>BSQZ01000050.1:1187500-1560000 GCA_033239005.1 Lamellibrachia satsuma | reverse complement strand
GTTTGTGAAATATGTTGTCCAAAATTTTAATTATTATCACAGGTGACTCTTAAATTACGTAATGAATCTGCCGGTTTGAAATTCTGGCTTAGCATAGGTGGCGGGAGAAAACAATAAAGTTTAGCGTACCATATATGTTGTCAATATTACAGATCATACACTAGAAAATGTATGTAAGAAATTATTTTCTTTAACCAACGATTTTTCAGTTTTGTGCTGCACGAAAATATTCTTCTGTGTGATGTAATTTACGTAAAACATCCACATTGGTTCCTTCGACGTAAACCCCCCAATATTTTTGAATGTACGAATCATCAACATCGCTTACGAAACGACAGCCATATACATAGGAAACAGACGGACAGACAAACGGACAGACAAACGGAAAAACAGACGGACAGATAGACAGATAGACAGACAGACAAACAGACAGACAGGTAGACCGACCGACCGACCGACCGACCGACCGACCGACCGACCGACCGACCGACCGACCGACCGACCGACCGACCGACCGACCGACCGACCGACCGACCGACCGACCGACCGACCGACCGACCGACCGACCGACCGACCGACCGACCGACCGACCGACCGACCGACCGACCGACCGACCGACCGACCGACCGACCGACCGACCGACCGACCGACCGACCGACCGACCGACCGACCGACCGACCGACCGACCGACCGACCGACCGACCGACCGACCGACCGACCGACCGACCGACCGACCGACCGACCGACCGACCGACCGACCGACCGACCGGCCGACCGACCGGCCGACCGACCGACCGGCCGACCGGCCGGCCGACCGACAATAAATGTGTGAAAAAAATTTAAATAACACTTTTCTGACGTGAAACGGCCTGTGAATCGTACTGGACAGCTGGCGGAGTAGCACAAATAATAGATCATGGCCGTAGTATTCTGGACCGATTCACTCGACTGACCGACCGACCGACCGACAGACACACAGACAGACAGAGAGACACACAGACAGAAAGACAGACAGAGAGTACGACATATCACACAGCGAGTGGTTTTGTTGAATATCCCTAGCAAAATGACGCACAGACAAACAAAAAACATTGTATTTAACACATTAGGTTCGCAATAGCTTAACAAATAATTAAACCAGTTCTTTATAGTTCGAGTAGAAGAAAGAAACCGTAGGTTTATTGTCATGCAGAACATGCGTAAAAGCTAGACCTCGCGATATGACGTCAGAGCGTTTTACCTGTATATTCGCATGTGATAAATTGTTTTTTAAAACATTACTCATTCATTCAGTTCATTATTAAGCTTTACTACAAACTAGTCGAGTTGCCCGGCGGTGCACGAGAGAAAAGGCAAAAGAATATGACTCCTTGCACTTCCCCGTCTAGTTGTTGCAGTTCAGTGCCAATGGCAATGACACATACAACTGCCGGTTTCACGATGCGATCGGTGGATGTTAGATGTAGACCAGGCAATGACGGTTGAAACAAGCATAGCGTTGCTAACAATTGCATTTAAATATTCTTCTGACTGATGAAATTTGCGTGAAACCCCAACATTGGTTCCTTCGACGTAAACCCCCAATATTTTTGAATGTACGAATCATCACCATCGCCTACAAAACGACAGTCCGATATATGCGAAACAGGCAGGCAGGAAGAAATAAAGACAGACAAACACTCCGACAGACAGACAGTAAGACAGAAAGACAGACAGACAGAGTGGCAAGCGACCGATTGAACGACCTATCAACCGACCGAACGACCGACCGAACGAATGACCGATCGGACGACCGACCGACCGACCGACCGACCGACCGACCGACCGACCGACCGACCGACCGACCGACCGACCGACCGACCGACCGACCGACCGACCGACCGACCGACCGACCGACCGACCGACCGACCGACCGACCGACCGACCGACCGACCGAACGACCGACCGACCGACCGACCGACCGATCGAACGACCGACCGACCGACCGACCGACCGATCGAACGACCGACCGACCGACCGACCGACCGAACGATCGAATGACCGACCGGACGACCGACCGACCGACCGACCGACCGACCGACCGACCGACCGACCGACCGACCGACCGACCGACCGACCGACCGTACGACCGAACGACCGAACGACCGACCGACCGACCGACCGACCGACCGATCGAACGACCGACCGACCGACCGACCGACCGATCGAACGACCGACCGAACGACCGAACGATCGAATGACCGACCGGACGACCGACCGACCGACCGACCGACCGACCGACCGACCGACCGACCGACCGACCGACCGACCGACCGACCGACCGACCGACCGACCGACCGACCGACCGACCGACCGACCGACCGACCGACCGACCGACCGACCGACCGACCGACCGACCGACCGACCGACCGACCGACCGAACGACCGACCGACCGACCGACCGATCGAACGACCGACCGAACGACCGAACGAACGAATGACCGACCGGACGACCGACCGGACGACCGACCGACCGACCGACCGACCGAACGACCGAACGACCGAACGACCGACCGACCGACAGACCGACCGACCGACCGACCGACAGAACGACAGACCGACTGACAGTGATTCACGTCGCAAAGGTTCCACTTAGCATAACATCTACCGGCTGATGTAGATTTGTTATCTTTAGTTACGACATCATGTAACATGCAAATTCTGTTGTTGACCAGTGTCCACGGTCGGTCGGTAAAAACACCTCAATCCACATGAGTAATGCACATGAGAGGCATTTCAATGTACGTCATATCAATGATAAATTACTCAAAACACCGACCAATTAATAAGATGTCACGCAAGTTTGATGTTCTCTTGATGCCTGGCAACAAAGCGCAGCCATTGTCCGATAGTCTAAGAGACATCTCGGGAACAGCAGGGCAGACAATTTTTTACACCAATGGAGATTAATTCGACTTGAATTCGACGCTTACAAACTTTAATTACTCTATCACTGTTGGACTCAATTTGATAGGCGTCGACTCCTGCGAGCAATTTCTAATTAATGTCTGATGTTTTAAGGTGCGCGCTGCACACTTTTGTGGAAGAGGAGCGGCTGTGGATTATTGTAGATGATCCATATTAAATTGATTTCGTTGCTGGAACAAACACATTACCCGACAGTGGTTAGTATTCTACTACAGTAATACATATGATTCGACAACTAATCTAGTTTTATCACGTTTGGAATGTTAGGAATAGAAATGTCGAGACCGTTATAACTTGTTCTTGCTCGCTGGTGTTCTGGTGTTGGGGTCACTCAATACTTTGCCAGTATAACATCATTGAGATAAATTCGATGTGTTTCGTGTCCTACGCCCGCAAATTGAGGATATCAAATCACAAATCACACTTATTTGGTAAATAAGTTATATATTTTCACATCTTGAGACGCGTTTTTATGATAAAGAGTAGCAGCGTGTTTCAGTTTTTACAAGAAATTAAAACCTCAAAAACACATGAAAACACGCAAGATCGCCGTCAAGCAAAGAAGAACAACTTGTATCACAGCAGGAGGCAATTCTCGAACACAACAGGCTGCACAGTGAAGATTTATAACACGACAATAAGGAGGTATGTCAAGCGTTCGGTCTTTTCAAAAGCTCCTTGGAATTTATGACGCTCTGACAAACAAAAACACTGCTTCAACACGAGTAGTTCCCACTGACATCAAACAATTGTACATTTCTTTTTCTTTCGATAAAAAGAAAGAAAAACGTAACTTTCCTATAAAGGTTTATGCACGCATAAGCCTGAGCTCACTATATAAATCGAGATCGTTTTTACTGTTCATCATCTCTTGCCATCGGTTCTGTACGAAGACCACAGGACATTGAAGAAGATCATTTCATGTAAGTATAATTGTGTGTCTGTAATATTTTAATTATGTTTAAAAACCCGTGTCGTAATAATTGCTTTGCGAGATTTGTGTTATTTATTTCAAATGGCTTCTTTAAGACCGACCGACCGACCGACCGACCGACCGACCGACCGACCGACCGACCGACCGACCGACCGACCGACCGACCGACCGACCGACCGACCGACCGACCGACCGACCGACCGACCGACCGACCGACCGACCGACCGACCGACCGACCGACCGACCGACCGACCGACCGACCGACCGACCGACCGACCGACCGACCGACCGACCGACCGACCGACCGACCGACCGACCGACCGACCGACCGACCGACCGACCGACCGACCGACCGACCGACCGACCGACCGACCGACCGACCGACCGACCGACCGACCGACCGACCGACCGACCGACCGACCGACCGACCGACCGACCGACCGACCGACCGACCGACCGACCGACCGACCGACCGACCGACCGACCGACCGACCGACCGACCGACCGACCGACCGACCGACCGACCGACCGACCGACCGACCGACCGACCGACCGAACGAACGAACGAACGAACGAACGAACGAACGAACTACCAACCGACACAAACAGACAGACAGAGAAACGCACAGACATAAAGACAGAAAGACAGACAGAGAGACATACATACATACATACATACATGCATATATATATATAGATACATACATACAAATACTGAAAAAAAAGACAACATACAGAGAGACCGACAGACTGATAGTCTGTTGGTCTCAACTTGATAGGTGTCGACTCCCTGCGAGCGATTTCAAACTAATGTCTGATGTTTTAAGGTGCGCGCTGCACTCTTTTGTCGAAGAGGAGCGGCTGTGGATTATTGTTGTTGATCCATATTAAATTGATTTATTTGTTGGAACAGACACATTACCCGACAGTGGTTAATGCTCTACTACAATAATAAATATCATCCGGCAACTAATCTAGTTTTATCACGTTTGGAAGATGTTAGGAATAGAAATGTCGAGACCGTTATAACTGGTTCTTGTTCGCTGTTGTTCTGGGGTTGGGGTCAATCAATACTTTGCCAGTATAACATCGTTGAGACAAATTCGATGTGCTTTGTGTGCTACGCACGCAAATTGAGGATATCAAATCACAAATCTGACTTATTTGGTTAATAAAGTTATATATTTTCACAACTCGAAACGCGTTTTTATGATGAAAAGTAGCAACTGAGACATCACATTAATGAATCAATCAAATATTTTAGTTTGTTAATCTATATCATGGAACAATGCATATTTAATACGTTAATGGGTGAATATTTCAATCCGTTTCAAATTGAAAAGGTTTGTTTTTGACAGAAGTCTAAAGCGTGTTTTGAGGTGGTTAGTTCAAGAAATTATGAAGGATGGTGTCATGGCAATGTATCGAGTGCCCCCATGGCTGGTTTTGCATATATGTGTTTTGCAAGCCCGTGTTTAATAAAATACATATGATTATGGAAAGTGCTTGCAAGACTAAGACGTATATTTATTATTATGTAATGGACAATTGTTTTCACTAGATAAAAAAACTGCCTTTATTCGGTGGATTATTTGAAAACAGTCAAACATGGGCAGTTAGAATAAACGGTTGGGAAACGTTGTTCTATGAAATATGACGCAGCAACAGGCAAAATACTGCACTGCGGTCCTGGATCGAGACCAAATCTTGCATACGTAACAAACATGTATTACGTCAACGAAATGCTTGAGTTTTATGATTAACGCACGATATCGGAGAGCGATACGCATGGATTCACATGTAGTTCTTACCGATATACATGATTCATGGCAATAATCGATAAAACTAGCATCTCATTGTTATTACAAAAATAATTATATATTTAAAAAATGTATGTGGTTTCTATTAAAAACATAAACAGCTTTGTTGTGTTTACGGTATTTTAAATGTTAAGTTGTCTATATATTACACGTTGCGATGCATTTTAAATCAATAGTTCTCACATAAAAACATACTGACAATACTGCACACAAAATCTACCGATCTATGAAAAAAAGTTGCATTACATAGTTTCAAACAATTTCACATAACACCGGTTTTCAGTTTTTACAAGACATTAAAAACCACAAAAATACTCGAAAACACAACAGGAGGCACAGTGAAGATTCATCACACGACAAGAAGGAGGTACGACAAGCGTTCGGTCTTTTCAAAAGCTTCTTTGAAGTTATGACGCACTGACAAACAAAAACATTGCTTCAACACGAGTAGTTCCCATTGACATTAAACAATAGTACCTTTCTTTTTCTTTCGAAAAAAAGAAAAAACCGTAACATTCTTGTCAAGGTTTATGCACGCATAAGCCAGAGCTCACTATAAAAATCGAGAGCATTTTACTCTTCATCATCTCTTGCCATCGGTTCTGTACGAAGACCACAGGACATTGAAGAAGATAAATTCATGTAAATATAATTGTGTGTCTGTAGTATGTTAATGATGTTTAAAACCCCGTGTCGTAATAATTGCTTTCCGAGATTGGTGTTATGTATTTCAACTGTCTTCTTAAAAAATGCAGCGTTTGTAGATCGTACAAACTATTTGAATACCACAACATTTCGTTTTGTAGCATGAACGCTCTGAAGTTGACGGTCTATATGTTCGTCGTGTTCGTTGCCTTGGCGACGATCACAGACGCTTTCGAAAGTGACGAGGTAATGTAACAGCAATTGTATTTCAAACGGCATATTATTTGTAATGTAAAAGCTTCGTTGATACGATCGATTGTGTAAAAACAACAGTAGGCCCAACTTACCAGGATTTCAAAGGGACAAAACAATTGCTGAAGTGGCAACATATTTAAACATTCAAGTATTGTTTTTTTTTTGCAAACACTGCGCCCATTTATATTTTCTTATATATATATATATATATATATATATATATATATATATATATATATATATATATATATATATATATACATATATATACATATATATACATATATATATACATATATATATATATACATATATATATATATATATATATATATATATATATATATATATATATATATATATATATATATATATATATATATATATACGGAGGGGCGAGCCGAGTAATCGTATATGTCACGAATCGTCCTCGACGTCACGTTATATCGTCTACGTCACGAATTTACATCATGACATCAGTTAGCGAAAGTATTTAATTTGTAAACAACGATAGCTCAGACGGTCCATACAATCCCTCCTAGATTATATATATATATATATATATATATATATATATATATATATATATATATATATATATATATATATATATATATATATATATATATATATATATATATATATAGGATGTGCATTAATGTGTGATAATTAACTGAGATATTGTCTGGTTTCAGTGAAACGCTGCAGTAAGAGATGTACGTACGTACTGGTACGAGAAAAGTAGGTGCCGTTGTGAAGTCTGCTGCTACTGCATGTGTGACAGACGAGGCTTCGCTAAATGCTACGAAGACTTCAAGCGCGGTTCCCGCTGTTAAACAACCGTCAGATGATTACATGGTCTGATACGATGGATTAGGTGCATCGAAAGCGGAGGCAGCGTGTTCTTGGCGGAGTTGTATTGATCAATAAAGACACATTATAGAATATGCATTTTATTCCATCAATTAGCTCAAATTCGTTGGTACGGAAATAATTTTCATTAGAAATAATGTTATCCATTTTGTAAAATGTTATAATGAAGTCCATACTCTCCAGACACCGGTTGGTGTCACACTACTGGGGTTCAAAAATTAATTGAATATGTCATTTCCAACGTGCAGTTTACTGTTTTCATTAACATTATGTAATTATTGCACAACAAATTGTCCACATTAGAGGGCTGACTAGTCTTCATAAATTCGAATGAAGAGATGAAACAACGGTACAGATGTCAATTTTCGGGTATTGACAGTTGATGTGAGATTTTTCCTTCGACAAGCACAGCAGCCTTGAAGCAGTATCTAATACAAAAACACAATACAATACAATAATTTAAGGCAGTGTTAGTTGAGCCACTGGGTTATTTGAGCCACCCATGTTTCCAAGGAAACTACAGCATCGACAGTTCCATGGTACCACGCAGTGATTGGACATGTTATTAGAACATGTTCATGAACATGTCTGACAACAGACAGACCGAACCGACAGACTGATATATATATATATATATATATATATATATATATATATATATATATATATATATATATATATATATATATATATATATATATATATATATATATATATATATATATATATATATATATATATATATATATATAAAGAGATATATATATATAGAGAGAGAGAGAGAGACAGAGACAGAGAGAGAGAGACATACATACAAACATACATACATACATACATACATACATACAAACATATACATACATACATATACTGACAGACAACAGATAAATGACAGCCCCATACATTCTGTTATAAATCTTTATTTATTTAGTACAAAACAGCTATTCACAAGTTAACTTGGTCTACGGATTCTTTTGTGCACCAACATGATTGTTTGATACGTTGTGAAACCACGGATTTTATTTGTGATAGTGGAAGTATATATTAGTCACTGGCGTCGAAGCAGCAGAGTAACTCCAGCCATAACATCGAACATCGTACATGGTTCCTCTCGGATAACCCCACTCGCCGAACGAATTCGTGGACGTAGCAGGATGCGAAGCACAGGGGCGAAGAGTCGCTGAGCCATATACGCTGACTTCCGCAGCCGAGCTCCCTCGCTAGTCGCCGCCATCTTGCCGTTGACAGCCGCACTGCCAGCTGCCACTACCGGCAGCATGATTTTTACTTACGTCATCTCAACTCGAGATTGTAAACACGCCATCTTCTTCGCCTTTGCTGTGGCCGTAGTGAAACACATTCCATGAACACAAAGCAATAAGGTACGCCTGATAGCACTCGGCGAGCACGCCGAACGGAAGACAGCATTCGCCGAACACGCGCAACGCAAGAGTGCACTCGCCGAGCACACCGTAACGTAAAACTGAACCCGCCGTGCAATACTGAACACTGTGAGGGATCGACCGCTGATTGGCTGCCAGGACGTATAAAGTAGGAGGACCGACAAGAATCATGGCCTGCGTCAAGATTGAGAACTACATCTTACCACCTGTGACCCGGATCAGAACCCCAGACGACGGCACATAAGTTTAGGGCGCAGCTGATAGAACGTGAGTATTACCTTTTGTATATCAGCACGTGTATGCCACAATATGCCAAATGATATCAGCTCAAAGCCAATGGAGAAGATAACTGCATATGGACATATCTACGCAGAAATGTCATGATGTTGTATTTGTTGAGAAACCAAACGCTAATGCGTCAAACGCACGGCCGTATTTGTGGACCGATCCGGTCGAAAGAGAGATACATCTGACGAATTTTGGGGATCGGATGTGGAACCATCCCTACTGGCCCCCGGTGGTTGGGGTCACAATTTCAAAAAGGCTGCAGCGGAAGTTGTGGAATTATTTTAATTGGCATGTCATTGTAAAGATAATTATTATGCCCACACAGTTGCTGGGCGCATGCAACAATTTGGAATAACTTTTAAAATTTATTAGAATTTGTATGCATCCCATATTAGGGGCCTTAGTGGTTAGAAAACGTACACACACACACACACACACACACACACACACACACACACACACACACACACACACACACACACACACACACACACACACACACACACACACACACACACACACACACACACATATTGTTTCTATCCAGATTAAGCATTTTCGTACGTTCGTTCGTGCGTGCGTGCGTGCATGCTTGTGTGTAGGTATTTATATTTCCCAAAATTTAATAACGGCTGCCATTGTTCAGATAATACACAAACACGCGCGTGCGTGCGCGTTCAACTTCCTGATTCCATCACCACTTTCTTCATTCGGCTTTGTGTGAGTTTTCCTGGTATTCGGCCACATATCATCACCTTTCCAATAAAGCCTTCCTTAAATGTTGTCCACTCGTAAAGCTCATGGAATCAGGATTAATACATGTTGAAGCCTATATTGTTAATGAGTAAGACCCTGTTGTGATTTTCTGTAATATTTCTTGTAATATACATTAAAATGTCGCTCTGTGGAGAACCACGCGTTATCGCCCAATATATTTCTTGTTATTTTCTTATTTTATCACGTTGTCACCAGTTCTGGTGAACGACAAAGCGTTCAAACTCGGGCCACTTCATTGCGTTCAAAACATAAGTATATGCATGTTTGCTATTAGTCCTGTTATGTCCGACATAGTCCAATGTCCAAACGTAGTTAATATATTCTAGAGTAATGTGATCCCGATAGGAAACATAACGGTTCTGATGCCAAGCACGGCATTCTACCAAACTTTTGCCGACATTCCTTCGTTGTTAGCTTCTAGATGGGCTTCGGTTTCAGGTGGTTTTCCTTGTCGCCGCTAGACTTCTTGCTTTTGACGGACATGCGCATTGTGCATATGAGGTGAGCATCGTCGAACTGGTCAATCTCGTAGATGGGCACGTGACGCGCGTGACGTCGGGTATGAAGTCACATGACAGCTGCCCTGTGAATCCATGATGGTGCGCAGAACAGGGGCGCGCGACGACAAGCGGATCTGATGAATGAGATTAACGAACAGTCAATATGATAGCCTTATCAGTTCCCAGAATTCTGCCATTCCATATATTGTCAAATTACCGTTCGTTCACCTGAGTAAAGCAATATAAACAACATTGAACAATATAATACTCTGTGCTACAGCGCCCGGCACAATTATGTTTTTGATTTCACACACACGCACGCACGCACGCACGCACGCCCTCACGCACGCACGCACGCACGCACGCACACACACACACACACACACACACACACACACACACACACACACACACACACACACACACACACACACACATTAATGTCACACGTCTTAATGAAAGGTTATGAACTATATTAGGTTTTAAGCAATCAAATATTATCGATGGTGAAAGATTGTGCACAGCGGATGGTCGCTATGGGGACCCGTAACGCACGGTTGGAATCGTTATACTGGTGCGGAAGAAAGCATAGATAAACTACCGACAATACGTTTCAAACACATATTGTTTATTTTACGTCATATGAGGTATGGATGCACCTGATGCACCGGTGCTCACCGGTAATGCAGTCGGGCGGCTTGACTTCATCATCCCAAAGTTTTGTTAATAGGTTTGTTGATATTGTAGTAGATTCTGTTGCAGCATTGCCAGTAAATGTTTACGTGAACAGTACGTTTGACGTTTGACGTTTGACGTTTGACGTTTGACGTACTTGTACATATTGATTTATTTTACTGCATCGCACCAAGTAGCAGTAAGCGAAGGAAAACTGGAACATCTTTGGATATAGGCAATTCATTTATATTAATACAATTTCATTGATCATATGTCTTGATACAATGATCATACCAAAATCATAACAAAGCTGTTTGTACCTTCATATTATGTCTAAAGATAAATAGTTTTGTTTGAACTGATAATGGTAAACTAGTTCCATTAGGCTATTGCCATGGTTTATGTGCATCGGTAAGAATCATATGTGCGTATATGAGAGTCATCAGTAACACATCCAACTTGCGTGGTGTAGGATTAGTTAGCCTCTGTTTTGAGAGTCATCAGTAACACATCCAACTTGCGTGGTGTAGGATTAGTTAGCCTCTGTTTTGAGAGTCATCAGTAACACATCCAACTTGCGTGGTGTAGGATTAGTTAGCCTCTGTTTTGAGAGTCATCAGTAACACATCCAACTTGCGTGGTGTAGGATTAGTTAGCCTCTGTTTTGAGAGTCATCAGTAACACATCCAACTTGCGTGGTGTAGGATTAGTTAGCCTCTGTTTTGAGAGTCATCAGTAACACATCCAACTTGCGTGGTGTAGGATTAGTTAGCCTCTGTTTTGAGAGTCATCAGTAACACATCCAACTTGCGTGGTGTAGGATTAGTTAGCCTCTGTTTTGAGAGTCATCAGTAACACATCCAACTTGCGTGGTGTAGGATTAGTTAGCCTCTGTTTTGTAATTATCTAATATGTACAGTTTTAGCTGCTAGAAACGTGGCGTGTTGTCTGTGTGTTGCCTTTTTTGGCCGAAAAGAGCCTCCTCTTTCACAAAGTTAATAGTTTTACCGCATTTTACATTGTCTCTGATAAATTACTTGAAGTAGTTGATATATAAGCCCCTTCATTCCAGCATGTATCACTATAGATCTCTGGCGGTGAACGATAAGAGGTGAGAATCGATGGCTATGGAAGAATATAGTTGTTGCCTTGTTGCCTTATCATCTCTACAGAACAATTAATGTAGCTTAATGTGTTTCTTGCATTTGTTTTTCAGAGTTTGGCTTGAAACATGGGGAAATGTGTACTTTTCATTGTAATACGTGACAGAGCCGTTTGCGTATAATGTTTCATAGTCTGCTTACGTCTATAGAATAAAGTAGTTTTTTACTATATATATATATATATATATATATAGTAAAAAACTACTTTATTCTATAGACGTAAGCAGACTATGAAACATTATACGCAAACGGCTCTATATATATATATATATATATATATATATATATATATATATATATATATATATATATATATATATATATATATATATATATATATATATATATATATATATATATGAACCCTTAGGCCAGGCCATGGAGAGGGTCTTGGAACCCCTATTAAGCAAATATTACGGTAATTGACAACGTATAGGCCCACATCGGAACTAGTGTCAATATAAAGACTGAAGCAGGCTAATTTTAACCCTTCTATAAGTAGAATGATCCATGTGTTATCCCCGCACCCCTCCCCCGGTTCGTAAGTAGAACGACAACATATGACTATGACTGACTGAGACTTCCTGCCAACAAGCCTATATCCACCCCTGGCATCATATGCTCGTTTCGTAAAATGTCTTCCCCAAAACCGGTTTCATAACCCGGAAAACATTATTGTATTTGCATCACCGAGAAGTAATACAACATGATGTCATTTGTCGTAAAGTAAGATACGTCTTGCGGAACTAGCACACAACCAGTTGTACCAAAAACTATACGTCAACTCATAGAAAGCAATCCACATATACATATATAGGAGAGGTGACGATAGATGGCCAGTGGAGAAGAGACCTGAACATCGAACCACTGCAGTACGAACGGAAGTCACGTGAATGACGTGATGCTTCACAAAATGGGAAACATTGTTGGCTAGTCATATCTACTGATAAAGCAAGATCATCATAATTAGAGAAACAAAAGAACAAATTAAGATGGTATGGTCATGTGTTGGGACGAAGATTCTATTCTAAGGGTGGCACTGAGCATGTAGATAGCAGAAAAGAGAGCGAGAGTTATGTCCAGATGACGTTGGTTCAGCAATGTCAGCAGCGGCTTGGAGGAAAAAGACCACCTGTGCCAAAAAAAGTTGTAAGTACACAACAGTAAAGATCCGAACTGAATGGAGGGGGTCAGTGCATTGCTTGGCAAATTAACAGGTGTTATTGTATTATAAGAGGTATTGTAAGCTATTGATAATAATTATTGATATGACGTAGTTTGAAACACTTCTGGGCATTACTCATATGTAATGAGTTGGCGTTTTTACACCACGGGGTTCTATCTAGCGCAAAACACTTCCCTTTTGTTACAGTTTTGCAGTCGAGTGTTCCCGCTGTTTTCACGTCACGTTTCATGTTCACTAATCTAAGTTACGTGGTTACTGGTCAGTGACATAATAGGCATATTAAATTGCGTGGTGTGTAGCGATAAATACTCTACATCAGCCGGTTGATATGTCGGATTTGTGTCACAGTATTCCTATTGACGATACGTATCCGATACGTTATGCTCATGTAATGTACACGGGATGTGGAAGAGGGAGGTGTGTGGATGGAGAACCGATGTACAAGTGTTGTGGAAGAGGGTGGGTGGGATGGTGCACTGGAGTACATAGACTATGGAAGACTATGGATGTGGATATGGACTGATGTACAAAATATGGCAAATGTGTGGATGGCGACGTGTGTTCAACGTGTGTTCTCACAATTAATATTTTCAATATTGGGAAACAATATGGTGTCGAACATGTAAAAATTGGTTTTTGTGTTTGACATAGCGATATTTTGGATGATGTCTCACTTTAAATGCCCATATATTTGAAGATTGTTCTCTAGTGAAAGGCTTCAATTAACGCAGCCTGCTGCCAACACACATCCACAGAGCGGGACACCTGCCCATGCATCTTTCAAGCCCTTTTGCAAAATTACACTGTCCTGTAATTTTAAATGCACAAAGGACATATTCCCTTTCTACTTATATTAACATGTGATACAACATTTGTTTCAGTAATGAATGTACATTAATATGTCTCTTGCATTTTTGTTTTTCAAATAAAAAGAGTTTGGCTTGAAACATGAGGAAATGTGTACTGTTTTATTGTTATACGTGACTCAGCCGTTTTCGTACAATGTTTAATAGTTTGCTTACGTTTATATAATACAGTAGTGTTTTAATATATATGTATATCTGTCTGCCTGTCTGTATTTTTTTCTGTATGTATATCTTTTGTTGGTATGTACGTCTGTCAGTCTATCTGGGGCTGCCATTCTGAAAGCTTACCAACGGGTCCATAATGACGGTTCGTACATTCAAAGACATTCGGGGGTTTACGTCGAAGGAACGTACGTGGGCGTTTTACGTAAATTTCGTAACTCAGAAGAATACCTATATGCAATTGTTAGCAAAGGTATGCGTGATTCTTCCTTTGTTAGGTGATATACGTCAAATATCCACCGAACTGTTCATGAAACGGGCAGTTGCACGTGATTTATGGGCGTGAAGTTGTCATTGCCATTTGCATAAGCGCTTGCCTTTTCTCCCGTGCACGTCCGTGCAACTCGGTTAGTTTTCAATAAAAATTAGTAATGAATTGATAATGTTTTTTTAAAGGAATGTATTGCATAGGAGTAGACAGTTCAAACGCTCTGACGTCACATCGCATGTTCCGGTTAATGGGTTCGTGCAGCTCTGACGTCATATCGCATGTTCCGGTTAATGGGTTCGTGCAGTATAACAATAAACTGACGGCTTCTTTCTTCTACTCGAAAGATGAAGAAATGTTTTGCATTTTATTATTCTCTTTTGAACCAGACGTGTTAAACACAGTGTTTTTACTTGCCTGTGCGTCATACTTTCTAGGATTATTCAGTGTAGAAGTTTATCAACTGACAAACTGCTTGGTGTGTCAGGTAATTTCTATGGGTCCACAAATTACTGCACACAATGAACTACAACACAAGCACTGGAATTTGAGTCAATCTCTGTATTAGTATCATGTCAAAGTCGTCGTTGCACATCAAGTTCGCAGTGACAGTACCTTACTAGTCAGGGTGGTCAAACAGTATTGCCGCTTAAGCATAGTCATATATAATAGTAGTGTGACATACAAATCTGTTCAGTAAGGGTTATTAGTACATTACAACATGTATGCAATTACAGGTACACTTGTGTATGCGTAGCTCAAACGATTGGCTACGTGCAGTTGTTAGCAACGCTATGCGTGTTAGTGGAACCAGCAGTTGTACGTGATTTGTGGACGTGAAGTTGTCATTGCCATTGGCACAAGCTCTTGCCTTTTCTCCCGTGCACCGCCGGGCAACTCGGCAAGTTTGTAATAAAATTTAGTAATGAACTGATAATATGTTGTAAAAAACAATTTATAATATTTTAGTGAACAGGTAAAACGCTCTGACGTTATATAACGTGGACTGGTTTATGCATTCGTGCTGCACGACAATAAACTGATGGTTTCTTTCTTCTACTCGAAAGAAGAAGAAATGTTTTGCTTTTTATTATGCTATTGTGAACCAGACGTGTTAAATACTATGCTTTTGCTGGCCAATGCGTCATACTTTCTAGGGTAATTCTTTATGAAAATTTATCATCATCTAGTCACAAGCGGACCATGTGAAACAGCTTTTCAATCTACTGGACTGTTTCTCTGTCTTGCAGACCTAGCTAGCTCATCAGACTTTGCAATACAGGCTGACTTTACATTTGAAGCTTTGTCAACACTATACATGTTCAACATGCCCCCACCGACAGCTGGCGAACATCTACTATATCAGTGACAAGCATGGCCTGGCTCAGGGAACTGACCGAGAGTTATTGTATTGAGTATGTATCGGGAGTTTGCGAGCGCCTCCTCATTATAACGTGAAGTGACGTAAACTAATCTCATTACCCGTGCATGGTTAAAACGTTTGTAAGGGCATATACAATAAAGTCTAGTCAAAAGCGTTGACAGTTTACAAAACCAACATATATTAATTCACAAATTCACATTCACAAATAATTGCAGCTGTCACCTTGAACAGAACTTTGTTTGTGACAGGCAGAGAAATGCTCTCCTACTTCCTTTGCTAAACTTGCCATATGTTATGCATCGGTGATTGTTAGTTCGTCACACACCTGTCAATGACATTCACGAACAGGAAGTCTGTGCCATGGATAACTGCTGCTGCATATCTTGGGAGAACAACCAGGAATCTAACAAATAATTTACTCCATTTATGTGAAAGGCATTGCAAAAGACATTGCTTTAACGTCAGTGTTCCATTTCATTGCATATATGTGTGTCTGAATTGAGCAACTGGGATTTACTGGATTTCACAATATTTAAATACCGTAACAAATTGGGAATTCACATGGTTGATTTCAATGTTAGATTTTGTCATCAAATAAGATGGGCACGCATTAGTTTTAGGGTAATTAATTTTGTAGTGGTCTTTGTAGAGGGAAAATAAATTAGATAGGAGAAAGTTTTTTTTATTCGTTTCTTCGTATCATTTAAAAATATTATGAAACTTCTTCACCGTGTGAATCACCATTATGGTGTGTCGTCTCAAATCTAATGTGTGCTATACATAAAGGTGACGTTGATGTTAAATACAGTTAAGTTCTGATATTAAAAAAATATATATATAACTTAACAATAATATATATATTCAAAACATATTATTCTGATATTGCATCTGCTTATTTATCCGAAAATAGACAACGAAATAAAATAAACAACATTTTAGAAAGTACCATAAAATACCACTGTATTGTTTATTTCGCATGCCATTAAATCAACCAATCATTATTTCGCATGCCATTAAATCAACCACTGAAAATCCTTGTATATTCTCTTTAGGGATGCCTTAGGCAGCATTCCGCCACTTGCAGAATGCCAAATGATTTCAGCGCAAGAATGCCTATGGAGATGACAACTGCATATGGACATGTCTAGGCAGAAATGACATCATGCTGTATTTGTTGAGAAACCAAACGCTAATACGTGACCCAAGTTCCAATGAATGTTGCACAACATTTTCACTCACAAATAAATACCGGTACACATTGTGAAATAATATTCATGCGTTGCGATGTCATTCTTTAGTTACCTCCTATTGGTGTGATATTTACGTGGTGAATGTGTATGCGTATATATTTATGTTTGTATCTACCTAAAATAGTAATATCCGCACACATTCCTATTCTAAATGAGACCTAGCTATTTCTTTATACAGAAGTATAATCAGCTCTTTTTTTCATATATAATATACAATTAAAAATGTATGTTTATCTGTATGTCTGTTTGTTTGTATGTTGTGTCTAATCAACGGCCGCATTTGTAGACCGATCCTAAGAAAGATGGGTCCTTCTGACGGATTTGGGGGATCGGATGTGGAACCATCCCCAGGCGGCCCCAGGTGGCGGGGGGTCATAATTTCAAAAAGGCTGATGCGGAAGGTATATATATATATATATATATATATATATATATATATATATATATATATATATATATATATATATATATATATATATATATATATATATATATATATATATATATATATATATATATATATATATATATATATATATATATATATATATATATATATATATATATATATATATATATATATATATATATATATATGTATATGTATGTATACATATATACATATATATATATATATATATATATATATATATATATATATATATATATATATATATATATATATATATATATATATATATATATATATATATATATATATATATATATATATTCATTATATTAATATATAGCATAACAAACGAAAACTAGTGACATTTACATTGTTTCTATCCAGATTAAGCATTTACGCGAGTTTGTGCGTGCGTGTGTGCGTGCGTGTGGGCGTGCGAGTGTGCGTGTGTGCGTGCGTGCGTGCGTGCGTGAGTGCGTGCGTGCGTGCGTGCGTGCGTGCGTGCGTGCGTGCGTGTAAGTATTTATATTTCCCAAAATGTAATTACGTCTGCGAATATATAGATTATTTCCACGCGTCTTAATGAAAAGTTATGGATTATATTCCGTGTTATATGGTGTTGTAGTCGGTTGTCATTATTTCCGTTTGTTGTGTACGCTGTGACGTAAACAATATTATCAATGTCAATAGATTGTGCACCGTGGACGATCGCAGTGGGGATCCATAACGTATGGTTGGGGATTATTATACTAGAGCGGAAGAAAGCATAAAATATATTGTTTATTTTTATGGCATAGAAAATATGGATGCACCAGAATCCAGCATACGGTGCTCACCGATAATGCGGTCGGGCGGCTGGCGTGACTTCGTCATCCTAAAGGTTTGATAATAGGTTTGTTGATATTATAATATATTCTGTTGCAGCATTGCCAGTATTCTTTTACGTGATATATACGTTTGGCGTACTTGTACAACATTTGTTTGTTTTACTGCATCGCAACAATTAGCAGTAGTCAAAGGTAAACTGGAACATCGTTGGTTATGGGCAAAGAGTTTACAGGATGATCTAGAAAAATTAGTTAAATGGTCAGAAAAATGGCAAATGTTATTCAATTTTGGGAAGTGTAAATGTATACACATAGGACATGGAAATATGGACGAGGAATAGAAAATGGGGGATGCTGTACTAGGTAGAACCAGAACTAGAGACCAGGAGACTAAGAGGAAACCAAATAGAAGTGTTTAAAATAGTGAACAGTTATGAGGATGTTGATAGGAATATGTTCTTCAAACTTAAAGAAGGCAGTAGAACCAGAGGACACAAAGCAGCATTAGTTAAGCAGCAGTGTAGGTTGGACATGAGAAAGTACTCTTTCTCACAGAGGGTGATAAATGAATGGAACATACTGCCAAATGATTGTGTTAATGCTAGTAGTGTGAATATGTTTAAAAATAGAATTGACAGATATCTGATAAGGCCGGGCTACACGTAGATGAGAAAATTGTTGGACTCTCGATAAGCCAATGGCTTCCTTGTCCACTTGCCATCTGGAACTTGTTGTTCGAGATGGCAGTCTTATTAAATCTTGCTAAATCAAATTAACAGGCGCTATTGTGTCACAAGTGTTATTGTGAGCAGTTGAACATTGAGATGACGTAGTTTGAAACACCTCTGGGCATTACTCATATATAACGAATTGGTATTTTTTCATCACGGGGTTCTATCAAATGCAAAAGTCTTCCCTTTCGTCACAGTTTTGCAGACGAGTTTTTACGTCATTTTGCATGTGCACTAATATAAATGACGTGTATACTGCTCAGTAACATAGTAGGCATGTTAAATTACTTGGTGTGTAGCGATAAATTGTCTACATCAGCCGGTCGATATGTCGGATTTGTGCCACAGCATTCATGTTGACGATACGTATCTGATACTTTATGAACGGATGTGTTGTGGAAGAGGATGGGTGGGATGGCGCACTGGAGTACATTGACTATAGACGACTGTGGATGAGGATGGGTGGGATGGCGCACTGGAGTACATTGACTATAGACGACTGTGGATGAGGATGGGTGGGATGGCGCACTGGAGTACATTGACTATAGACGACTGTGGATGTTGATGTTGACTGATGTATAAGGGATGTGGAAAATGTTGGTATGTGGATGGGGACTTATGTTCGTAGGAAATTGTCAACGTGTGTTTTGACAATTAACATGTTCAATATTTGGATATGGTGTCAAACATATAAAAATAGGTTTCGTGTTAGATATAGCGACATTTTGGATGATGTTAAGATAGTCTGCTGTGAACACACATCAACAGAACGGGACGCCTGTTCGTGCATCTTTCAATCCCTTTGTTAAATTACACGGTCCTGTAATTTATAATTTAAAATGTTCAAAGGACATATTCCATTTCTATGTGATAAAAAAAATTCAGTAATGAATGTAGATTAAAGTCTTTATTGCATTTGCTTTTTTCAAATAAAAGCGTCTTGAAATATAAGGAAATGTGCACTTTTTTATTGTGATACGTGACACAGCCACTTTCGTACAATGTTTAATAATCTGCTTATGTCAATATAATAAAGTAGTTTTTTTTACTCTCTCCCTGTCTGCCTGCCTGTTTTGTGTATGTATGTCTTTTGTCTGTATGTATGTATATCAGTCTGTCTGGGGCTGCCATTTTGTAGGCCTACCAGAGGGTCCATGGTGAAGGTTCGTACATTCAAATACATTGGGGGGGGGTCTGACGTCGAAAGAACCAACGTGGACGTCTTACGTATTTTTTTTTCATTCAGAAGAATACCTATTTGCAATTGTTAGCAGCGCTTTGCGTGTTTCAACCATCTTTACGCGATCTACGTCAAACGTCCACTGAACGCTTAGCGAAACCGGCAGTTGTACGTGATTTGTGGGTGTGAAATTGTAATTGCCATTGGCACATACTCTTGCCTGTTCTCCTGTGCACCGCTCTGCAGCTCGGCAAGTTTGTAATAAAACTTAGTAATGCACCGATAATGTGTTGCAAAACAAAATTTATTACATTGGAGTAAACAGGTCAAACGCTCTGACGTCATATCCTGCAGGACAATAAACTAACGGTTTCTTTCTTCTACTCGAAAGACGAAGAAATGTTCTGCTTTTTATTATTCTCTTGTGAACCAGACGTGTAAAATACAATGTTCTGCTTGCCAGTGCGTCATACCTTCTAGGGTAATTCTTTGTAAACGTGTATCATCATCTAGTCACAAGCGGAACAGCCTTGTCATGAGTATGAGTACGCGATGTTGCGTATTTTCTATCACATTCACGATAAAACGACAAGGGGTAGCACAGACGGGACATTCCGCTGTCAGTGTCAAGTAAACAAACGGTTTACGTCGACAGCTCAATCAGCTGTTGCATTTGGGTTTGCTGGTTTCCTGATAGGAAATGTTACTAAGAGTTACCCGCCAGGCGGCGATAGTGTTTGGCCACCCTAACTTGCACGGTGCTGCCAGTGAGGACTTGATGTGCATCGATGACTCTGACAAAAGATTAATATAGAGATTGAAGCAGATCCCAATACTTGTGTTGTGGTTGATTATGTACATTAACTCATGGACACATAGAAGTTATCTAACACTCCAAACGGTGTGTCAGATAATAAACTTCTACATAGAATTACCCTACAAAGCATTACGCACTTGTAAGCAAAAACACTGTATTTAACACGTCTGGTTCCCAATAGTATAACAGAAAGCAAAGCATTTATTCTTCTTTTATTCTCTTTCTAGTAATAAAAGAAACCGTCAGTTTATTGCCATGCAACATGGACACATCAACCATAGCACGATGTATGAAATCAGAGCCTTTTATTTGTTTACTCATGTGTAATAAATAGCTTTTTTACAAAGCATTATCAGTTCGTACTAATTTTAACAAACTAACCGAGTTGCCCGGTGGTGCACGGGAGAAAAGACAAGAGCTTATACAAATGCCGGAGATCACGTAACAATGGTAGAAACACACATAGTGGTGCTAACAATTGTACATAGGTATTCTTCTGAGTTATGAAATTAACGAAAACGCCCTCGTTCGTTCCTTCGTGCTAGAACCCTAATGTGTTTGAATGCACGAACCATCACTCTGGACCCTTTGGTACGCCTACAAAATGGCAGCCCCGGACAGACTGAATACATACCTACATAAAACAGACAGACATACAAACAGAAAGACAGATATATATATACATAATCACCAACTACTTTATTATATAGACGTATAACAATAAAAATCCACATTACCTCATGTTTCACGGCACTCTCATTTTATTTGAAAAACAAATTGAAGAAGCACATTAATCTACAGTCATTACTGAAACAAATCCCGTTCTGTGGATTTGTGTTTGCAGCAGACGGTTTTAATTGAAGCCTTTTACTAGAAACAAATAATGTAATATGTTGTTGGCATTTCAAATGAGACATCACGTAAGATGTCGCTATGTCAGACACGAAAACCTATTTTTACATTTTTGACACCACATCGTTTCCCAATATTGAAAATGTAAATTTTCAGAACACGCGTTGACAATTTTCCATGAACATACGTCCCTATCTACATCCCACTCTTTTCCACATCCCTTGTTCATCAGTCCACATACACATCTACAGGCTTCGATTCACTCCAGTGCCCCATCCCATCCCACCCTCTTCCACAACACTCGGTTCTCCATCCACATACCTCTTCCACAACCCATGTACAATACATGTACATAACGTATCGTACACGTATTGTCAACATGCACAATTCCGACATACCGACCGGCTGATGTATCGTCACACACCACATAATTGAGCATGCCTATGATGTTACTGACCAGCATCCATGTCGTTTAGATTAGTGAACATGCATCGGCACAACTCGTCCGTATACCTGTGACAAAGTGTTTTGCGCTTGATAGAACCCAGTGTAAAAACACCAATTCATTACATGTAAGTAATTCCCTGAGGTGTTTTAAACTACGTCATATCAATGTTCAACTGCTCACCATATATCTTGTGACAAAAGAACACCTGTTAACTTGTCAAGCAATAAACTAACATCCTCCATTCTGTACGGTTCTTTACTGGTGTGTTCTTACAACCTTTTTCACACCAGTGTTCTTTTCCTCAAAGCGACGGCTGATATTGTTGAACCAACGTAAACTGGACGTCATTCTCGGTCTCTATCCTGTTATCTGTACGCGCTGAACCACTTTAGAACAGAAACATCGTCCCATCACATGACCATGCCATCTCAATTTGTTCATTTTTTCTACAATTAGGATGATCTTGCTTTATATCTGCAAACATTACCAGCCAACAATGTTTCCCATTCGGTGACGCTTCATATCATTCATGTGACTTCCATATGTACCGCAGTTGTTCGATTTTTAATTATCTTCTTCATTGGCTATCGATCATCACCTCTCCGCGTTCACCGCCAGCGACCTATCGTCATCCTTGGTGGAATGAAGGTGCATATGCATAAATTGCTTCAAACATAGGTGTATTTTTTTAGAGACAATGGGAAATACGGTAAAAAGAATAACTCTGTGAAAGAGGACGCACTATTCGGCAAACAACGAAGACTTTATACGTAGACACAACAACACGCTTCTAGTATACCTAAAATGTATAGATTAGATAAATACAAAACAGCGGCTAACTAATCCTTCATCACGCAAGTTGGCTGTTTTACTGATGCCTCTCGACAGAGCGCAACCATTGTCCTAGACGCAGATAGCTCACGAGAACAGCATAAAAGACGATTTATTACTCGACTGGTGGTTAATACGAGTGAAATTCTGCATGAACGATAATTACTCTAACACTGTTATTCTCAACGTGAGTGTTATCGACCCCCCGGGGACACATTTTGTCACGAAAGGTGGCACAATTGTGTATGTCTTAGGGGCGCGCTGCAGGCTTCATTGGGCAGATGAACTGTGGAGGATTATTGTTGACAATGTAGAGTAAAACGAGAGCAAATATCCAGCGAAAATCCGGCAACTAATCCAGTTGTCATACGTTTGGAAAAAGCAGCAATATAAATCTCAAGATTATACAATAAATTGTCAAAAACAATTGCATTCAACCAAAAAGAAAACCAACAATATGTACAAAAACGTTCCATTTTGTGGATATTTATCATATAAAAAGATAACGACGTTACTACAAAGAAATCCATAAAAATATGTAATATCCCGTCGCTTCTCTTCATTGCTGATGTTCGAGTAGTATCTTTGCTATATCTGTATCTATCTCTGGCCTGCTTGAAGATACATTGTTCCCCCGTCTTCTTCAATCCTCTCGCACAGTACCTGCTGTTTCTCAAATCTTGTTTTAGCAGCTGCCTTATTCGCTGCGTTCTTCTTCTCCCGGTATTTCTGCTTCAGCTTTGTCTTTTCTTCATCACTCGTTTCTTCCACACACTTCAGTGCCTCCTTCTGTTCTATTGCTTGTTCAACTTCCTGAATCCATCACCACTTTCTTCATTCGGCTTTGTGTGAGTTTTCCTGATATTCGGCCACATATCTCATCACCTTTCCAATAAAGCCTTCCTTAAATGTTGTCCACTCGTAAAGCTCATGGAATCAGGATTAATGCATGTTGAAGCCTATATTGTTAATGAGTAAGACCCTTTCTTGGGATAACATGTTGTGATTTTCTGTAATATTTCTTGTAATATACATTAAAATGTCGCTCTATGGAGAACCACGCGTTATCGCCCAATATATTTCTTGTTATTTTCTTATTTTATCACGTTGTCACCAGTTCTGGTGAACGACAAAGCGTTCAAACTCGGGCCACTTCATTGCGTTCAAAGCATAATTATATGCATGTTTGCTATTAGTCCTGTTATGTCCGACATAGTCCAATGTCCAAACGTAGTTAATATACTCTAGAGTAATTTGGTCCCGATAGGAAACATAACGGTTCTGATGCCAAGCACGGCATTCTACCAAACTTTTGCCGACATTCCTTCGTTGTTCGCTTCTAGATGGGCTTCGGTTTCAGGTGGTTCTCCTTGTCGCCGCTAGACTTCTTGCTTTTGACGGACATACGCATTGTGCATATAAGGTGAGCATCGTCGAACTGGTCAATCTCGTAGATGGGCACGTGACGCGCGTGACGTCGGGTTGAAGTCACATGACAGCTGCCTAGTGAATCCATGATGGTGCGCAGAATGGGAGCGCGTGACGCCAAGCGGATCTGATGAATGAGATTAACGAACAGTCAATACGATAGCGTTATCAGTTCCCAGAATTCTGCCATTCCATATGTTGTCAAATTACCGTTCGTTCACCGGAGTAAAGCAATATAAACAACATTGAACAATATAATACTCTGTGCTACAGCGCCCGGCACAATTATGTTTTTGATTTCACACACACACACACACGCACACGCACACGCACACGCACACGCACACGCACACGCACACGCACACGCACACGCACACGCACACGCACACGCACACGCACACACGCACACACGCACACACGCACACACGCACACACGCACACACGCACACACGCACGCACACACGCACGCGCGCACACGCACGCACGCACACACACACACACTCAAACACAGCTCACCAGCATACCTATCCATATGGTACGAATGGAACTGTTAAACTGTTAAACCGACTAGAAACTGTCTAACACTTTTGTTTTGGTGCACTGCTGAGCTTGGGTTTCCCTTCCCGAGGATTTTCGCGCACTAGAAGTTCTTGTATTGGATAGTACTGTTTAATACACGACTATTGTCAATGCCGACAAGACATATGATAAACAAGTCGAGGACGTAACGGACCTTGAGTTCCGTGCCAAGGATGTCGATGTCGACAGTTTCAGGCACAGGTCGGTTGTTGAGGGGAAGATCCTTGATTCGTCGTGTCACACTCTGGAAAGAATCAGCAAAAATACAACATACTACAATTTTTTTTACAAAATGCATAAATACATAAATATTAATGTTCTATTAGAGGTATGCAATCATGACGGTCTTTGTCGCCAACGTGACAAAAACCAAAGTAACAGTAGTAACTGGTATCTCCTTTTTGTAAGTAGCTTTGGTTCCGTCAGTTAAACGATTCGAACGAATTAAAAACGACCCCAATGCTTTGGTTCCGTCAGTTACACGATTCGAAAGGGCAGCCTTACTTATTAATACTAATTAATTGTCAAATCTTAAGTTATAATAAAACAACAACCATCTGACCAATATTTATGAGATATTTGTAAAACAAAATTCGGTAAAAATCGAACTTGGAATATATCATTCAGAAGTGTGTTCAAAAGAAACAGTTACAATACCTGTATGGCCGGTTGTAGACTGACCGCCTTCACCATGTCTGCCACTGTGTTTCCGGTCTGCATGGCGCGCTCTTCCTTCACGTACTGCTGGGACCAAGTGCGCATGTCTCCCTCCTCCACGTCACTGCGGCCGTCACGTGCAAAGCGGTAGATACGCGCCAGCTGCACAGGTCGATACTCCATGCGCGTCCATTCCTCCTGAATCCGGTAGTCCTGCGCAGATGTCACACTTATGGGTATCGTGCCTGTATGCTATATACCGCCACACACATTTACAAATAATGCTAATTCATTCGATGGTCTCCGACGTGTTCATAAAATTGGTCGATTGACTGACTATTTGACAACTAAACGATTACAACTGATGGAACAGGCGTTTTACTAATGTCAACTCGATTATCTGATTTTTATTTCGCTACATTTTTCAGATCACCTGCTCACCGTACTCCAGTTTGGAATTCAAATTGATACTAGAACTCAGTGTGGAAAGAAATCAACTTCCTCCTTGTACCGTTCCGGTCTCATTATATGTTTGAGACTGGGGTTATTTCCCTATAGGTGGCTGCTGATGCTGTTGGTCCATCCTGACCTGGATCTTCCTCTCAGTCTTGTTCCCGTCACCTTCATTCTTAGGACAACTTTTATAACAGGATCACATCTTCGCTTCACAGGACAATATCATCTCAATTTATTCATCTTTATCACTTCTACAATTGGGGTGATCTTGTTCTCCCTATAGAGATTATCATTTCGCTGTTTGTCCCACTTGGTGACACCCTGTGTCATTCGCACGGCTTTCATGTCTGCTGTTGTAACCGTCGATACGATATTGAACTGAACCTATACTGATATACAGCAACAGGACGTCGGGCGTCCAGTGCCGTTCTACTAATGTACCAGGCCTTCACTTTGGTGTACGGCGACGATCCATTGTTTCTTCAACAATATATCTCGCGGACATTTATGAAATAGTATTTCTTCGTCACCTTTTGTCGACAGTCGTACACAACTACATGTAACAGTACCTCGCGGCAAAAGTGCAGCTTTATTGCCCGAGGCTGCGTACCTAACCTTATTTTGATGCTCAATTAAGTCAGTAGTGAATGTGCAACGTTTGGCATGACAACACACGGTTTTAATGTTTCTATACAAAGCAAGTTTGTTGACTCGTTCCGATCGCCCAGTTTAAATTAACACCAGTCCGGATGCGTTTGTCATGATATCACAGATCGGGAGTTTACATTGACACCAGTCCGGGTGGGGTTGTTCTGATTTGTGAGGACGTTATGACTCGCACTTCAGTCCCGCTAATGTAATTATCCATATCTATCCATGTCCATCCATATCCATCCATGTCCATCCATGTCCATCCATATCCATCCATGTCCATCCATATCCATCCATGTCCATACATGGAATGTTTATTTTACAAGTACAAGAAGAACCTGTCCGAGAAAAACGACGTATATGATTTATTGTGAAAGTAAATTTGTCTTCTTTCATGTTAATATATATATATATATATATATATATATATATATATATATATATATATATATATATATATATATATATATATATATATATATATATATATATATATATATATATATATATATATATATATATATATATATATATATATATATATATATATATATATATATATATATATATATATATATATATATATATATATATATATATATATATATATATATACATATATATATATATACATATATATATATATATATATATATATATACATATATATATATATATATATATATATATATATATATATATATATATATATATATATATATATATATATATATATATATATATATATATATATATATATATATATATATATATATATATATATATATATATATATATATATATAAGCTATTAAAGCAAACCGTTGTGACATCAATACGCACGACTTTGAGTTTGGACAGTCTGGGCAGTCTGGACGTTCTGCGTCTGGCGTGCGGCTGGCGCCCCCAGGTGGGCTTCTGGAGCGCTTCCGGTAGGCGACTAGGATCGACAGGCTCACGGATGTACTGGGGTGCCAGGCGACTGAGGGAGGTGTGCGCCGACGAACAATCACGGAACGGCAGTATAGCCTTCCTTGAGAGCTTCTTTGCCGCTCGAGGCACTTTCCGTTTTCGTCCTGTTCTCATGCGCGCGGGCAAGCGCGTCTTGCCCTTGTTGCCGCATTTCGGAGCCGGGCCTTTGCCACGCTGAAACAGGCCGTATGTCAGTTGTGCAGTTAAACCATCACCATCTATAACAAAATCGTTAGTAAAAGGTGGACTAATTTGAGTTAGACCGTTTCTGTAATAATTTTCTTATCGCGTTTTTCTTCAGCCATCCTCGCTAGCAAAGGTAGGTTGTTGTACTCCAGTAGTTGAACAGTGGAACTAGCGACGACGGGCACACTGCCAATTAAAGTTAAGTTGCCGTATGTGAGCCCTGTAAATCGGAGCGAGCAATATTACTGCTTCACACAACAACTGAAAGTTCCACGTTTCAACAGGTCGACATGCCAGGGGTACTGATGTAATTAGAAGCGCCATGGCGGCGAGGGTATCGTCAGCTGTTCGTTGTCATGCAGCCAGCCACTCGCGGGTCGCCGGGTCCAGTTTGTTGTCATGCAGCCAGCCACTCGCGGGTCGCCAGGTCCAGTTTGCAATTCCAGTTTCACAAATCGGAACACCGATGAATGTGCTGACTTTGATGACGTGGTCTGTTCTTTGCTGCTCAGCAATGCAATCGCATGCAGCGCTTTCTGACAATCCCCAATTGTACGTGCGCGCTGAGTGTTGACCAAATAAGTAGAACTAATGTTTAAAGTGCTTCTTTGCTACGGCATTGGAGATTCCAAATAATGACAATGAACATTCATTGACAGCTCGCGTATCAACATAGCTACACAACAACATGTCAAAATCAGTCAATGAGTTGGATCGAAATTGAGGGGGGCATCAGTTTTATGAATGTCTCAAAAATGCATAAATGTTATTTTCACAATTTTCACACCAATAGTAAGTTAATTTATTATTATCGTACTGTGAGCATTTACAAAAAAAAAACATGACGGTCTGCCATGAGCGATCTGACATGACGGTCTGCCATGAGCGATCTGACATGACGGTCTGCCATGAGCGGTCTGACATGATGGTCTGCCATGAGCGATCTGACATGACGGTCTGCCATGAGCGGTCTGCCATGAGCGGTCTGCCAGGCAGGCGATGGGTTTGTTGTTGTTGTTGTTGTTGTTGTTGTTATTGCCCTTTTTTTCGGATTCAAGATCCACAAACATGCACATATTAAACAATTATAGTTTCCATCTAAGAAACAGCAGTCAGAAAACAAATTATATTGTGCTTAGACATGAAATCACAGCAATACATTTTCCTTTATTTAAGACAGAGTCATTGTTACAAATTTCATTACCACCAATTCACAAATCATATTTGCGTAGTCACTGATGAAGCATTTACATTGATGTGTTGATTTAATGTTGTTCTAGGCCTATCGAATAAGTGAGAGACGTAAGTCAATTATTTTTTGGAGGGCGTACTTCGTGTTCACTAAAACAGTGAAACTTCCGTAAACACAAATACCGTAAAAACAAACACAATATGAAATTGTATTACGATCACCGACACTTGAACACACCTAATGCATGTAATTCTATCTAAAGGGACTCGAACACCGCCACTGTTTGTATCGAAAGTATTCTGTCTCGCTGCTGCTGGGTTAAAGTATCTCACTCACTTCATTCCACCACCGTCTATAGCCGAACACTCATGCTAAACAGTTGAGTGACCTAGGACAATGTGGAGTGAACTAAATTGTCTACGCTTCGAAATGGAATAGAAGTGGATTTGAACCCAGGTCGAATCGACTGAGAGTCGTACGCTCTACCAATATGTTGCTGTGCCCCAAATAATGCTCATGGTTTAATTAATTTGACTGAATCTTGCAGCTTCTGAAGTATGCGAGTCTGTGGGAAGGAGCTGTTAAGTTAATCTGTTTGATGCCCCGAGACATACTCCATCTATTATTTCAATAATTCCCTCACTCGCCAGATATCAATTAGACAATAATACCAGGCACGTGCGCGATGAAATACTGTCATCAAACGTGATATACGAGTAAATGTGATACTGTCATCAAACATGATATACGAGTAAATGTGACATTCGACCAGTGCTACTTAGGAATGATGTCATGTGATTCGACTCATGTTGGTGTTCATTGCAAATCAATCAGACATCAATTTTCTTTTTCTTGCGTGTGCCATCATCATCATCACCGGGTCAAATATCTACTTTGGTCTTCTCAAGTCACTCGTGCGTAGTTGAGTCCAGTTCAGCGAGTTCTCGCACGCCCCCCACCAAACGATAGTCGGCTTAGCCTTGTCCAGGCTCGGCGCGACATCGCTACTTGTTGTTATATGAATGTATGAGATGAATAATGGAATAAATATAACCAAAGGCTGATCCGGGGTTTAAGGATGAATGAACGTCGCACGGATGGCAGTGGTCTGTGGTCTGTGGTCTGTGGTCTGCCGGTGTGTTACCTTGTTCTGTGCTCGGCGTCGTCTCACCATGCTTCCACAAAGCGATGTCTGTCTCGCTCAGGAATGGCGCTCAATTCACGTGATTCCAACAACGGGAATTCGTTGTTGTGGCAACGCGAGGAATGGCCGCCACAAACCGAATCACGTCATTAGTAATTGATCGAGTATAATTATAATCGAGCTAGAGTATGTTTGTATATTTGTTCACGTTTTCCTCCTAGACGGCTTGCACTTCGGGCGCCATACTTTCAGGGATTAATCTACTACCCACGAATGAAACGTAACGCCATTATATTTTCAAAATACCCCGTATATTAAGGGTTCTTAGTGGTTTTTATGGTAAACCAACAAATGTTCGCTACGTAAAACGTTAACTTCCAACAATCGCGAATATTCGTTACGTAAACCGTTTGAGTACGTAGCGCAAGTTATCTCGTCCTGGGGACGGGTATGTTTGATAGTAATAATAGTAACAATGAACGATTTCATCTTCTTCATCTTCTTCCAACATTACTTGGATCTTATCTAGTCAATGTATATTACGTAGGGCTTTCGGGCGTAGCATAACGAAACAATAGTAAACAGATAACACGAGTGAACATGAAAATGTAAATAAAAGGGTAAAGGTGTTTCATTCTAGGACAGAGACGCCCGCCAGGAGAAACGTATATGTCTCCAATGTCGGGGCTTGCGCCACCTCAGTGTGAAGAGTATTCCAGTACACGCGAGTTATCTTAATTATCTTAATTTTATTAGTATTCTTGTGGCATAACGGTCCCAAACCAAAAAGCAGAACTCGACCTATGGTCTTACTAAACCACAATACGCCTGTTTCATGATTTTGTAAGAATATGTGTGCAGAGTTCGTTTGGTGAATCCTAGTGTGCGACTCTCCTTGGCCGTAATGTTTCTATTGTGTCTACTCCACGAGTCGTTGTTGATTGTAAGCTCTTTCTTCAAACAACACAAGTGATTAAATGTTGATAGGGTTAACGTAGCTTTTGGGAACACATATAAATATTGACTTATAGGTACATGTTCATGTCTCCGTAACAGTGGCGTAGTGACCCAGGGCAGGGGTGCACTCGCACCCGGGCGCTGTGTCTGGTGACGGTCAACTTACGACGAAAGAAAAGAATGTCCGGAGAACTACCGCGAGACAAGATTTAACAAGATTTAAAAAGATTGCCATCTCGAACAACAAGTTCCAGATGGCAAGTGGACAAGGAAGTTATTGGCTTATCGAGAGTCCAACAATTTTCTCATCTATGTGTAGCCCGCCCTTATCAGATATCTGTCAATTCTATTTTTAAACATATCCACATTACTAGCATTAACACAATCATTTGGCAGTATGTTCCATTCATTTATCACCCTCTGTGAGAAAGAGTACTTTCTCATGTCCAACCTACACTGCTGCTTAACTAATGCTGCTTTGTGTCCTCTGGTTCTACTGCCTTCTTTAAGTTTGAAGAACAAATTCCTATCAACATCCTCATAACTGTTCACTATTTTAAACACTTCTATTTGGTTTCCTCTTAGTCTCCTGGTCTCTAGTGTTGTCAAACCACATTGTAATAAGCGACTTTCGTAACTACCTAGTACAGCATCCCCCATTTTATATTCCTCGTCCAGACGAAGGTATCTCGACGAAACGGGAAATCATGCTTGGAATGGGAAGTACAAATTCAGATAAAGGTACGACGACGGAAAAGAATGTCTGGAGAATTAGTACGAGACGAGGGTATCTCGGCCGAATTGGAAATCATGTATGGAATGGGAAGTACAAAGATATATATATATATATATATATATATATATATATATATATATATATATATATATATATATATATATATATATATATATATATATTTGACTCTGACAGATGGCAGACAGACACAGAGACTTACACTTTTATCATCCTCCAACAGAACAGATAAACTTCGATCAAGTTAGAGATCGGTTTGCTGCAGTCAAAGCGGTGCGGGTTTGTTTATGTTTGCGTTGATTGATTGTTTATTTGTGATTCGTTGTTGATTTTACCATGAACAATTCATAGTTCACATCGAATAAAAATATGAATTCTACCTTTGGTGTTCATAGTTAGTTGCAATAATGTACTCCATCGAATAATGTTCGATATACGTGCAAGTCATTTTCAAACTGCACGGTAGCATGACCGGTCTAGTTGGCCCCGAGAGAAAACATGTAAAATATACATCGGAGGGGGGGTGAGATGCCAAATTGGTCAGAAAAACGCATTACTCCACTGCTCTATATCTTATATATCTACATCTTATATATCTATATCGTATATATCTATATCGTATATATATATATATATATATATATATATATATATATATATATATATATATATATATATATATATATATATATATATATATATATATATATATATATATATATATATATACATATACACACATATATATATATATATATATATATATATATATATATATATATATATATATATATATATATATATATATATATATATGTGTGTGTGTGTGTGTGTGTGTGTGTGTGTGTGTGTGCGTGCTTGCTTATATATCTATATCTTCAATGATACAACAAGTACAACACTGTAACGAATAAAGAGAAACACACAAGACGTCGTGTAATGCTATATCAGATTATACAATTTAATACAGCTACTGCGTTGACTCTAGTCTATGCAGAACACGCTACAAACACATCATAAGTAGTCAACACATGTATTCTCTGTGTAACATCATCCCGATGGAAACAAAATGTAAACTTGACCACAAAGGAGAAGCGAAACGTATAATCGATGATTCGCAGTTGGTACACCTATTATAGATAAATAATTGTGCTGGCATGTTTGTATATATTGCACTGCGTAATGCGGTACCAGCGTAAAATGCGGTGCTCCGAATCCAATTAGGTGGTGATGTTCCCCTGGACTATTAATTAATTGTTAAACTAAAGGCAATATCTAGTGTGCAGATTTATGTACTATTAAAGTATTGATGTCAAGTGTAATAGAAGCTTCAAAACATTTTTTATTGGTGTGTTCGATGTTCAAGATATATTCATTGTCGTGTCATTTGAATGTAATGACTTAAAATGATTATACATAACTAATGAGTTCAGATATAGATGAGATAAGGAGATAAATGAGAAAGCATAGCTTACCGCCACATAATAAATTGTCAAAACTGAAATTGCGAATAAGTTAAATTACGGATATTAAGAGTTTTGTAAGGGGTATATTGCCTAGGGAAGCTGCTGTCCGGTGCAGATTTGATCTATATTTTTTAATATTTGATTTAGAACGTGTTAAAACATTTACTTTTACATCACTACAATTACGTTATAAATGACAATACGGCAGTTAATATGAACAGCGGAACAATGTGATTTGTTATAGTAATATAGTTTGTCAGACTGGCTCTTTCTTCGTCTATATTGTATAGTTGTTTTCTAGTTAATGTGCAACCAATCAAACCTTAATTAGGCATTATACATAAAATATGTTCGTTGTCTTCCGTCGATTCATGTGTACGTGGTCCAGTGCTGTTCCCTATATGGTTGTCGTTCTCACTCAAGCAACATTTGAATTATGTCTGAAAAAAGAAGTGTTAAAATTATTATTTGTAGTTAGCAACACTTCAACAGTCGTTGGAAGGTAGGAAGATTTAAGTAATCGCCGTGAATGCAAAAGACAGGATTTAAATATCCATGCCTACATTCAAAGTTCATCCAATCGTGCGAGGAATATTATGGGCGCTTCTGTCGTGGCTCCTATTGTTGAGAGATGAGATCCACAGCAGGCTGAACATTTTTATATTTACCCCCTGTGTATGTGACATTTTCGTACATTGGCAGAGGCCATGTTTTAAGCACGATGTAGAATGGACCGAAAGACACGAACAAAGCATCGACACAGCAGAAGGTGGACTCGAACTCCGGTCGTCTCAGTTGGCAGTCTGGTGATCAAAACGCTCAGTTGCTGCGCCCCATTACATTACATTACATTCTAAGTAAAAACGTTGTGGCTCTTTCTAATAGTTAAATATGCCTGGTTTGGAAGGGAGTGCACCGGAACTGTAATATTATTGTATTATTATGCTTACAAGCACATTACGCACACGTATCTTTTGTCATAGGCGTTACAATGAATAATTATAATACTTTTTACAATGCATTTAATATGTACAGGTGGGCGTGAGTCGGTGTAATACCATGGAGGCAGATTGCGTGTTACGTCACAAAAGGCACACTTCAAAATCGTTGTGGCGTAATCCAAATCGTATCGCGAACAGATGCATCCTGCGTATAGCAAATTACTCTTAATATGATCTGCTGCGAGTCAAGTGGTATCCCAGACAATTCGTACCGGAGATGATTAATCCCAGAGTCGATTTGTGCCAGAGATAATTTTGTAGCCGATATAATTCGTTTCCGACACAATATTGTAAGAATCGGCTAGAAATGTCAGCCAGCAAAAGGTTGTGTTTAGTTTGTTAAGCAGTTTAACATCAATTAAGTTTGCGCCACGTGTGCACATATGGGGTGACATTAGCATACACAACCCATTTAAAACTTATCAATTTGTGTTACTACAAGTCGCCCTGTCTATGAATACGATTTGCGGGAGCAAGATAACTCAACCTCCCATGTCTTACCTGTTTTGGGGCTTCCTGCATTTTAGGGCCAACCTCCCAGCCCCCACACCTGTGTCGCAGGGATATCAACCTCCCGTCTCCCACCTATTTTGTGGGCCAACCTCCCATCATTGTTTAATGCCAACCTCCCATCATTATTTATGGCCAACCTCCCATCATTGTTTATGGCCAACTTCCTATCATTGTTTATGGCCAACTTCCCATCATTGTTTATGGCCAACCTCCCATCATTATTGATGGCCAACTTCCCATCATTGTTTAATGCCAACCTCCCATCATTATTTATGGCCAACCTCCCATCATTGTTTATGGCCAACCTTCCATCAATGTCTATGGCCAACCTCCCATCATTGTTTATGGAAAACCTCCCATCATTGTCTATGGCCAACCTCCCATCATTGTCTACGGCCACCCTCCCGTCATTTTCTATGGCCAACCTCGCACCTCCCATTTACAGCCACCCCCTCTCGTATCGGGTACGAGCCACATTAGTTACGACTCATCCAGCACCCTACTTCATCATACCTTCGTATTCGATCTGCCCCTCGCCGTCTACCTCGAAGTGAACGAGCATTTCGTTGGCTTCCTGTTCCGTCAATTTCTCGCCTTTAGTCGTCAGCATGTGGTGGAACATCTTCTTGTTGAGATAGCCCGTCTCCCGCGGGTCGAACCCGTTGATCATGCAGGTACGGACCTCGTCCTCTGAGCCGAGCATGCCCCAAGGGTCTTGACTTATTAAGTCGCAGAACTGAGCGAAGTCCACTGAATGCAAACATTTGAGTAAAATTGCGCTGTTGTGCTTTCTGTTAATGTTCTTATTAAAGTGGATATATGTGGTATATATTTGTTCAAGTTTACATTTTGGACATGTCCACGAAGGATCGCATCATTGTATTTCGTTATTCTATGATTATTCTATTTAATATTTAACTATTTAACTACACACACTCAGAGAGTGAGAGGGTGAGAGAGAGGGGGAGAGACAGGGCGAGAGAGGGGGAGAGGGGGAGGAGAGAGGTGAGAGAGAGGGGGGAGATAGAGAAAGGGGGAGAGGGAGAAAGAGAGAGGGGGAGAGAGAGGGGGAGGGATAGAGAGAGAAAGAGAGAGAAAGAGGGGAGAGAGAGAGAGAGAGGGAGAGAGGGGGAGAGAAAGAGGGGGGACAGAGTGAGAGAGAGATGGATGGAGGAAGGGACGGACGGACGGACGGAGGGACGGAAGGACGAGGGTTCGCCTTTAGGCAATGATATGAGAGACCAGTACATTTTCACTTTTATAGTTGAAATAGAACGTATTTCATCGGATGCTTTACTGGTCTGTCAAATACAAATGATATTCACTTTCGGAAGGTAAATATACAAGCAGAATATCTTCGTTAATTTGAGGTTGATTAATTCTGAAAATGGGGGCATTTGAATAACATGAACTAGATCCATATAACTCCAACTAGTTCCATATAAGCTAAACAATGACAATCATTGTACGGCATGTACAATGATTGCCCTTTAATCTTTATCAATATTTACAATGCAATAAAGACACTTTTATTGCACTAAATTCCTAGGGAAACCCAACCTCAGCAGCGCACCAAATCAAAACGGTTAGACAGTGTCCTTATTATAGATGGAAACAAATCAAAACGGTTAGGCAGTGTCCTTATTATAGATGGAAACAAATCAAAACGGTTAGGCAGTGTCCTTATTATAGATGGAAACAAATCAAAACGGTTAGGCAGTGTCCTTATTATAGATGGAAACAAATCAAAACGGTTAGGCAGTGTCCTTATTATAGATGGAAACAAATCAAAACGGTTAGACAGTGTCCTTATTATAGATGGAAACAAATCAAAACGGTTAGGCAGTGTCCTTATTATAGATGGAAACAAATCAAAACGGTTAGGCAGTGTCCTTATTATAGATGGAAACAAATCAAAACGGTTAGACAGTGTCCTTATTATAGATGGAAACAAATCAAAACGGTTAGGCAGTGTCCTTATTATAGGTGGAAACAAATCAAAACGGTTAGACAGTGTCCTTATTATAGATGGAAACAAATCCGCAGTTGACGAAGCAGTATGATTTCCAAATTGTTGATAATGTGACACAATTGCATTGCACTAACCAAGCGTTTATTGTTACTATGGTAATACTGATAACAATTGAACTCGCTACAATTCGATCGGCTCTTACGTAACGGACTGTCACCGAACGCCTATAGCACGCTTACTTATCCTCTACGTATCCTAGTTGGTACATAAGGCCACACTATTGTTGTTTCCGTAATCGTCATTTTTTTTTTAACGGGAAAGGGTGATTGGCCCGTTGCGCAACCCACCCCCTTTAGCTGGACCTGGTACAGGCCAAATGGGCCATCGTTTGCAATCAGAGTTTACCTACGCCAACTGCCTACAAAAACAAACCAAGCAAACCGAGACCAAGTTGTCGTGACAATAATTAGTAAGTACTTATAATGATTGGCTAACGTGGTGGCAGGGCACCATCCGCCTTCATTTCCTGCTAAGATTCCCGCAGACAAATCACAACAATCATGACGATTGGTGAACCTTGTTGACTTGGAACTTGGAGCTCACTGATTTGAGACTTAACTTGACTTGCAGGTTTACAAGTCTGCCAGCGGGGGTTGTGCGAACTCGTGACCTTTTTCACCCCTGTGGAGGAACTAGCGTACACTACAAACTACTCATTACACTACGGACTATTCACTACACTACAGCTCTAGCTAGACACATCACACATACCTGGCTCACCACCACACCCATTCAGTATGGTCTGCATCTGTTTTTCTGTCGGAATCCGGCCGAGCGCTCGGAACGCCACGGGTAGACAGTCGATGTCAATCGCCAGTTTCACTTCCTGGTCGAAGATCATGAACACTTTCCGGATCTCTGGCTCACAGAAACATGCAACGGGAATTATTAAGAAAAGAATCGTGAACATACCCGTCCTCAGGATTGGTTTCGGGTAGTTCGAACGAACCCCCTTTTTGAGAGCATTTGTTTAACTAACGTTTTTCAGAACTCATCCCAGAAATCCCCTGCTGATTGTACGCCTCCGTTTCCCTTTTCCAAACCACGAGGACAGGCCTGGTGAATGTATCCAAAATGCAAAGAAATACAGTTTAGAAGAAAGAAAAACGTCCACTATTAACACGAAACGTATTACAACTGCATGCGCACTCTTAGTGCTATCACCATACATAGACAAGCGTTAGCAGCAACATGTTTGGCAGTTTTATTCCATCATACGCTTTCGATTCAACATGTTTATATTGTGATAACAGCTGACAATAACGTTGCACGCCACCTAGTGAGAATAGGATATATGGAATTTCTCAGTATGTCACGTGCACAAATAGGTAATATCAGCTTTAACATTCCATTTACACTGTAAACGTCAACACCCAAATGCCAGTACCTGCAATCTGTTCGTCTGTAAATACACTCAGTTCGGAGTCTGATTTCTTACGAAGCTCTTCTATCCAAGCCGTCTCGGTAGACATTGCTAGTGTTGTAGTGTAGTGAAGAGAAAACCACTGGTGTAGATAGAGAACTGACAGGTTACGTAAACGTTTTACGAGGCGATACCACGACGTGGCAACTATAATTACTGCCGCTGATTACGTCATTCCGTTGGAACGTCGCGTGGGACGTCTTACGCTTCACGAAAATTTAAAGACCGGTTCAGAGTTGTTGAAAAGTTCTGGTAAAACAGTTGTATGGAATGTGGTAGCTCGGCCGTTATAGCGCCGGACTCTCATTCGTGAGGACCGGCGTATGAGTCCACCTGCTGATGTTTCTAAACTTGGACAATTTCATTCCCCTACGTCGCCTGTGTCTTTCGGAAGAGGCACTCAAAACTATTGGTCCCTTCTGCCTGGTGTATATGCCAGTGGATGGAAAACATCACGCAAATATATAACCTGTCGTGGACCCATTAATTATAAACATGGCTAAATACACTCGCAAAGATCCCAACCCGACAATGGAAGTAGATGTAAAGCGGTGCATTGAAAGAAAACAGAAAGGTCATTAGTCTTCTGTTGCCAGGCTACCTCAGTGGCCATGATGTGCCACAGTAAGAGCGTTACCAAGAACACACGAGAGGTAACGATTCCTAGCCAGCAGCCCTCGCCACTTGAGAAGCCGTTGTATCCACAGTAAACCATGGATGTGACGAGGAAGCCAAGGCGAAGGTCACTTTGTTGTGATTTTTTTTGTTCACGTGGAGAAATCTCATTTATTAAACACCCTACAAGCACATGTCATGTTGATTAACACTTGGAATAATGAGAGAACATGATATCAGTCGAACAATTGAAAGTCAACATTTATTTCCGTCACCGCTCAATTTTGTTGTGCAATCAATGAAAAAATGAACCTGCCAAATTTATATTCTTTAATTCTACCATGCCACACATATGAATCAAAACATACTGGAGAATTGGAATCGTCTTTATTAGGCACTAAATTTGAATGTCTTGACTTTGTATGACATGTATTACTTCATGTGTTAACTAGTGTCGCCTTCTTTGCGCCAGGGTATCGTCAACGATGTTCATACTGGTTTTGCCCTTCATCCTTGATCTGGAGACAGTTGCATTGCAGTTGTCAACTGACCCCATACACCCTTGGCGTTCCGCATTTGTTTGTGCCCAAGAGAAATTGCCCGTCTTCTTCGATTTTGATCAGATTACTGAGTTCGTTGGCATACGCAACGTCAAAGAGGTTCTACGCCAACATGTGTGCTCTGGTAGATTTATTCCTTCGAAAATACACGACGATCACAAATAGTTGCCCTGGTATACCCAGACCACACGTTAAATACATTATTTTATATGTAGTATCTGGCCACATGTCTGAATTCCAAAATGTTTCTTCTGAAACAGAACGAATACATCATCTCCAGCAATGGTTTGAAACCATATTTGTCGTCAATAATGACGCATGTAGTGACGGGACGGAGTAGAACTAATAGTCTACGTGTGTAATGCTACACTTGCTACATCCGCCCATTAGTGCTTTTGCTATTAGCATAAACTGACTGAGTTAGTATTCGTCGTCAAGGTCTGTCTGGGTGAGATATTGATAATGCTCAGCAGTCATAATGTTCAAGCTACTATTAAGGATTTTGGTGGTGTTCCAAATCTTCGATTTTTCGTGACTAATTGTATAATATTCTGTATAGTCAATGCAACGTTGCACAGAACGCACGCGAAAAACCCAGATATTAAGTGGACAAGGAAGCCATATTGGCATCATTAATTATTTCAACTACTTTTCATTTGGAAAACAGAACATAGATGGAATAAGTGGAAATCATCTTCATTTGGTACATATACAATTTATTTTAACATCGTAACATGACTCCATGGGATAATTGTATTCTAATACAGATAGATGAATCATACACGTTTATTCAACATGAGCATCAACCCGTATCTAACACCACTACACATGTATTATGCTGTTTTATGTTGTTCTTATTTTATGACTGCTATAACCAACTACCTCATATGGAGCAAATAATTTATTATTGCTTCAAAATGTCCAACTTACTGAGTTATGTTCTTGAATAAAATGACAGTTTCGTTTCAGATTTGGACTTCACGACCCTGAACGCGGATTTCCGGATTAACACTGAATAATGCGCTTCGAAATTCTGTTCGCGTGAACCTATGTCCAGATATCGGGTCTTCCAGATTATCGGCGTCCGGGTTAACGATTTTCCAATGTGTACACATAGTTCATTCATTTGTAACAAGTTGCAATCTTGTCATGCACTTCCACATAGAACCGTCGATGGAATTGAAAGCGTACGTGTGCTTTATGTCTTCCTAAATTGGCAGCTTATCTAAACCGTGGAGTTAAAATGGTGTCCATCAAACAAACACGAAAGCACGACATGGTGGCAACGAGTGGTAATGCACATCAAGATTAGAAAAGCTTGTACTGTAGCGTAAGTTACCGACATCAAATGGCAAATCAAATCGCGAGAGTTCATTGAAGATCGCCCAACACAGAGGCCTCATTCAAACTTTTCAAACACCGGCTGGAACTGTGTTTCACAATAAAAATTACACCAGACTGAGAAAAAGTTCCAATAATCCTACTTGCAATAAGGGAAGAAGGTATCATGCGATCTAACAGCCGGTCGTTAATATTTTGCGTTGGCCGGCGGGTCCGTCAACGATCTCGTGATCCATGAACTTCGAGAGCATTACTTCCGGCACCGATCCAATTGGTTCTCGTCCGAATGTTGCACCGACCACGAGACCGAGTGTGTGCGCCGTTGACTCGCTGGTCACACACAGACCGGCTCCGAACCGTTGTGCATCGCGTGTAAAGCGTACGACAAGAGGAGTTCCGGCATGTTCAAGGTGGATTGGTTCGGCGACGGATTCGTGGGGTTGTGCAGCAAGACGTACCATTACTTCGGAGCTAACAACAAACACACAATGAAAGGAGTGAACAAACGTCACAACGAGATCGACAAGGATTCCTTGACATGCCTACCAATAGAAGGAATGATAGCGGAAATAATCGAGGGTTCCGAGAGAACCACTCGTCTCTTTTGACGTACGTACAGGAAAGAGTACTTCTATGGAAAGCGCATGTTGCTCGAGGACAGGGTGAGCACAGGTCCAGTGGATGTATAGAATAGGTGATGCGCTACCGAAGACGTTAATAAGAGACCCTGGACGCGCGACGAAAGCATCTCTTCACATGCGCCGTCGCCAGACCGGTGGGTTACTTTCGTGACGCGTCTGCGACGTCACGCATCCACCATGGTCGAGCCAACCAACTCCCCCCCCCCCGAGAAAATAAGGTGGTGTTAAGTGGAATGGCAATCTGCTTACGCGATGATGAACTGACCTGGCTTGCAGTTCGACGAAGGCTTACCTAGAGCGTCCTTTTCCAATCCTAAGATGAGTAACCTCTCCGTCAGACGATCTGGTGTCGGAAACGGACGAACGGGTGCCGAACTTTTTCACTAAAAAGAGTCATCACAGTAGTTACTGGGATGACTCCTTTCTCTCGTGCAGAACCTGTTCCCCAAAAACGAGGAAAGTCGCACCATCAGTCTGAATGTTCAACACATGGTGGTGCTCAAGAATCCCCGCAACACGTCACAGATAATGCACCTGGTACAACAGGTTTATCCGAATCACGTCAAATTCGTGCTAGAGTTTTTCAAAGATGCTACCTCTGTACCGTACGGTTATTTGTTCTTTTTCACATTCACTTTCAACCCTCGATCGGGACAGTCGTAGGGTTCCATTTCCAAATAATCTTCGCTTTTTACACCTCCATAAATGAAATGAATATTTTGAATTTTATTTAAATGTTTGCTTAAGAATTAACTAAAAATAATGATTGATAGTTCATAGTTATTAGTAAATATTAATTAGTAAATACTCCAGAGTTCTAAGAGATTGTGAATGTATTTCTGTATCAATTGTAGCAAAGCGCCCGGCTATTTTAGTGCTGAATACATTTTATGTTATTGATGTTTCATCAGTGGATGAAATCATTGTGATGATCCCTGTATTGGCACAATTACCTCATTCTGATAGTGTTTATTGTGATGATTCTGAATCAGTTGATTTTTGCAGTAGTATTACCATTGTCTGTTTTCTTAGTGTATAGAGATCAATGTGTTCCACCGCGAACATTTGATAAAAGTGTTCTGTTATGAAGAGATTGTGAATGTATTGTTGTAATGATTATTACTTGTAACTACATGCACGGCTCTTCGAGCACTGTATATATTCCATGTCATAAATGTTTCTTCAGTCGATCATTGATGAAATTGTGGTTTGTTGGCAATTGCCAAAATAAACATTGTAAAGCCGAGCTAAGAATTGTCAGAATATAAATTCTATTAATTTTGTCAAAGGTTTGAAGCATTCAGCATTTTCGTATTTGTGCATACATTGACACTGTACAATAAAATACAGAAATTACAGGTTTCACTCACACACGCACGCCCGCTCGCGTGCGCACACACATATATCAGGTGCAAATATTGAACTGATAATCCTATTAAAGCTAAAAAAAATAATTATTATATAAGAATAATAAATCAATAAATAGACTTGAATAATAAAAAGTAAATTATATAAAGACATAATATATATATATATATATATATATATATATATATATATATATATATATATATATATATATATATATCGCACACCCGCTCGCGTGCGCATACACATATATCAGGTGCAAATATTGAACTGATAATCCTATTAAAGCTAAAAAAATAATTATTTTATATAAGAGTAATAAATCAATAAATAGACTTGAATAATAAAAAGTAAATTATATAAAGACATAATATATATATATATATATATATATATATATATATATATATATATATATATATATATATATATATATATATATACATATATATACATATATATATATATATATATATATATATGTATATATATATATATATATATATATATATATATATATACATATATATACATATATATACATATATATATATATATATATATATATATATATATATATATATATATATATATATATATATATATATATATATATATATATATATATATATATATATATATATATATATATATATATATATATATATATATATATATATACCTACCTACCTACCTATCCTCTTCGGGCCCAGTGGCCCATAAGGCCGAAGTGAATCTCCTCCATCTTGTTCTGTCAGCTGCTACACGTCTGGCTTCGCTCCAGCTATTCCACCCCAGTATACGTCTTTCACCCAGTGCAGTCTCACAGTTGCTGTTTTTCTCCATTCGTAGGATATGTCCTACCCACTTCCATCTTTTTAACTTGACCTCAGTGCTGATTGTTTTCATATATATATATATATATATATATACATACATACATACATACATACAAAATAGTTAAATTTTATTTTGAGACTATTAATTGCTCTCTCTCTCTCTCTCTCTCTCTCTATATATATATATATATATAGCAATTAATATTCTCAAAATAAAATGTATGTATGTATGTATGTATATACATATATATATATATACATATATATATGTATATACATATATATATATACATATATATATATATATATATATATATATATATATATATATATATATATATATGCAAACACACACACACACATATATATATATATGTATATATATATATATATATATATATATATATATATATATTATGTATATATAATTCACTTTTTTATTATTCAAGTCTATTTATTTATTTATTATTCTTATATAATAATATTTTTTTTATTATTAACAATGGTTCATTATTTTATTTCAATGCGTAGAACCATTATATATACGGTGTTCTTCTGTCTGCAAGATATATACTAAAATGTTCGAAAGACATGAGTCTTACATCATGACAATAATTAATAGGACGAGTCGATGAGAAATAGCACCGCTACACCGCTAGTATTATGAACATGCGCGACTGACCGATAGTGTTGCACAATTAAAGATCGGTAACATTCGACAAATGTCGAGTGGTTATTTAACCTTTATTTTTGTTGATTGTTAATAACAGAAGTCGCAATGTACACACGCACGCACGCACTCACGCACGCACGCACGCACGCACGCACGAAAAGCAACAACAATAAAAGCGACAGTAACTACAGCGCATATAAAACGGGATCACGGCACTATTACGTATCCTTGTTAATACCTGCCCGCCTTTTACGTGCCCGCCTTTTAGGGTGCCCCGTTCACCAAGGCCGAGATCGCGAGAAGCCGAGATCACTATGAACCTCGCGAGACAATGGGCGATAATAAGAATAAGAATAAGAATAAGAAATAGTTTATTGTTGGAGACTCCTATTAAGACTGCAAGCAGTCGCTGGCATAGGAGCCACCGTAGAATTGATTATACATATACAGTTTCTGAGTGCAACAAATAGAATAACCATAGTTCAAAATCCGTAATCATCCTCAATGTATTGTGTGTGTGTGTGTGTGTGTGTGTGTGTGTGTGTGTGTGTGTGTGTGTGTGTGTGTGTGTGTGTGTGTGTGTGTGTGTGTTTGTGTGCGTGCGCATGTGCGTTTACGTGTGCTTGTTCTACATGTGTGCACAATATCCATGTACCTTACTTTGTGCGAATTTTTAGTATTGTCTTTAGTTGCGCATGCATATGTAACAGTTCACGATCGCACATGAATTTTGATATTTATTTATAAAATCATACTTTGCATAGTTTACGAAACCTCGTAGACTATGCGTATAGAGTTTATCTTTCACAATTTGGGGGGTATCGTTTAATGTTATTGGTAAATGGTGTTTTAGAGATCGCTTTGCAAATGAATGGTTTATACCAACAATGTGAATTTCATGTTGTCTGCGCGTGTTGTGGTTATGTATGTTTATGTTTGTAATTAACTGCCAGTGTTGTAGGTAGGCAGGTAATTTATTATGTATGAATTTATAATAAAATTTAAGTTCTTGCAATGCTTGCATATCTTTGACTGTTAACAGATTCATTGTTTTAAATAGTGGTGAAGTGTGTTCATTATATTTGCTCCGCGTAATTATCCGTATTGCCTTTTTTTGAAGCTTATTTATTCTTTCACATTGAAACCCCCATATTGTCAGGCAGTAATTTATTTGTGGCACAAATAATGTATTATAAAGCATGATTTTTATTCTCAAAGGCAGTTCTTGTTTAAGTGTGTTTAGTATCCCGATTATTCTCGCGCATCTGTTTGATATATGTTCAGAGTGTTTCTTCCAGTTTAAATGTGTATCCAAAGTCAGTCCAAGAAAATTAAATTCATTAACTTTTTCTATAATGATATTATTGATTTTAGGAGCGGGTGCTTCTATATGTTTTCTATGCATGTGGAAGACCATGAATTTAGATTTAGCTATGTTTAGTGAAAGTTTGTTTATTACAAGCCATTCGTTAATTTTAAAGAGTTCTTTATTTATTAACAAATCGCTGTCTGCATTTTGTGCGTTTACGAAATTACTCAATGAGCTTAAAAGTGTGGTGTCATCAGCATATGATATAAAATTAAATACTTGACTAGACTCTGAAAAGTCATTAATATATATTATGAATAGTAGTGGTCCCAGAATTGAGCCCTGAGGTACACCAGTAGCTATGTGCAGTGTATCAGATTTTATGTCATCAATTTCTACAAATTGTGTTCTATTTGTTAAATAACTTTTGAATAATTGCAATGGTACTCCTTCTATGCCATAACATTTTAATTTATTTAGTAGAATCTTATGATTTAGGGTGTCGAAAGCTTTCGACAAATCAAGGAATATACTAATTGGTACCTCATTATTGTCCATTTTTGTTATGATTCTGTCTACCAATTCTAATGCAGCGTACTCGGTTGAGTGGCCATCTCTAAATCCATATTGATTATTGACAAAGAGTTTCTTGCTTTCAAAATATGAGGACAATTGATTGGCAAGGATTTTTTCCATAACTTTGGAGACAACCGGTAGGAGGGATATTGGTCGGTAATTATTAATTATTGTTGGATTTCCTTTTTTAAATACTGGGATAACTTTGGCCACTTTTAGTTTATCGGGGAATATCCCTGTATTAAAAACTTGTGTTAGTAAAAGCGTCAGAGGTTTGATAATGGTTGGAGCTAGTTTTTTAAATAATTTGCTCGAGATTCCATCAAATCCGCTACTATTTTTTGTTGGAAGTGTTTCTATTGTTTTTAGTATTGTTTGTTCATCGATATCGCTTAATACAAACCTGTAATTTTTTTTTTTTTTCAGGTAGTGTTCAAAGTTGTTTTGACCCGTGTAAGTTATATTATTTGCCAGGTTTATCCCAATATTTGTAAAAAATGCATTGAATTTATTGGCTATGTCTAGTTTGTTTGTTATTTCAGTATTATTTATGTTAATTAATGTGGGGAAACTTTTCTTGTTGCTGTTTCTTGAAATTATTTCATTTATTGTTAATATTTATTTATTAATAAGTAATGTTTAAAACGCGCAGATATTCCGCAGAGTGCCAACATTAGCGCAAGTAACCACCGAGTTATGTTCAGTGCGTGAACAACAAAAAACTAAAAAATCGTCAAAGCGTTTTGGGACATACCGCTCAAAATTTAGGGCATAATATCGTCTAACTAGGACATCTTCCGGGTACGAGTCAACCCCTCTTCTACTAGTCTTATAGACTCGGTGTGTGTGCACACGTGCTAAAGTGCTGTAAGAGAAAGTAATAAATTTTTGGAAGAAAGAAAGAAGATGATAGCGCGCGTCATAATAAGTCATAACATGTGACTTTTTGACATAACGTCCACATGCCGGTATGAGCATTGCCTTGGAGGTTTATTATATGCACCGACAGCATTTTAGCTGAAGTTGCACATATACATATATATATATATATATATATATATATATATATATATATATATATATATATATATATATATATATATATATATATATATTATATCATATATGCGATTTAATCGAACTGGAAGCAGTTTAGTCAGAACTGTTGATTTTGTTTAAATTCTTAATATGTATGTATGTATGTATGTATGTATGTATGTATGTATGTATGTATGTATGTATCAATGACTTGGGCGATAATAAGATAATAAGGTCCTGGGCTGTGGCCAGTTGCATGACACAGGCCTAAGTCAAGTTAGGCTATTTGTTACCTAGCAGGCACGTAGCCACTAGGGGTGGTTGCAAGACAGCTGCCCAGCTGAGTTCTTGCCCAGAGTAGAACACAAATCCTGGAGCAACCCTGAGCCTGAGGCTGAGCAGCCCCAACATTCCTAGCCTTGCCCTTGCCTATTTGACTTAAAAAATTGTCGGTGTCAGACTGGATAATATTATATATATATATATATATATATATATATATATATATATATATATATATATATATATATATATATATATATATATTATTGATTCCATCTAGTCAATAAGATCATTACTGGTTAAACGCCACCGCTATTTAAACTGTTTAACTGTCTCCCTTAGGAAGTGCCCTATAACCGATCTACTAAATAAAAAAATTTCCAATAAGTGTACATTTTAGTTTTGTACTATAAGTTTGTACTATAACAAGCTGATATTTTGTGCAATTTGATGTCTAATATGATATTTCATTGTAAATAAACATATTTAAAAAAAATTATGTTAAAACAGCATAAAGGAGCATGTGGTAAGCTAAAAATCTACAATAAGCAATTTTTAGAATCAACAGTAATTGTTGCTTACTTTCCAAAATGTCTATTCATTCATATCAATACCAATTTCATGTTGTGTGCAGTACTTTGTAAGTGTTTGGGCACAAGGATATGAAGGTATGCAACCCTAACCTTAGCTAACCCCATATCTAGCTAACCATAACCCTAACCCCAAAGTGGTTAAAGAAGATATAACCATTCCCATAGGCACAGGTTGATAGGAAAAGTGAACAGGTTGCTTGGAAAAGGCAGACAGCAGTAGCAATCTCGAATAGCATGGTACAGATCGGATGCCAAAATGGAAATTTTGTAAAAATTAGGGGATATGACACCAGTATGTGAGGGAGCAGGTAGCCATTTTGCAATAGAACAGCCATTGGTGATATTTGTTTTGTGGCCCAGTGCATTAGCAACATTGTGTAACAAATTTGGACAGAATAGTGTATTTTGGTTGTGTCACAGCCACTGGAAGCACTGCATAGATCAGCATTTTCAAATGTGGCCGCGACGGCAGCAGGACATGTGATACCCCTTTATGTAGGTGTATCGAAATCAAGCCGTTCACCTTGTATCTTATCAACTAGAAGTATGAACGCAGTCACATAAACAATACCATTTTACAATCCTGACACATTGGAATTTACCAGAAATCCTGTTAAATGTGAAAATTGTAAATTTTCTCACAAAGTTATGCCAGGTTTGGTTAAAAATGAAGAAGTTATATGAATATGAATTTGAAAATAAATGCAGTGGTATATTTAAAGAGACAGTAAGCAGGCTTTATTGGATTGCAATGCACTGTAAATCTAGTGTGCATGATCTATGATTGATCAAGTGTCAAAATCGACCTATGATTAAATTATGTGACTGGTTTTCGGCTAATATTATGGGCAAGGCATTGTTTAGACTTGGCTGTCAAACAGATACTTATGACTTTACAAGCAGGAGTGTTCCATAATGTGTCTACATATACATTGTGCTACGACTTGATATAAAATTTGACACTTTCTCAAACAAAAAATATCCTATTTGGGGTAAGACCACAGTTGACCTTCCTGTTTATTGTTTCATACAAATGTAGGGCATATTCAATTGCGATATGTGAATTTAAACAATTCATATGATGTGACATAAGTGCAGTAGAGCAGGCATATCCACTGGTTTGTATGTAGAAGCTATTGGCTGTGAAATAGTGTTTTTTTAGAATTTAACAGGCGGAGGGATTTATGGGAATTTGTCTGCTAATTGCCACATGGGTGCATGAATACATGGCTATTTTTGTCAAAATTGATGGGCATCGTACATTGGGGCATTTTAAAAAAGCTGGATGTATGTGATTTTGACAAAACTTGGTCAGCATGTTAATGAGATGATGGCAGTTGCTGTGAAAGATTTTCTGAATTTTTGATGGTCACATTTTCTTATAATCAGACAAAACAATAACATGGCCACCAATGCAATTCTCTACTGTGGTCTTCCCCCTACAAATGATTCGTATATTGGCGGATACATTTTGAAGAAATTGCGTGAACAGGGATTACTCAGTATTTAATCCTCTTGATATATCATAATAAAATTATTAAAAAAGATGATATTCAGCTTATTTAATGTTCTTTTTCTGAATGAGTAATTTTTTTTCAGAATCGTTGGTGTAGTTCGCAGTGTCTTGGAGTTTAATATAATAATAATAATATATGTTGATACTAATTATTCACAAATAGTTGGTCTATATGGCATAAAGGCTAAATATTGGATGATCGTACTAAATATTGGATGATCGTATACATATTCATAAACATATTTTCATAATTCATAGGAAACATAATACTTAGGCCAGTATAATATATATTTTATTTGATCCTGGAAGATTCCTCACAGCATATTAAACATGAATAACATGGTCTAGAATGCTAAGTAAACAAATATATAGATTAATATACTACTAATGATACTTATTATTGTAAAGTAAATATTACATAATATAGAAGTATAATACTATAATAATTAATAAATCGGTATAAAAATGAATATACATAAATAATAATTAATAAAAACTATTGTAATATATAAAATAGTCAAATTAAGCTTTTTTTAGCGTTACTAACTAACATGAATAACGGCCATTGCAGCCAGGGTTGTGTTTCTGAAAGGTATTTCTGACATGACAATGTCAGAAACTGTCAAACTACTTTCTGATTGGTTTCCAACATAAGAAACTGTCAAAAACCCGTCAGAAACTGTCAGAATCTAATACATGTTGTATAAATTTATGATTTTGCTAATTATATAACTTATGAAATGGAAGAGTGATAATTAAATGTCTATTGACTTCATTTGACTGTGTCCCATGATGGGGTCACCAACACCGACGGATGGTTTGGCCTAGTCGTTTCGGCCCATGCAGACGGATGGTATGACCCACTTCACTGAAAACCACGTCTCTACTGCATTCAGCTATGGTCGATTTGGCCTATGCTAGTAGTGGAATTCTAAGAATAGTTGTTTTGACCCATGGCTTGATTCTATGAAAAAAATTAAATTATGATTGGGTACAAAACATAGAGCAATATCAATAAAATAACAGAAAGCTCTTGACATAATAAAATAATGATCGAAACTGAAGTAATTAATGTCTAAAGAAATGTCCATGAATAAAAGTAATTTGTATATATATCTATATACATATATATATATATATATATATATATATATATATATATATATATATATATATATATATATATATATATATACTTATACATACTTATATGTGTGTGTATATATATATATATATATATATATATATATAGTTTGATGTGATATATATTGGCTTATCCATGCAGTGCACATGTATCATGATTTTATTTGTACTAGTCTTGGTAAATTATGTATTGGTAGTTGTTAATAAATGTTAGAAAGAAATTCTGGCAGTTTTCAATCTATTGCGTCTTGACACAAGAACAGACCATGCCATCCAGGATTTCCCAGTTAGAATTTTTAGTCATTTCGGCCAACGGAACCCGCTAGCATTGGTTGTATACACGGATGGTCAAAAGCACTTCACGATTCATTGGTTGTATACACGGATGGTCAAAAGCACTTCATGATTCATTGGTCGCGACATTGGTTGCTTCAACCCATGGACCGAACCCGTTATGGGTCAAAACAATCTATACAAATTTGTTGAAAAGGTCTGAAAAATGGCAGATGGTATTACATTTTTGGAACTGTAAATGTCTACACACAGGACACGGAAATTTTAATGTAAACTATGGAATGGAAGACACTGTTCTTCTAGGTGCTAGGAGTAACAGTAAGTGCAGTGTGCTATTCCAGCTTCAAAGGGTAATCAAATTATTGGGTACTGCCGTAAAAGAAAAAGACTTAGGAGTAACAGTAAGTGCAAATATGAAAGTTTCGCAGCAGTGTGGTGTTGTGTGATGTCATCTTTTGTGTTAGTGTTATGTTATGTTATGTTATGGTGTTGTGTGATGTCATCTTTGTGGTAGTGTTATGTTATGTTATGTTATGTTATGGTGTTGTGTGATGTCATCTTTGTGTTAGTGTTATGTTATGCACCAGAGGCATCTCATGTTATTTCAGATAGGCTCTATTATTGTTTTAGCAGGTGCTTGAAGCATTTCCAATTTATTGGAGACCTCTAGCTTTTCAGGCATGTATGATACTTCATATTTATCTACAGATTTCCAATTTTCTTGCTTTTTTGATCGAAGATGTTGAGAATGTACCTGTTTTTTTTTTATTTGTCAGTGTCCAAATAAATTGAAGTATACTCTGGATCATTTACAGATGGGCATACAGAAACATACAGAACCATGATAGCACTACTAGGTACACATTTGACAAGAGATCTTTATGCACTTTCAGGATCACATTTGTCAAGAGTTCAGTTTTTGATATTTTTTTCAGTCCTGTTTGGACCTAATGCTATTTTGTGTTCCTCTTTACTAGAGAAACATACACATCAGTGTCAGCTCACCTAACAAAATAAAGTAGGTTATAATTTTTGCAATCGTACCCTTTATCACTAATTTTTCATATTGTTTCAGATGGCTGTGAAACTATATGTGACATCATCACAGGACAAATTGGACATATGTTTGTGACAGACTGGTGCACAGTGCATTACTGATGTAGGATGACAAACCACTGACTGTCCAAATACATTGTGACACACCAAAGAAAAGCTACCATTGTGACATCTGTGGAACAATGTTCACAACTAATAGTCAGAGACATCGACTGTCTCACACCAGGGAGAAACATTTATGCAAATGTGACACCTGTGGGACACAGTTTTCTGGTAGTGGTAAATTGAAAATGCATATGCATACCCACACTAGTGAGAAACCCATAAAATGTGAAACCTGTGGGGCACGTTTTACAAACTATAGTGGTTTAAGGTTACATATTCGCACTCACACTGGTGAGAAACCATTCAAATGTGTCACATGTGGGGCACATTTTGCACAGAATATTCATCTTAAGATTCATCTGCGTACTCACACTGGCGAGAAACCATTCAAATGTATCACATGTGGGGCAAGTTTTGCACAGAATAGTCATCTTAAGATTCATCTGCGCACTCACACTGGTGAGAAACCCTTCAAGTGTGAAACATGTGGGGCACAATTTTCACGTGGTGATGTTTTAAAGATTCATATGCGCACTCATACTGGAGAGAAACCCTTCAAATGTAACACATGCAAGGCAAAGTTTATGCATCATGGGGATTTAAGTAATCACATGCGTACCCACACTGGAGAGAAACCTTTCAGGTGTGACATGTGTGGAGCACAGTTTGCACTACTCAATACTTTAAAAAGGCACATGCTTACTCACACAGGAGAGAAACATTTCAAATGTGACATATGTGGAAAGCAGTTTGCACAACACACTACTTTAAGAAGGCACATGCGTACTCACACAGGAGAGAAACCTTTCAAATGTGACAGATGTGGAAAGCAGTTTATCCAGAGTTGTGGCTTAAAGAGCCATATGATGCGTACTCATAGTGGAGAGAAACCTTTTAAATGTGATATATGTGGAATACAATTTGCCAATGGTTCTAGTTTAAAGAGCCACATACGTGGGACAGCAACATTTTCAAATTTGAGATATATGGAATGCAGTTTGCCTAAGGTTCTGCTTTAAATAGCCACATGCATACTCACACTGGAGATGTATAGAAGGCAGTTTGTCCATGATTCTTCTTTAAGGAGCCACATGCATATTCATACTGGAGAGAAACCCTTCAAATGTAACATCTGTGTTTCACAGTATGCTCGAAGTTATAGTTTAAAGATTCATCTGTGCACTCACACTGGTGAAAACCTTACTAATGTGAAATTTGTGGTTCACAGTTTGGAGACGTTAGTAGTTTAAAGATGCATTTGCTAACTTGCACTGGAAAGAAACCATTCAACTGTGAAACCTGTAGAGGGCAGTTTGGCCGGAGTTCTGGCTTAAAGAGCCACATACTTACTGACACAGGAGAAAAACCTTATTAATGTCACATCTATTTGTGCAATATGGAGACATTAGTAGTTTAAGGAACCATCTTTGCATTCACACTGGAGAGAAACATTTCAAATGTGACTGCAGTTTGCTTGGCGTAATGTTTTAAAGAGCCACATGCGCACTCACATTGATGAGAAACCTTTTAAGTGTGCTAAGCGAGCGGGTGATTGGTCACTTGAGGCAAAATCCTTCAATGGTCACACATTTCGCATATTTGTCCTGTAGTAATCAGACTTGGAGTCAATTGCATTGGGTTTGAAATGCCAATTATGTAATTGGAATTAGCATTATGCTTTTAAGTAGTCGGAATTGGTGAAAATGTAGTTGACTGCACATATATTTGTTTGCTGTTGTGTACCATAATATGATGCAAACATTACATCAAGTTGCTCTTAAAATATATGTTAATTTTTGTCTTGAGACACTTCTATTTGGAATGTGTATTACTATTAATGTGGTGGAATTGGTACGCTGTAATTGGTTTTGAATTGATATAATGTCATTGACCCCAATCTGGTGCACTAATGATACACTGCACTCGCACTGTAGGTATGTCTCATTTTCCCGCTTGTTTATCCAGTTTTATAATATATTTTTGAATATGTTGTGGCTTGCCAGTGATTGAATCTGTCAACGGAGAATACAGTTTGGTATGTCATTTATATACATTAGGAAGAGGATGTTATGCCTAAATGTTCTGATCAATTTAATCATGTATATTATTAGCAGAATCACTCCATTGTGCAACATGAAGCAATGCTTCATGTCTTCTTTTATTAATTAAAACTGTTCTTTACTCACCCAATTCTCAGTGTGGAAGTGCAGTGTTTGCAATTAAATAAATCAATATTTTTTTTCAAACTAATACATAATTATCATACATGTATATAATTTTGATGATGACTTGTGGGTCCCTGATTGTGATATTATCATGCTTAATGATTGTGGTTTGGTGAGCCTCTGAACTTCCTCAGGCTTTTTGCTGTAGAAATGTTATTACATGCAGAAGTACTTACGTATGAGACTGGTATAAAACCAAAATATCATATAATGTGGTTAGGTTCAGTTCCATATATAATAGCTAGTACAACTTGCAATAAATGTTGCTCCTGAAAATATGTCCGATGGCTATGCTAGGATTTCCACATTTTAGTAATTTCAGTCACACGACACACGATCATCAAACTACCTGCAGCGGGAAACTGGCATCCATGAGTTGCTGGCTGGAAAGCTATGAGCTAGAAGACTTATTTTGGTGACTGAAAGTAATTTTTTTAAAGTTTTATTTCGATAAAATTTCAGCAGGTCTACTTATAAGTGGCATTAGTTAGACATTCAGAGTGCTGAGTAAAGCCCATATATGAGAGCTAGTGTTTAGATCTTACGTTGTTGCACTATCCAGTGTCGGTGATATTCAGCGGCCTCCACCAAATAGGTATGTGTTGAGGCATGTCCGCCTATGTGCCACGGGGCAAGTTCGCCCCTAGGGTATCTGATGTAAAATGCTGAACATAAACCGACTAACACGCACTCTGATAAAGACTTCCTGTTGTCCATTTTAGTGTTATTTTCTAGTCAAAAATGTGATGAGACCACGTTTTGACTTAACCATTTTCTAGTCGATGCAGTGTTAAACCTTGTTATTTTGTATGCCGGGTGTATTTTATAGATAAAACAGAATTTGTGAGGATTTTAAGTTTCTAGCATAATATCTTTCATAGACATGACGTTTTTTGTCCTAACAATAAGACATGTGACAAGTCTGCCCATGCTGGGGTAGGTCTACTAAGAGTCAGATTTTGATATAGTCTTATAACAGTTTTGCCATTTATTGATAACACAAATGTGGGCAAGATATTTGCGTTCGGTTTAAGGCCAAAACTGATCATCTAGCTCTACAAATACAGTCTCCAGATGTATTAGAATGTCCAAGGGGGGTGGATTAGCCCCGGTCTCCCCTATTGTTAATTTTGATGAAATTCATCAATGACTATTATTATTCGCAATGTATTATTTAAGGATAGATGTAATATACTATTTACCATTCACATCCTTTGAAGCACACGGGCCCCATAGTGGTGACGTGAAAATTCACGGGCAACAATGATTAAAACTCACTGATTTAGCTCATTGCGAATCAGGTTAGTTGATGTTTGTAGTGTGAATAGTTTAGGATTTAATTAATAAAACTCCCGTCATATTTACGTTAATTCCTCTAACGGTGCACTGGCTTCAAAAATATTAATTTTCTTTATTAGCAGATTAGCCACAATGCCCGAACTGATCTTTCAGGCGATCTGATGTTAATAGGGACAACTGCGGCGAGTTTACAAAATGCATAGTGTTTATTTCATAGCCACTACAATATAATACAAATAAAACATCACATTACAATCATTATGAATATTAACGATTTGCGGAAATACAGTGTGGGAAAAGAAGAAATATTTTTTATCCGTCGATCGTTCGCTGGTCGTTATGACGTCGTTGACGGTTGATGTCATAAGTTTGGAATACGTCAACATGAGATTCGTAGGCGGGCTGCAGATCTGGATGCACTGTCTACGACTTCATCATTAGTGCGCCATCATCATTTTGATAAAATCTACAACAAAAGCAGTGCATTCGAATGTTAGTGTAACATCAACATAGAAAAGTCGCACGACGCTGTGAACAAATCTACGTAATTGTTCGCATTTCGTTGCGAACAATTGTAGGGAAAAGTTGCCGGGATTGGACCAGTTCCTCGATCGGACCAGTGCTGTATATTCCTTATTAATGTACACCGTGGCATCCTCTATCGGTTATGTCATTCATCAGTGGCATTTCGGATGACACGATAGGTTTTGACGAAATAGCGGTACTTTTTTAATATGTAGCACCGAAAGTAGGTTTTCTATGCCGCCGACATAATAATTAGGCGTGTTCAGTTATCAGTACATTTATTTGCTAAATAAAAATAAACAACAATAACGTTCCAGTCATAATTGGGTTTTATTTTACAGATATACATTAATTATGACAAAGAATTACTGCAAATGGGATCCATCAGAGATATGAACCTTGCTGTTGGGGCAATAAGAAGAGGAGATGTGGGGTTAAATGCAGCATGCAAAGCATATAGTGTACCGAAGACAACACTCTCGCGACACGAGAAAAATCAAAACGTGTACGCCAATGAGGATACAAAATTTCATGGAGGAGTACCTTGCCTTGGAGATGAGTTAGAAGATGAATTGGAATTGGCTGCTGGAAACAACGTTCCTCCAATGGTAATACATAAACGGAAGAGGATGAAAATAGAACTGACCAATGGTAGACCTCCTGGGGCTGTCTATTCATGCCAAGACAAAGGCTGGATTTTGTTACTTGGTTGAAACGTTTCGTAGATTTTGTTAAGCCAACGAAGGAGGAGACTGTTGTGCTCATACTGGATGGCCACGTGACCCACGCAAAGAATTTGGTTGCAATTGAGACAGTTCGAGAAGCTGGAGTTGTCGTGGTCTCACTTCCGCCACACACGGCCCACCGACTACAGCCTTTGGATGGGGCCTTTTTCGGACCGTTTGGGAAATACTATGATGCTGCATTGAAGATGTGGATGAGAGAACATGTAGGCGGACCAGTGTCAACATGGCAAGTCGTCGAAATTCTGAATGTGGCGTATACAAAAGCGGCATCCGTCTAGAATGCTGTTGGTGGCTTCATGAAGGCAGGTCTGTGGCCATTGACCATAGACGTATTCCAAGACTCCGACTTCACTGCTGCTACGGTAACTAATGCAATCACCGAAGCTGCACAAAAGCACAACCCTACGCCACCTCTGACCCCAGCTATTGCAGCTCCAGCACTGACAGCTATTGTCATAATGACTGCACAAGAGCACAAACCTACGCCACCTCTGACCCCAACTGTTGCAGCTCCAGCACTGACAGCTATTGTCATAATGACTGCACAAGAGCACAAACCTACGCCACCTCTGACCCCAGCTGTTGCAGCTCCAGCACTGACAGCTATTATCATAATGACTGCACAAGAGCACAAACCTACGCCACCTCTGACCCCAGCTATTGCAGCTCCAACACTAACAGCTATTGTCGTAATGACTGCACAAGAACACAAACCTACGCCACCTCTGACCCCAACTGTTGCAGCTCCAGCACTGACAGCTATTGTCATAATGACTGCACAAGAACACAAACCTACGCCACCTCTGACCCCAACTGTTGCAGCTCCAGCGCTGACAGCTATTGTCGTAATGACTGCACAAAAGCACAAACCTACGCCACCTCTGACATCAGTTGTTGCAGCTCCAGCACTGACAGCGGTTACCATGGAAGCTGTACCAGAGTTATGCCCACAGCTACCGCTGCCTATGCTACCTCGGATGCCAACAAGACATCGTTGTAGCCAGCGCAAGGAGTTGAATTTTAAACATGCTATTGATCTGTCGCCTCTACCAGTAACAAAAATTATGGTCCGAAAAAGGAAAGTAACAACATCCCATGCATGTGAGCTGACTTGTAGTCCCTAGAATAACAACCTGGTTGAGAAAACAATGATGTCAAAAAATCAAAGCCGGGTCGAAGAAAGAAACTAGCTAAACAAAGCAAAGTCGGACCGGAGAAAGCTACGCCTACTAGGCCTACACCCACCCAAGAACCCAATACTTCTAAAACCACTGCAACTCAATCGAGAGCACACAACAGTTCTGATCCGCCCAAACCTAGTCAATTGCAGTTCATCGAAGACTGCAGAACTAGTCAATGGTGCGCCATTTTATACGATGGTAAAATCTATCCAGGCGTAATGCGCCGAGTCATTGATGGGACGAAAAACACTTGTGGTGGTGCAGTGCATGCAACTTGTGGGACAGGCACCGATGGCCTCTGAAGGATGACGTCGCAGAATACGAATTGCAGGAGATAATTTCAGCATCAATCCGCTAGTGTGGATGGAACTAGAAGACTATGAACATTAGGCCCTGTTAACATGGCAGGTGACACTATGCAGGCATAGTGCGATGTGATGAAAGACTCTGTGGTGCCAGTGCATGCAATTGCGAAACAAAACATGTTCTTAAGGATGTCGATCGTTTCCGCTAGCTTATCAAGAAACCAATGGCAGAACACAATGAACATTACGCCCTTTTAACATTTCATTTGAATATTGATTAGTGTTATATTTATAATGATCACTATATTTTATTCACGTATTAATTCAAAGTGTGGTCTACATAATGTGTTTGTTGGTCCAGTCGAAGAAGACATGGGGCGTTGTGTGGGGTGGATGGAACTACAAAGATTGTGGACACTGGGATTTATTAGTATAATTTATTTGAATAATGATAACTATTATTGTTATAATGAACACTATATGCTACTTACGGATCAATTCATATGTTTAGACTTATATAATTATTTAACTTTTGGTCCAATCGAAGATATTGAGTGGTCCAATCGAGGAAATCATGTCCACGATTGGATCGTTTTGTATTTTTTTTTAAACTCTACTTTTTCAAAAGTCATCAATGATTTTCCTGTGATTTATAGCTTGTTGTTGAAAATAAGATATAAACTCTATGCTAGTATAAAGTTTACTGCGATTCCATTTGTTTTTGCGCCTATATTCAAGTTTATCGTTAGGGTTCCCAATCCCGTCAACTCTCCCCTACGTAATAACTACAAAGAGTAATTCGATTGTTCATAGAATGGTTAATAGCAGTCTGGATTTCGAAAAAATCGCCCGAAATGCAAAGCATCTAGGATGCAGACAGACAGACAAACAGATAGACAGACAGACAGACAGGAACTTGCTGAAATATAGTAAGATTACCTTTATACTCGACATTGCCGTCTCCGTCGACCTCCACCTTCCCAAACATGTCGTCCAGTTCGTCATCTCTCAGAGGCTCGCCGAGTGTCGTCAGCGCCCGTCGCAGGCCGGCCATGTTCACAATGCCCGTCGCGTCCTTGTCGAACGGACTGAAGGCGGCGGACAGCTCGCCCTCGGAGCCGCGGAAGCCGTAGGGCCGCCGCGACATCAAGTCGACGAACTCCGGGAACTCCACCATGCCGTTGCCTGTAGGCAATACGACATATGTATAACAAATAATACAGTGTTAATATTGCATTTCGTTTTGTAAAAGGATTCACATTTAAAGTGTAGTAAAACGTGTATTTTGTTATTGCAGTTTAACATTCACCTCATCCAAAACCGAATAAAGTTCAGTTCTGTGTCTCCAACCAACTGTTTTGAAGTAAATAATGAGTTGTGTGGCAGGAGTCTCAACCTCCCATCTCCCACCTGTTTTGTAGACCAACCTCCCATCTCATACCTGTTTTGGGGGCCAACCTCCCATCTCCCACTTCCCACTAATCGCACTTCCCACCAATCTCACCTCCCACTTCCTCCCACACCCCCTCATATTTGTCTTCAACCATGTGTCTCTTGTATCCACATATCTACAATTCTGCCCCTCGTTTCCGTAAGAGAAGTTCTCCGGGCTCTAATCCCACGTCTTCCCTGAGAGATAACTGTACACGATGGTCTGCCTTGGCTTGTTCTTCCACGTGCTGGTTGCCAGGATGGTCCTTGACACCGTTTCGGCATTGCGTCTCGTGCGTCTTTCCAAGTTGTGGAATTCGACCTTTCCACTAGGTGCGCCACTCCTCCGCTATTTCTCTATGGTTTGATTAAAACAGCATCGGTTATCCAGGTTCCGTGATGAGGCGCCACCGTTTGTCATACTTTTCACGGCGATGTCACGAAGGCGGACGAGAGTCGCCTAAGCCAAACTGATATAAACAATGATCTGAATCATGGGCGTCCGCAGTGAGGGGGGAGGGGGAAGGGGGATATGAAATTTTTGTTGGATGTATATTCGTGAGCTCAAAGTATATGCTAACTTTACATCTTATATGTGTGTGCGTGTGCGCGTGCGTGCGTGCGTGCGTGCGTGCGTGCGTGTGCGTATGTTATCTCGTATATAATGGCTATGCCTACGATTTATCGTCCTCACCTTTGTTGCCCCTCCCTGGAAAAATTCCTGCGGATAATCCTGATCTGAAGTATAGGTTTGCGCTGACTTGCTATGTTCATACTCGATTTGGTCTATACAACTCACAGTGTGGACCCATGTGTCAATGTTGTCTTGTAGCTTTTGCCAAACGCTCGCCCACACAAACACACCACCGTGGACAAACATCCTGAATCGATCGCATGCGATACTCATCACTCCAGCTAATCTTGCTGATGTGTAGCCGTGGCCTCGGTTAGGCCGTTAGCGTCTCCTTGCAATGTGTCTAGTCACTTCGAGTCCACCGTCTGTCCAATCCTTGATGTTGTCAATCCAATTCATTTTCCTTCTATCTCGTCGATTTTTTCCCTAGTAGTTATCAGTCATTCTACGCTGCTGAGCACCAGAATAATGGGTCGTCTATTGATGAACGATAGCAGAGCTTCTCCTTTCTTAGCCCGTACTTTATCTCTGACTCAGATGTTAGTCTTTCTCTGTGTCAAGCTTAGGGACCATCCACAAAGTGCATCACGCCCGGGGGTCCTGGTAAGCGTTGCGGAGCGTTAGAACGGGGGTGCGTCAGGTGTCTTGGCGATTGTTACGTTCGTTGTTAAAACAGTTTTAATAACGCTCGTCTAGCTATCGATATCAGAGTGATAGCATTGATTGCTGTGCCAGCTTAGGGGTATATTTCAACTGAATTCGAACGGAAAAGGAATGCGAACTCTACCCTGCATCAGTGAAGTATGTAATGGCTCGCGAAAAAGTCGGTAAACATGGTGAAAAAATGGATGCATAACAGGTGGTGGGGACTTTCTCAAAATGACCGTGGTGTACAGGCCAGCGTTACGGGGAGTGGGATCTTAAAAGTCAAAATATAGCGGGACGTACGTTGTGGACAGCCCTTATACTGTGCGTTATGCGCTACACGCACAAATCGAGTGCGTGAGTACGTTTCTCATCTTGATTTTTGGGTATCCATGACACATTCATACTAATTGAGCAACACTCCAAACTAGGGAGTATACAAATCTTTTCTTCAAGATATATACTTATGTCAACGTTTACCGTGTGTCAAAAGGTCACTTGTAAATGGGGCTAAAAATTATGGGGCTAAACTTAAATGTAAGGAAAATATGGCATGTTAAAGTTTAAACTTCTGGGTTTATGTGAGTGTCCAGCGTTAACGACGGAAAGGCCTACTTCCTACGCCGTTTTTAAATATTTTATATATATATACAAGCAGATCCCCTGCTGCAACTGCCTCAATTGCGGTACTAATATTCAAGATGTGTCCTGGTCTGACGGAAAAAACGGATTTGGGGCGTGTTCAGCGTCAACGAATGTCCAGCGTCACTGGCGGGAAAACTGAATAAACACCGTTCGGAACGCAAAATACAGTGACCCATAGGAACGGCAGTGGTCAGATATCACGTTGCTCTTCCTACATGTGAAAGCAAAGCAACACATACTTTAGTAAGAAAAATTATTTTCCAAGCAAAACTTGGTGATGCCGGACACTTGCTGGTTAATGGTAAAAATAAAACTTGTTAGGACCCATTTCTGTTGCGTTAGAGCTTTCAGTTTACACTGCACAAACAAGATAGGGGTGTTAGTACAACATTATAATGTAATTTCGGTGAAATTGGAATGTATATTTGGGGAAATGTGACCTTCAAACTCAATGATGACGCTGGACATGTGGTGACGCTGGACATGTGGCGACGCTGGACATGTGGTGACGCTGGACATGCGGTGATGCTGGACATGCAATTGGGGGAAAGTGTATCCATGCATTGTGAAATGTACTCATTGCTTTTACATTACAAGACAAGACAAGACAATTGGGGGAAGGTGTATCCATGCATTGTGAAATGTACTCATTGCTTTTACATTACAAGACAAGACAAGACAATTGGGGGAAGGTGTATCCATGCGTTGTGAAATGTACTCATTGCTTTTACATTACAAGACAAGACAAGACAATACATAACATAAGAAAACTCATATACAATGAATTGATTCATAGGCCGAATAACTCTACATTCCTCCCATACAAGACGTATACGATGAAGGGTAGTAAGAAAAAAGAGCGAAATATGTGTTGACTAACCAACTAACGTTGATACCCGCATGTTTAATTCAGTGAGGAAAATCTATATATAAAAATATATTCACTTCTTTTGACAGGAAAGATCAAAGCATGTTGCCCTGGCCAACAACGTTTGTATCTGTACAGATGGACATTACGGAACAATATGTCTGCTGCATGAATGAGTCGACCCAAAGGGCCATGGTCGGCGGTAGTAAAGTTCAATTAGTTATACTCCAAACAGCCCAATCTTGAGCTAACGCAGGAGTTTGGACCAACGGCTTTTAGTGTCTCTTCCGAAAGACACGGGCAAAGTGGGGTGAACGAAATTGCCCAAGCTTCGAAACGGCGGAGGTGGAATCGAACCACCATCCTCTCGATCGACAGGCGGGTGCTCTAACCATTAGACCACCGCTCCCCACATTATGGTCGAGGGTAGTAAAGTAGTGAAGTACAGATGACGCTGTGAAACGGGGCTACATGGTCGCATCTGCACAAGATTTCTTCTCGTTGGCAGAAACAGAAGGAATTGTCATTCACTACGCCTTTGCCAGTAATGAGAACATGGACCATGCTTGTGAGGAGGTATCAGGGTGGGAGTTGTAATAACGTCTGATGTCAGTCCACTCTACCACTAACAAAGTAGACAAATAACCACCCGTGCGTGAAAGATCGTACTTCCAAGAGTGCTGTATAAAGGACGTCCGCCAGGTTGTCGAGGTTAGGCAACTGTGGCCTCCACTTCGCCACCGGTACGTTGTAGAAGCTCCTATCCCATGCCATGAAAGCTGTGTGCTGTCTACGCTCTCACGTGCATGCGAAGGAGCCTTCACAAATGCATCATCATAACTTACTTTTAATAAGTGTTTTTGCAGTTTAACTAATATGGCCTACAGATGAGAGGATATGTTCGGTAGATAGAAGACGAAATGTAGACACACGTAAGGAGATGGGTGTGTTGTACTTATCAGATGAAATGAGTAGAATCAGTCTGCGGCGGTTCAGCCATGTTATACAAATGAAGGACGATATTGCTATATAGAGGGAGTGTATGCTAACGGCCACTACCTATGTGAAAAACAATGGAAAGAAGATAAAGATACCGTTGTTTTTGTAGCACGACCTCTCGGGTCACGTCGCCACTTACCGTCGGCGTCTATCTCCGCGATGATAGCCGTGAGTTCAGCCTCCGTCGGGTACTGACCAAGCGCCCTCATGAGTGTGCCGAGATCTTGCACCATGATCGTCTGGTCGTCGTTCTGGTCAAACAATAGGAACAGGCCGCGCATCTCTGCGGAAGCGACGGAATTAAAACGGTTCCTTACACATGAGCAGCAACAGCGGCTTTCACATAGGAAATCAATGAGAATATCCGGCGGTCGAATTAAGCTAATTGGTAAGTTGTGCCGATTTAAGCATCACAGTGTGTGTGTGTGTGTGTGTGTGTGTGTGTGTGTGTGTGTGTGTGTGTGTGTGTGTGTGTGTGTGTGCGTGCGTGCATGCGTGTGTATGTGTACGTGCGTGTGTACGTGCGTGTGATCGTGGTTGTTTTTGTTTAATTCTTGTATCACCTCAGTAAGATTGCATATATTATTAGTAGTTAGACGAGGATAACAAGTGTTCAACATTACAAATTGCAATCAGAACCTAAATTGCATGTAGATTATTATTTTGGGATGGACGAAATTGTCAGCAAAACTAGAAACTTAATAAATTTAATATAGATATTGTGAAATCTATTTGAGGAGTCCGCGAGTAATACGACAGGGGCTGGGGTCGGGAGAAAGTGAGATTGAGGGACAGTGAGGGGATGGGGCAAGAGGGAATGGGGCAAGAGGGGGGAGGGGGAGAGGCAGACATACACAGAGAGAGGGTATAGAGAGTTACACGTGTCTGACTCCTTCATACGTCATAGACGAGTCAGCAATGCATACATTGTATTAATCAGCTGGATGGGGACCGATCAAGGATTCAGGCCATGACCTCCAAACCACTGCGGGGTGTGACAGTGGTCTCAACCTCCCATCTCCCACTTGTTTTGGGGGCCAATTTTTACCTCCCGCCAATTTCGAGAGTCCTCCTCCCACCTTTTTGTGATGCCAACCTCCCACCTCCCACCAATTTTCAGGACCAACCTCCCACTTCTTGCCACACCACTCTCACCAGTGAGCTACCGTGCAACTGCGGCGCAAAACTTAAGGGTCCGAAAAAACTGGTGATGCAACTGACTTCCCCCACATACAATTAAATAAAGTACAGGTAAATGAGATGGTCACACCTCGCGTACGATGTTGTCAATGGTCGAAGCAACACGTAGGGCCTGCGGTCGTCTTTTGTTTATAGTTGAGCTCTCGTGCACCACAACAAAGGGAATACCTGTGTCTTTGCTTTGACTTAGGTTTAGTGGTTCCCGCGTCTAATGACGCATGGGGCAGTCAGAGCATTCCAAGTGTGTTCATTAAAAGACTTCGTGGGCAGCTGGCCCTGCGCCGAAGAAGGGTTGACCAGGCATAGCTGGTGTCACGAGGAAAGCATGATACCTCCATGGGACACGGTACAATTAGTGGGCTACAGCCACCGAGCAGGTAAAAAGAACTTCCGATAATGTACTGTGCCAGTATACAACACGAGTTAATGTGTTAAATTGTTGTTAAGTCAGTGGTAGTCAATATAACTCATGTGTTTCAATATATGGAAAACACTGATCTTTCATATTCATTTTGACAAAACAATTATATTCATGAATTAACTCTAACACAGCAACAACAACTTGACCAACATCGGATTTGCGCAGGCTGTTTTCCTGGGAGAATAGCGTATATCCGGTTTGGCGATCTCCAAAACAACACACCAATTAAGCCTACAGCGAGGTAGACTACCTCGCGGTCCAACCACGAAGTCCCACACTTGTTGCTACTGAGACTCACCTGCAATTTGCTCGTCTGTGAACGGCTCAGTCAGAGACATTCTCGTGTCCGTCGTTTGTGCTTCCTTCGCCATTACTGCGGACTCGATCCACTGCCAAGACAACACGGCTGATAACAACCACGTCGATCCACGCAACCGTAGACGCGGTGCACTCGGCTGTGTCCACGGCGAACGTGTCTGTGCGGATCGACTGGCGCTCTGACTAATCCCCGACACGCGCCGTCGTAAGCTCGGCAGAGACGAGTTCTGTGTCGTGTGTACAAAGGAAGACGGTCGTACGGGCCCGGGAACAGTACCGTTTACTCCGGGCTAATGCTGTTCTAAAGTGCTTGATAATGCGGCTTGACTCTGCTACTCGATTGCTGTTCACGGCTTTGGTTTTAAAGTGTAATTAAATTAATCATTTAAGCTTTCAGCCGTTCCTAAACATACGCACGCATACAGAGGGCGTTGCGTGTAACCTAGCATTCTGTGTTTGCATTGACGATGCAGGTATATGCTGTGTCCACAATGCACATCAATAGTGTTTGTGCTAGCCTGGTTATGTTGTTCGCGTGCGTGCGTGCGATCAAAATTTAAACGCTTGATCATGCTTGACATTCGCAAAAAAACTAAGTAAAACCCAAATTGAATATGTCAAGTTTCGCCGCCAATTCATCAATCGTTCCAACAAATGTACTTATTAGCAAGCACCGTCAACATAAGTCCGAATTTGTTTCAACCTGTCAAATGTTAGCAGCATAATCAATAAGCCGTGGAACTATGGTACATTTGCAAAATGTTTGCTATGCATAACCGTGCGTGTCAATTACATTACCGATTTCAAAATTAATTACTTAGCAAATAACTCGTTTATCCATGCAAGAATCGGGTGAGCGCGCGTGCAAGAACAAATAGTGAATAAATTGATTTGCCTTCTAGACGCATTTCCTAAAGATGAAGTTATCGTCGTGCGCCAACTTGACACGGTTGCGTGTTACTGACGTAGTCAACAAGTAGATCTGCCTAGCCAATTACACCATTTGTTTATGTCGATGTGTAATCGTTGCAATGCATTAATATGTTATTGTGACACAAACAAAACAGACCAGACATTTCATTGATGCTTAGGGTCTTTTATAACCTCAGTTTTCAATGCAGCTGCTATAATTCCGCGCTGTCACCACGTGTTTGTTAGTTAAGGTGACCGATATGTCAAATGTTTAATTTACTCCATACGTACGTTATTAAGTGCATTTCAAAATACCCACCAATGCTCGTGCCAAACTCGTCATTATTCGCGGACTGCCGAATGTTTACTTTTGCTATTAGAATCAAATAAAAATTAATCGTAATATTTAATAGGGCTATTCCAGATATGAATGGGGTATATAAAAACATGGGGTTTGGGGAGGCACTTTGATTAATATTTATATCTGGAATAACCCCAAGGCACTCGTCGTTGGTCAAAGTGCCATAAAACGGTGGCTCTTCAGATGTGCTTTAAAACTGATAATAATATATTATTATTACAAGATGATACCTCGTTGTAGGCCTGTCCTTATCACCGATACGTAACACATAAATACATGCAGTAAGTTTGCTTGACTAAGGAACATAGATATTATTCACAGCAAACAGACAATATGTAACTTGATAAAGAAATGCATTAATGTCATGACAAAGAAATTTATTAATGTCATTAACAATGGTACTTCCATGTTATTACCGTAGTAACAAACATAAGTGAGACGTATTTCATTTTGGATTGGGGTAAACTTATGTAAACATTACAATATTAATTAACACGCAGATGTCTCTAGCATACACATTGAGTTTACAACATAATACTCTTACAACAATTAATATATATATTGGCTCCACCAAATACAAAACACGTACTGCTACAAAACGTTACATCCTAATAATGCTACACACTGATTAGTGGATTGAAACAACATCAACAACAACAACAACAACACAATGATTAACGGTGATTTTTTTGTGATTCTTGGTTCAACCATCTAGGTACGGACTGCACCAAATACAGTAACGAAGACATCTTCAGCAGGTGATGACATCTGTAAATTATTCTATATTTAGCAGTCCTATCATAGCTCCATTTTCGTTCAGAAAGTGAACCAAACATTTCACTTTTCATTAGTACCACAAAAACTTGCCATCGTTATCATGTTCAGTGGGACCTGGCTATCATGATCACTTTTAAGAGTTACACATACATGCACCATGTGTACACCATTGACAGCGTTTCTACTATTACGGCCCTACTACCCGATTCTTACGTTTTAAATTACACTGCCACTGGAATTATTTCTTCAACAAATCTATTATGCCAACTGACCAACGAATCAACTTCTCTCCGACAATCTCGACTCGTCTTCACTTTCATTGTGAAATCAGCCCTTTTTAATGAAGCAGTCAAATCAATTATCAGAATAAATCTATACAGCCTCTGGACAGGTCTATACATGTGTAAACACATGATACCATGTCATGGTGATGCTGATTAAAGCAATATTTTATGTATATCTGCATGGAAACCTTCCCTTATTCCTTGGATTGTCTTCAAACTGTGTAGCTTGTTTCCTACCATTCTAACTATCACTGACTCTACAAATGACCACGAAATAAAACATTGTAATATCTCAAGCAAGGCAATTACCTGAAGCTATCACTACTGCAGTAGTTATTTCTCAGATATGTGATCCCAGCAACATTACCAAGATAACATCACCATTTCTAAACAAGAGCCGTGTTGTTGGAAGAACTCTTGTGTTTGGTGCCACAACCGATGCCCATTGGTGTGCGTTGAGACATAAATTATATTTATATCTTGTTAAAATCTAGTTAAAACTAATAAATGCACATTCAAGTATTGGCTATACAAACAAAGTCAACCTAACAAATGATTTTACATTCGATCAAATCAATTACAGAATTTCTGCTGGCTGAAAAATCTACTCGACGTTATTGCAACATCCCAATTGAAATCTGACAGAGAGCTTAATCAAACTATAAAGTCTCATTTCTTTTTAACATTTCTTCACAATTAGTAACAGTGAGAAATCCAAACCTTATAAATTAGCTACCAATTCCTAATCACTAAGCCAATTTCTACAATCATCTTTCATAACAATACACTGGTATTTCTCTAAGCTCACAGAGTTGAGATTTTCAGACAGGAGAGCCAATGTCTCCTTCGTTGATTAGATTTAAGTGTAGTGCTGGTGGCAGAACCAATCAAACATCAGGGTTTCGGCAGACGAGTACTGGACAAGCGGCATGGTGTACAACGTAGTCGCTTACACTGCCCATGATAGTGCGTCGCAGTTTACCGAGCCCCCTGGTGCCCATGACGACAAATGTTGCATTCTCCTTCTTTGCGACGTCGCAGATGAATTCTCCAGGTTTCTCAAAGTCGGCAATGAACTTGCCAGTGATCTGAACAGGATGACATACATAATAAACTTACATGAATCATTAGAATCAGTTGTAATGCACTTGTGTTCATTTTAATAAGCAAATATTGGGAAATGCATAATTTTTTATATATGCACATGACGATTCCCTGATCTAGTTCTTAACTTAGCAGTAATTGCAGCATGGCTGAATGCTTCCCAGAGATGTTGAGTTGACGTTGGAATGAACAAGTCTGCCAGGGAGAGAAGTGTAAAGCACTTTGAGCTATAAGCACTTTACATTTCAAACTTTTTAAGTTGAAAATTTTTTTTTCAGTTGAAATAATTTTTGTTTGCGACTCGTAATATTGACAAAAAGTACAATTAAAGATGGTTGTGTTTCCCCAAGAAGCCCAATAACATTAAAACAGTTTTTTCCTAGAAAGTAATAACAAATCTACAACATCTGGTAAACTTATCATCATTACGCCAAGAATTAAAAACTTATGTATAACATTTCTGTTTTCTTAGTGATTTGTAATATTGACAAAAAGTACAATTAGAGAAGGTTTTGTTTCCCTAAGGAACCCAATAACATTACATGACTTGGTTCCAACTCACAATGTTACTCAACAAAAAAGTACATGTATTCACAAGATTTTGTGTAACATTTCTGTTTTCCTACCCCAGACACCTTGAACTTTTCCATGTATTTCTGCTGAATTTCTTCCCGTTTCTTCTTCCCCGACTGCATCTGCTGGTCCCACGCTGAAAGGAGACATCTCTTTCAACAACAGTTGTTGAACAACGACTATGTTGGTCTACGTTTCACAACTTCTAGCTATTAGAAATGTTGTTATGTACATTTTGAAGGGTTTATCAACTCATTCAGATAGTTGCAGTTAGGTTACAATGCTTTCAAGTCTAGTTAGCTGTTCCTAAGATAATACAGGAGTACTGTGTATGAATCACAAAAATCACAGACAAGGTGGAGGAGTTATACCACTAACAGATAGCCCTAAACAAACCCATTAAAGGTAACTTGTCACCCATGGACTCAGACATGGGTAATAGTAATAGATGAGATTTGTTCAAAAGTCAGTAATATAAAACAGTCTACTAGTTTTCTATTAGTATTAGCTATGATATATCACTGCAAACTTACAAAGAAATCAGGTTTGTCTGTATCTTATTTCATCTGTTAGTATTGTACCCTATATCTGGTAACAGCCAGGGAACTGTAGACAATGTACAAACAATGGCTAAGCCAAAGAAAATGCCTGCACAATGAAACAATGCAAGATTAGAAAACACATTAATCCTTTGTGTTGTGGTGGCTGGCAAGATGATATATAATAATTTCTAACACATAAAGGGTAACATTCAGTGATATTAATAGAATCTCAGTAATAAGTATCAATGTAATAGAATTAAATTAAGATTAATGTAACAGAAGCAGTAAGAAGTACAGTAGTAATAGATTGTCTGTAATAATAGAACCCATGTCTGCCCACGGCCAACCAATAATGACGGACAATCTGTGCAACTGGTGACATTGCACACTGCGCACAGAATCAAATTACAGATTGCTTCCAACAAACCCAATTCTTGTCAGGACGTTTTTAGTGTGAATTAATACACCAGAGGGAGCCACTATATTGTCACTGGGGAGTGGCTTGATGCATCCACAACTGCAAAACTGCAGCACTTGCATTCCTGACTGTACACATAATATGATTACTGGATCCAAATTGTAGTTTTTCTAGATGTGAAATGACTGCACTAACAGTATAACGATACAGTGTTGTTTGAGTTTCAACTTTCAGTGGTTTCTGTTTGTAATGGTAGGATTTTCTTTAAAACTGCGAAAGACAGTAAGAAGGGGTTGCTTATAATGCTCAGAATTAAAAAATCCTGGATTAAATATTCCAACGAACCAGAGAAAGTCATAATAATTTTAATTGTCATAAACTATTAACTGGTTTATGCCATTGAAGCATCATCTCCAACAAGAGCTACTGCCTACTGTCCACTAGACGTTCTTCTATAAAAATCATGTTACATGTCAGAGCTTCCAGACCCACCACTAGATGAGTGCAGATAGGGCACTCAGGGCAGGTAGAGCACTCAGGGCAGGTAGTGCACTCAGGGCAGGTAGGGCTCTCAGGGCAGGTAGTGCACTCAGGCCAGGTAGGGCACTCAGGCCAGGTAGGGCACTCAGGGCAGGTAGTGCACTCAGGGCATGTACGGCACTCAGGCCAGGTAGGGCACTCAGGCCAGGTAGGGCACTCAGGGCAGGTAGGGCACTCAGGGCAGGTAGGGCACTCAGGGCAGGTAGTGCACTCAGGGCAGGTAGGGCACTCAGGGCAGGTAGGGCACTCAGGCCAGGTAGGGCACTCAACGGTATGCACAGACTGCAGTCATTGCGCATAACTGGGTTTAAACTTGCCCAGAGCATACCATAAACCCAAGAGACGTGGGGCAGTAAACTGTAAATTATCTTACTGTGAATGAATAGACATAAAAGTGCATTGCGCAAATGTTTTCATGTGTGATGTTTGTTGCTTATTGTGAGCAGGGAGAACAGAAAGAGACTGACAACATATTCTATAAAAAAGAACGCATTTGCCTACCAATGGCATGTATTTCCTACTATTGCCATTTCATTTCCGGCAGAAATACTTTCTCCCCTGTTTCTGCTGTGGGCATGGCAGACATACTTTTCTGACCAGCAGAAAACCAACCCTGGTCACAAACGTTGTTTACTGTTGAGAAATCATTAATTACATGATTACATACAGGGCTACAGGCACATCTAGAAATATGTTCTAAAAGTGGGAGATTCTGGTCATTTCTCCAGTTGACTGAGGATGTTAACAAGTGAGACTGATAAAGCGCATGTGCAGTTCTATGAAAATCGGGTAACCTAGACTGTTGTGGCGTATTAATTGCATACATAGCACAAAACCAAAGCAAAAGTCTCAACAAATGCGTTATTTTGCCAGAAAGAGGACTAGTTTAGTAAACAGAGGCCAAAATAGGTTATATAAGTTGAGTTTGGACACAAACAGCATAGCCATATCACACTGCCAAATATAGGAATAGGTGTATACAATTATATATTTTCATTTGGTGAACAAATTTTGCTATACTTTGACACTTGTGCTGTAGGGTTATCTAACAGAATGGCGCAGCCCATGAAATTAAGATGATGTATGTTCAACAAGGTTTTCCTAGTAGACCACTGGCGTGACATTCTTAACTGTAGTTGGAAATTGTTATGTTTTAGTAACTCATATAGGTGCATAGGCCCAAAACCATGACTTTTGTTTCCCTTTAACTTCTAAGCAAAGCATATATAGATCTTTGGCAGGCTAACATAATCAAATTACTAATTAAGAAAAGCTGTTTTGTGTCAATTTCTTTCTACTCTTTCACTCTATTAATGTCTGCTAGAATGTCTCATTAGTGGCCTGTGAAAATAAATGCCTATAAACTGTTCCACACTTCTCATTTTGGACTTTGTATCAATTAAGCATATAAGATTCCTGTTGCAAAAAAGTGAGTATGATATTTACATAAACGTCTATAAACAGTTCCACATTCGGGAGAACTCCAGATGTTTCCTACAAACAGGTAACCTTCTCATTTTTGGCTTGGTATCAATTAAGATTTCTTTGTTGCAATGACATGACTTACATAAGGCACTGCTAGTTCAACTGACAATATTTCTCTCTCTCATATTGCAACTTCACATTATTACAACATAGTGATTAAACATTATTAAGTGCAAAAAAAAACAATGTTTGGACACATTGTGACTGGTCATTTTAAGTCATGTGGAAAGTGATTTACAATCTGCAATAGGACATTAGCATTATTAGTGTCTTCTGCTTAGCTATTTATGTGCAACACAAAATAAATTACATCATGAAAGTAACATTATTAGTTTTTATAACAAGATTTGCCATCCAAGCCAAAGGCCCAGATGGCAAGTGGACAAGGAAGCCATTGGCTTATCGAGAGTCCAACAATGTTCATCTACTTACAGCCCGCCCTCCTGAGATATGTGTCAACCTTGTTTTTAAACATATTCACGCTGCTAGCAGTTACACAATCTGTAGACAATTTGTTCCATTCATTTATTGTCCTCTGTGAGAACGAGTGCTTCCTGATGTCCAATCTACATTGATCCTTTACTAATTTTACATCATGTCCTCTAGTTCTGCTATCCTTTTTGAGTGAGAAAAACATATTTCTCTCAATATTTTCATACCCATTCAATATCTTAAAAACTTCAATCTGATCCCCTCTTAACCTCATTGTTTCTAGAGTTGTTAAACCACATTCTTTCAGGCGTTTTTCATAACTAAGGTCTCTCAGTTCTGGAATCATTTTAGTTGCTCTCCTTTGTATGCGTTCAAGCGTATCTATATCCTTCTTACGATATGGTCTCCATGCTTGTGTACAGTATTCTAAATGAGGTCTAACTATTGCTTTATAAAGAGGTATAATTAACTTTTTCCCTTGTATGTTATGTTTCTTCTAATCAATCCAAGAATTTGATTACCCTTTGAAGCTGCAATACCACACTGCTCTGAAACTTTCATATCAGCGCTTATTGTAACTCCTAAGTCCTTTTCTTTTACAGTAGTACCCAGAACAGTATCTCCCATTTTATAGTTTACATTCAAGTTCCTATGTCCTGTATGTAGGCATTTACATTTCCCAAAATTTAACAACATCTGCCATTTCTCAGACCATTTCACTAATCTGTCTAGATCGTTTTGTAAATGTTGTTTATCACCATCAGTATTAACCTTTCTAAACAGTTTTGTGTCATCCGCAAATTTCAGTACGTTACTCGTTATGCTGTCGTCCAAGTCATTGATATAAATTAAGAATAATATAGGTCCTAATACTGATCCTTGAGGTACCCCACTCAAAACCGATTTCCAATTTGAAACTTCTCCATCTACTACAACTCGTTGTCTTCTGTCAGTCAGCCATTGTTCTATCCAGTCAGTTATGCTATCCCCGATACCATGGGCTTTTAATTTAAGTAGTAATCTTTGATGTGGCACTTTGTCAAAACCTTTCTGAAAATCTAAGTAGATAATATCTACTGGCGATCCCACGTCTATCCACTTAGTGATTTCTTCCAAAAAACAACATATTTGTTAAGCATGACCTCACTTTAAGGAATCCATGTTGAGATGAATTTAATAATTTATGCTTAATGAGGAAGTCCACCATATGGTCTTTAATTAACCTTTCTAATAATTTACAAATCACTGACGTTAAACTCACTGGTCTGTAATTCTCTGACTTATTTCTCGAACCCTTTTTAAATAATGGTATGATGTTTGCTTCTTTCCATTCAAACGGAACAACTCCCTCTTTTAATGACAAGTTGAATACTCTTGCAAGTGGTATACTGATTTGTTCTACTGTTTCCATTAGTAATTTTGGAGGAATCCCATCCACTCCCAGTGATTTGTTATCCTTCATTGCCTTTATCTTCTTAGCTACCAATTCTGGAGTTACAACTAATGGACCTAAATAGTCAGATTTAGCCCCCTGAAATTTAGCATCAGCAACTGGTAATGAACTAATATCTTCTTTGGTAAACACTGAACTGAAGTAACCATTCAGGTCTTCTGCCATTAAAAACCCCTGTGATATTATATTTCCAGCCCTGTCTTCTAGAGGTCCAACCTTGTCTTGTACGTTTTGTTTACTCCTGACATATGCATAAAACTCTTGCTTTCATTTTTTATGTTACATGCTAGTTTTTGCTCATAGCTTCTTTTAGATTGTCTGATTTCAGTTGTAGCTGCATTTAAGTGCCTCTGTATTTTGCATAATCTTCGTCCTTTCTGGTACGCCTATAAACCCTCCACATAGTTTGTTTTAGCATTATTTTTCTAATAGCCTCTTTTGACAAGTGTTTCTTTCTACACCGTTTTCCTTGTTTTTGGAAGGGAACAAATCAAGGAAAACGGTGTAGAAAGAAACACTTGTCAAAAGAGGCTATTAAGCTTCCTTACCACAATAATCAATAATCTCCATCACATTTCTCATTTCTTAGAAGAAGAATTACAGTTTCTCATTTAGGTAGAGGTAACATGGTCACAGTTTACAAAAAACAGCGGATGATTAACTGCAGTTTTATGCTATAACACCAGCATATCTGCAGCCAATAGCCAAGCCAAACAATCGCAGTGAAATTGGACAGGTCTTTCTGTTTCGCACACAGAATTGGATGTACAAAAAATTAGAACAATGATTGACAGATCTATATACAGCAAGAGTTGATGTAAGACCAGAATTGTTTTTTTCCCCGATTTAAATCAAATCTAAAAAGTAAGTCCACGCTGTGTGTAAAATTATGATTAGGTTTTAATAAAAACTTTACACTTTGATTTTTGACATGTCATGGACATGCAGTAACTTTTTCATCAAATCGGACAATTTGTTTTCGAAAAAAGATTCTTCCCATCATTTGTTGGCCAAACTGACCAAATTCTTTCTTCATATATGGGGGATCCTTCCATTATTGACATGTGCACACGCTGCCAACCAGCAACTACACATTAAGAATGTGCACAGCACAAGTGTCATAGTCTGCAAATGTGCTACTTTCTCATTTCATAAATATTGTCAAAATCACTGGCACTTTATTCATGTTTCATGAAGCTGGAAGTAAAATAATGATCTGTCCCCAGCTGGAATACTGGTATGTGACACAAGTCAGAGGAAGCCTCCGTGAATTTTTTATCTAAATGTATTGACAGTTTTACGTGGGGGTAGAATTCAGTTTGAGGTAGATACCCTCTTTAGACCAACGGAGAAAAAACCTGCACAATTAGATGCACCAAGATGGAGGCAGAATTTGTGTGTATATATATGACACAGCTATGAATATGATATTGTTTCATCACATTTCCAAAGAAATAGTTTACAAGTGGCAGAAATCTTCACTGTTTGGTCATGCATAGCAACAAACATGTTTACATTCTTAAGAAAGCCAAGAAATAATAGAATAGAAAAAGCGGCAAATTATCTGCTACTTTGACAGCTGTCATCAATCCAATTACATGTATCTTATTATTCATACTAAAGATTGGCGTGGGTACTGCGCCATCATGGGCAGTTGTTTGATAAATGTTCGATAGGGTTTATATATATTCATAGTCAGCGGATACCAGTGAGACATGACCACTGGTACCAAAAACATATCGTTATGACTTGTAGAGAGATCACAACAGATTTTATATCAAATTGATGTTATCAGCTCACGGTCACCATTGGTCAGCCAGGCCCAGAGCTTTGACAGGTTGTTTCTGTTTCCAGAAACACTACAGGTGAACTTACTTACTAGATGAAGTTAATCCTTTTTGTGGCTACTAGTGTATAAGGCAGAAACTAGACATCTCTATTTCTGTCAGTCTGCAGCCCATTGAGCAGCCTGGCCCCAGCTGAAGTGCATTTCCCATAATCCCCCATCCACGGTTCTCCTGCAAGTTATTTTTGGTCATCCTTTTTGCCTTTGTGGTACAACTCAAGGCTGTTTCGCTACATTGATCGATCCATCTCCATTTTTTGCGGCAAGTAATTTGTGAAGTTAGTTTTCGTAGTACCTGGTCGTAAATCTTTTTTGGCCTGAATATTAAAATTATGTTTCAAAGGAATGTTGTGTGGAAAGTTGTCTCATATCTGTTTCCATCATATGCATGCATTCAAAGCCATATATTAGAGAAGACAGGCTGCAACTCTCAAATAACATTCTTCTAGAGTATATGAAATTATATAGTTGCTCTCCATATAGGTTTAAGTCTGAAGAATGCTCTCTTGGTCTTGTTCATGTGATCTTTGATGTCAATGGCTCCTCTATCTCTGCATACTATACCCATATCAGTAGCTGAAGGTATAAGTCATTTCCAGTTCTTTATGATCGAGAGACTTATCAATGATACAGGATTTCTGTGGTTCAGCCCCATCATCTTGGATTTCATTTTGTTGATCTCAAGTTCTATCTTCTAGCTGATGCCCTTGAGTCTTTTTGAATGTTTTGCATGTATTGTCACGTATGTGATAGGAGGGCTACGTCATCAGCGAAGTTAATGTTCTCAAGAGAAGAAAGCATTTCCCATACAATTGCCTTGGTCCTTCTGTTGTCTTCTTTATAATTCAACTGACAAGCTTGAATTAGCCTGCTGACATCACATGACCTTGAATTAGCCTGCTGACATCACATGACCTTGCCTTACTTCTGGATTTACCATAAATGTGATATCTGATTGTGAGATGGTGCATGTGTAATTCTTGTAAATTCTCATAAATGACGATGCATAATAGATTAAGCAGCAAATTATCTGCCACTTTGACAGCTGTCATCAATTCAATTACAATTTTATTATTCATACTAAAGGTCAGCATACTGCAACTTTGTGTGCACACTGTGTGGTTGTGGTAAATATTCTACAGGGTCTGTTTACATGGTTTTATATATATATATATATATATATATATATATATATATAGATCACAACCGCCCAGTATATATATATATATATATATATATATATATATATATACTGGGCGGTTGTGATAAATGTTGTATAGGGTCTGTCTATATGGGTCTATATATATATATATATATTACCACCCACCCCCACACCCACACACACATATTCATAGCCGGCTGAAAGCACTGAAGCATGACCACTGGAACACTACTCAGACATATTACATCTTGCAGAGAGATCACAACAGGTTTTATGTCAAACTGATGTTATCAGCAGACACTTTGCTTGAAGAAAAATGTAAATACCGGTAGGATAAGTGTAGTGGAGAGCATTGCCACTGGCAGCTCATGCAATAGGTCAGCGTCAAGGCATGCCTGAATGGATGTTAGAAGTCTGGGCACAGTCTTTCATTCCCCATTGCTCTAGTCAGCCAGTTACATAACATAATACCCACAGACAACGTGGTGATCCACTGATGTCACAGATCAATCACTAAAAATCCGTATGCAAATTCAAATTTATTTAAAGTTTCCTCCGCAGTTCATTTAGCCTATCGCAAATCAGGTTAATTCATATTCAAATATGTAGTGTATAGATCATCCTTTTCAGAAAATTTCGAAAGGGCCCAGTCAAAAGTTATTTCATTTAATAGTCTGTCCAATGATTCTACCAAAACTAAATAAGAAATGTGCACAAGCAGGCACATAGTGGATACTGGATGGGTTTGATTTTTTTGCAAAATGATTCTAAAACAAGACAAGCAAACAAATGAACAGAGGAAGAACCTGTAGGTTTAAGGAAGACCTAACACTTATGTCAGGTTTAAGGAAGACCTAACACTTACTGTCAGGTTTAAGGAAGACCTAACACTTACTGTCAGGTTTAAGGAAGACCTAACTCTTACTGTCAGGTTTAAGGAAGACCTAACTCTTACTGTCAGGTTTAAGGAAGACCTAACTCTTACTGTCAGGAATGTTTTAAAAAAGCAACTTTTCGTTGTTGAATTCATTTGTTCTGGCAGCCACCATGACCAGGTAGGTGACTGACCTCTAGAAGAGGTCAACAAGGAAGCTCCTCGAAATCAAGAGATCAGACCAGACGGTAAACACATGGGATTCTTGATTAGTGACATGCACTTCTAAAGTCATAATTGTACAAACAGGCCACTTAGAAACATTTTAAATCTAAAGAGTAGGTCTTGAAAATTCACTACATTTAACTACAGGGGTTACGTGCTGGAATGTAATAAATGTGTACATATAAGACTTTTGGATTTACCTGTATGGAGATCAATATTGTACATGAAACGTGCATGCAGAGTCGTTTAACTCTCGAACATCTTAGCTATCTTCAGGTACATACACGCAGTTTAAATGAGTACACATATCCATCCATATAACATGGTTCAACAAAAGCCATGCTTGTCCAATTTTCCAAGAGAACAAAACAGGTGGTTGAAAAGATGTTGAAAAGACTGTAGCTGGATGCAGAAAATAGCACTCTGATCCCATCACCATATAATATTATTCAGAAGTTGAAAATCTAATAAAGTGTCACGACGGACAAATAAACAGCTTTGGGGCCATTGGCCGCAATGGCCATGCCAATTTTGCACCCTGATGCTACACCTAAATTGTGCAGGAAGTACTACTCACAATCCCTGGTGGGCATTGGTGGAAGCTCCTGGCCATGAACGAGTAAGACAACATTTCCGTCCTTGTGAACATTCTTCACATACCCTGAAAGCAAACAAATGATCAAATAATTATATACAGTGTGTTGCCAGTTCCTAGCCACATGCACAAGTACTTCTAGAAATGAAGACTCATGTGTTTACACAGTCGATGGAAGCAGTTATACAGACATTAGCAATTAGCTAGACACTTATTACTAGTGTTTCGAGAAATGTCTTCTCAGTTGGATGGTTTCAACAAGTATTTATATGCACAAATCCTTGCATGATGGTTCTCATACGTAAATCAGTTAATAAAATCTTCATAGTTTGCATTGCACTTACAAAATAAATTTATTAAATCTTATTCCAAGTATCGTTTGCTTAGTTAGTATAATGTATGCAAATGCTTTGTATTAATTCCATTGTACAGTACAAATGTTTTGTATTGGTTGCATTGTATAGTACAAGTATATTGTATTAGTTCATTTTGTAAGGTACAAATGTATTGTTTAAGTTCCATTCCAATGATTGTATCATGTGTGGTACAAATGTTTTGTATTCAATTAGTTCCACTGTATGGTACATAAATGCTTACAAGCATAAGTTCCAGTTCCATTATATGGTATAAACACAGTATTTAGTTTCCACACCAAAGCTGGGACAGTTTGCCCAGATGTAGAGTTGTTCTACATGTGTAATCTCAGTGCAACATGGTCAATACATAGACAACTCACTAACATATGGTGCTGCTGAATAATCAATGTCCAGTTGAGACTGTCAATGTCAGCAACCTTGATGTCAATATGCAATGGGCACGAGGCACAGGCCACATTCATTCTACATCACCATTAAGTTGAAAGCGTTAGCAATGCCAAATAGGAATCCCTAATTATAGTGTTCTAACGTTGTATGGATACGAGAAATAATGGACTGAAATGGAAGAAAATTATACTTTGTGTTTGCCAACATCCAAGCAACTGATTAAAACCTCTTAGCTCTTGCATGTATGTAGTACTTCTAAGAGGAACTGATGACAGCTTGGAATCTTGGTGTTCACATGCACTTAAAGAAGCACTAACACAACGATTCAGCACTCACGCAAACACTCAGTTACACAGGTACTTACGCAAACACTCACACAGACATGCACATCCGGTAAAATATTTTTCGCATATATAGTATAATTATGTAGTTGAGATTTCCAGAACACATCAAAGTGTGGTGGGATATCCATTTGCATTACATCTAGAGTAGAATAAAGCTAAACTAAAATAAGAAATATGTCACTCATGATAAACCAAAGTAATGCATACAGCAGTAATTGATTCAATACCCAATCCCATTAATGTCACCCGCCAGCAAGCGCTATGAACAGTACTACCATTAACTTTATTAAGTAATTAACAGGACAGCTTAAAGTATCCTATGTGTATGCCTCTGGTCACACTACTCAGCTAATAACACTATCAAAGAGCACAATATTTTAGTCCAACAGCAGACAAGAGCTTAAAGATATTACATATCTACACCAGTGAGTATGTTTTAAAGAACGTTAAGAAATTACAGCACTTAGCAGCTATTACTTCTAATGGACCTGAGACATTTGTTTATGAAGGTTTGGAACAAAGCAACACATCACGAGCCGGTTTCTTGAGACAGTAAGTCCGATTTACGATGTAGTAAATCGAATTGGTCATAAAGTTACCCTAAGAGAGTTTCATGAGTCAATTTATGACCAGTTAGACATTGCCTTTTAGTCATAACTTTACGTTTGACATTGGCAGTCGTAAACTTACTGGACTAGGCCAATTGCCTCCCAGGGACTGGATTTTTTAAAATTTAGGTCTTGCCTAGCAACTAGATTGCTCACTAGTTGTGCTAAATATATTAATGTACAATGTTATCATAAGATTGGATATTTTAAGAGTAGACATTTCAGTAAATGTATATATCAGGTCAAAATTAAATGGCAGATGTTATTACGATAAAATGTAATGTCCGGGTGGGTAATGTCCAGGGGGAAAGTTCTAAAACCCTTTCAAACATGTTCTATTCAAATCGATTTGGGTAAATATTTTGTATTGGATTAACACAAGGCAGTTGATTTTATTCATACTGGGTAGGTCTATTTGAAAGTGTCCTTTGAATGTGACATTTAGTCAGTTATTAGAAGTATGCAAACCAACATCAAATAATTTGTTTTATTGTTTATAAATTTGGGTATCAAAAAATCTATAAAATAATTTGAATTTAACTAAAAAGTCCTTTGAATGTTACATCTTTGTCACACTGAAATGATTTTGCTTCATTTTGGCTTCTAAAATTTACAACTGGTAAAATAGATTATTTGATGTTGATTTATTGATGTTGTCTATACATAATTTGAATATTGATTGAATTCAGGATGTGGTCACATAAAAAATACAATCACAGCAAAAAGAGCCAGACAATACAAAATTCTACACATACATGTACATCATTACATATAGCTAATATGCTAAACACAAAATATAAACTGCTCTTAAATTGTGTGGCTATGTTAGTTTATCTTCTTCATCATATTGCTAAAATAACTTGGTTTTTCACTCGGCGATACAAACTAGTCAAGATCAACTCTTCTGAAAACATAAATGTCATATACGGTAATTCACGTACAAAGTATGTTCATTACATTTACACATTTTGTCAATAGCACACACAATTGTATGGATATAATTTATAATTCACATAATACTGTCGTACAAAAATTGTGAGATGGCTGTGCTCAGTGACAAAATAATGATTTTTACATCAAATGTAATGACTGTCAGACTCAAAAGTGACAGTGTCAGTGGATTTACGAGACAAACCGATCATCGTGAGAATTTTTTGGTATACTTAATATAATATGCCATTATAAAACAATTCGTAAGACATCTTTACACAAAAGATTTATATTCTAAATCTCTAACAATTATTCAATCGATTGAGTGCAAACAAATTGTTAGAAACATTGTTTTTTGGTGAAATACTCTGTCTGAGACCGAGTCTTAGATAATCAAACGAGGAAAAAAGCTTGCCAAAATGTTGAATTTTGGCATCGTCAGTGTTGTAGCTTTAAAAATGTGAATATAATTTCTGTCACTAGTGACAACAGGAACTTGATATTTCAATGTATACGTGTGTAGACTAGACACACCACACAATTCCAAGGCAATGCCAAGGGCAAGGTAATGACAATGTCAATTATAATTATACAACTACATGCCACATTTCTCGGCGCCGGCGGCACCCTGTCAGTGTTCATTTTGATGGAACAAGATGCCTGGTTGCACGTCTCAAATTGATAATAACCGCCATTCTCTCAACTGTGCATCGTTTGAAGAACTTGCATGTTTATCGCAGAATGGTAGCATTCTGCATCGAAACACTGCAGTCTGCACCATCCATGGCGGATCTCCGTGAGCTAACCAAATAACCTAACTAGGTCAATTATCCGCCGACGTAGTTACGACGGCATAATTTGTCTCATGAAACCAGTCGAAAACTACGCCAGTGAGTAGATCTTAATTACACCCAATATCAATCTAAGTATGTTGTAAACTTATGCTGTCTCATGAAACCGGCTCCAGGTGACCTGTATCTCAATCACACAACATGTACACACACCGACACAGGGGACACCAGGTTGGAATGTGCCGTGACTAGAAGGCAGTGATCACAACGGTTGAGGAAACAACAGCAGGAGAGTTGAGGGTGAGACATCAGAAGAGTTTGGAGTGCAAGCAGGTCTCAGACATTGTCTTGAGCTCCCTGTTGTTCATTTTGGATTTTGGTAATGACCGTAATCAGTACAAACGTGTCAGAACAGTAAGTATTCAGGAAGATAAAATTGTATGCAGATGACCTAGCAGTGGAGGAACTGCAGTAGACATTGCTAGATTGCCATAACATTGTACCATCTTAAATGGTATTTCAGCCAACCCTAGGATGTAGAATTGCATAATGTTCATTGCCATAGCCATACGCTCCATGAATGGTTTAAGTAATGTTCAAAATACAGTGGAGTCTCATTTATCTACACACTTTGGTTCCCAGTGATGTTGGCCGGATAAACGTATCATGCGGATTAATGAAACAATGTATCCAATTGAGAAAGAATAAAACAATGTGCGGCGGTAGTGTGCCTTGAAACAACGGATGATGCCGCCGTCCATAGGTTGGATGTGTGACGTGGTGCTGGGCGGTAGAAATTGAACAGTGATGTTGGAGAGGGTCATTCTTGTGGCTGGTGGTGTTGTCCAGGAGCAGAAGTATTTTGCGGCCTGCAAGTTTCATCTGGTGGTCTGTTGTTTTTAGTCAGTCTGTGAAGATGAGGGATGTCATCCAAGCAGTCTTGTTATGATAGTAGTGTGCATAGACATCCGGCTTGAATGTCTTTCCGAAACATCGCAGGCGCTTGACGTGCGTCACCACTACTGGCTTGAGTCTGTGCATGGCAATAGCATTCGTAGCAAGGCTGACGGTTATTCGTTCTTTTGAAGCCTTGGTGTTGTTGAAGTTGTAAATGTCGGCTGGGGTGTAATCGGCGAGAAGTTGTTTCAGTTGTTGACGACCGGTGGCAACCTTGGTTACGTCAGCGCCATCGCTTTCTCCGTGGAATCTATGACTGGAGATGCCGCGTCTAGATCTAGACCTCGCCAGCCAACCGCGGGAGTAGCAGTAATTTTATTGATCTCTATAAAATGACAGGCACATGGACAAAGTTCAAATAATGTTGATGTGAAGTTAAAGCAAACACTGACTGCTAATTGCCCAGTCAGCTTCGCACTAACGATTGAAGCCAATGCGAAGCCTTTGCAACTGATCACTTGATTTGTCACAACCGGATGGCTGCTGCGATGATTGGCTCCGCTCGGCTGATTTTCTAATCAGAGATCGACAGATCGGTTATCTGAATCAGAATACAGTGTTATACGGCTGGTTGGTTCCCCAAAACAGTGTGCGGGGCTGGAGACATGAATAACTGGATTAACGGAGCAATTAACATGGTGTTGAGATGGTTCCCACACAAAAACGTGCGGATCGCGGAACATCCAGATTATCGAAGAGCGGATAAACGAGACTCCACTGTAACTGCAATTACTGATTCCTATTGCTGTCCCTTCTTGCCAATGGCTACAATGGACTGCTTCTGTAGGGCTCCCAAATAAATCCATACATCACGTATTATCGTTTCAATTAATACCATGCTATGGCTGTATTGGTTGTCAAGACCTGATGTGATGTGGTCCCAATCTCTTCTGTGCCCCAGATTGTTTTTGTCAGGGTTTTCTCCCTTAGCCTTTGGTTAAAATACCTACAGTATCGACAAAGCAGCTGTTTTTATTTGCCCAGAGCTGGAACATTGATCTTTAAGCAATGTGTTCACATATTTGTGGATCATGCATACTCCATCTCTGGGGTCCCATGTTATTCCAAGATCCCTCATCTGACCAGCCTGGTTCCTTATGGTGAATAGCATCTGTTAGTTACCCTGAGGGAATAACCCAAGAGTACTGGCATGCAAGACTGGAGGACTCTGCTTGCTGTTCACCAAAGCTAGCAAGCACTGAAGGCCATAAGCAGATGTTACAACTTAATACAAGCACAACTACTCACTAACACACCAGGCGCATCACTCAAACCTGGGCAGAGCTGGTGTTATAAATTGGTTATACAAACATGGCCTCAAATAACACTGAAAATCCATGTCAGCTATGGAATTGCATAAATAAAATTTTACATAGAGTGCCTGCTCTGACTAGTCATGTCTCAATCAAGTCTTTATGTGACTCGTTCTGTGGTCATTTCATGAACAAAATCAGTCTCATCCGGTCTACTTTTCCGGATCATACTTTAAATCCTGTACGAGTGAACTCTCCTCAAGTAAATTCTCTACTTGCTTCTTTTACACCTGCCACAGTTGATGAAGTGAGGACAATAATCATGTCCTCTCCAAATAAGTCATGTGATCTTGATACATTACCGAGTACATTGCTGAAAGCATGTCTTGATACATTACCGAGTACATTGCTGAAAGCATGTCTTGATCCATTACCGAGTACATTGCTGAAAGCATGTCTTGATCCATTACTGAGTACATTGCTGAAAGCATGTCTTGACACATTACCGAGTACATTGCTGAAAGCATGTCTTGATACATTACCGAGTACATTGCTGAAAGCATGTCTTGATCCATTACTGAGTACATTGCTGAAAGCATGTCTTGACACATTACCGAGTACATTGCTGAAAGCATGTCTTGATACATTACCGAGTACATTGCTGAAAGCATGTCTTGATCCATTACCAAGTACATTGCTGAAAGCATGTCTTGATACATTACCGAGTACATTGCTGAAAGCATGTCTTGATCCATTACTGAGTACATTGCTGAAAGCATGTCTTGACACATTACCGAGTACACTGCTGAAAGCATGTCTTGATACATTACCGAGTACATTGCTGAAAGCATGTCTTGATACATTACCGAGTACATTGCTGAAAGCATGTCTTGATACATTACCGAGTACATTGCTGAAAGCATGTCTTGATACATTACTTTACTCAATAACAAATATTGCAAATGCATCACTGAGCCCTGGCTTGTTTCATGACTATTTCAAGAAAGCGCAAGTCAACCCACTTCTTAAGAATTCTACTTTGCCTAAAGAAAACCTAAACAGTCATAGACCTATTTCTAATCTAAACTTTATTTCCAAAAAGACCAGAATGACACACTACTTCACGTTACAATATGCATCGTGATACAGAGGTCACGATATGATACATATCACGATACAAACTACACTGACTAGAACATGTTTATTTATCACGTGGACAAGTCTACGCTACAGAAGTCACGTCATCACTCACATGGGAAGCAAATTGCATGCGCGCATTGAAAAAAATAATAGTGTAAAGATTTTACATAGATTATAGTTAGATAAACATGTAGGAAACATACTACATGTTATATTTCGCTATTTTATCAATACATAGGCAGGTGTGGTTTGCATTGAACGTTTATTGCTTCACAAAGGTGACACAAATAATGTTTTGCCTACAGCTATTGGATATCGTATTGTACCGTGATACGGATATTTTTATCGTATACCATACTCTGTGGTGTGTATCGCGATACACTGGTGCACCTGTGTATTATTCCGGCCCTAATTTCCAAGATACTGGAAAAAGTTGTAGCAAGCCATCTAAGGTCTCACATTGAGTCAAATTGTATGTCTAATGTATTACAATCAGCTTACAAACAGTTTCATTCTACAGAGACTACTCTTTTAAAAGTACACAATGATGTCACTCTAAATATGGACACAGGTAAAGTAACAGCGCTTACCTTGCTCGATTTATCTGCTGCTTTTGATACTATTGACCATAACATACTCATTAAACGTTTGTCAATTTGGTATGGCGTATCTGGCACAGCCGAGCGGATTTTCATCTTACTTAACTGAAAGAGTGAAGATAGCTAAATGCTTTTCAGCAGCACTACCCATTTTATGTGGTATTCCTCATGGTTCTGTTCTTGGACCACCAGTTTTTATTCTTTACACCATCTCACTTAGCTCAGTCATTCAAACTCACAACTTGGACCACCACCTATATGCAGATGATACACAGGTTTACCTTTCCATGGCTACCCCTGATACAAATTGTTCCTTAAACTCAGGGATTGGCTCCAGAATATATTCCACTGGATGACTGACAGCAAATTAAAGTTAAATGCAAATAAAACAGAGCTTCTTATTATTGGTACATAAATGCAGTGTGATAAACTTGATCGTTTTTTCCCCAACACCTATGCTGAGCCAGAATTTCACACTGGTCGTCTCAGCACGAAATTTAAAAGAGTCACTCTTGATAATAATTTTATTTTAGACAGCACATTTCACAAATTTGTTGTTGCTGTTTTTATCAAATTCGTGACTATTGTCGTATTTGCCGATATATGTATTTTTCTGTTGCCAAACTATTGCAACTGTTCTTTTTAGCAGTATGCCACTCGACTATTGCAATTCCCTCTATCATAATATTGCTTCGATTATCTAATCCTAATCTACTTTTTGCTGCCAGTGTCAAGACAAATGTTGGAATTAGAGCTTTTTCAGTTGTTGCACCAACTCTGTGGAACCCACTCCCTGTTAGTGTTAAGTCTGTAGGAAACATTTTGCCTTAAACTAAAAACCCACCTGTTTAAACTTGTTTATCCTCGATAGCTCCCCAGCATACAAAATTGCTTACAACTGGAACTGCTTATCGATTATGACCTGCTTAACCCCTTTTGTTTTGGTGTGCTGTAGTGTTTGGGTCTCCCAAGGATTTTAGCACAACAGAAGTATTTTATATAATAAATTTATTATTATTATAGTATTATTGTGACTCGGGGGGAAGTGACTTGCGGGTAACATGGAAGATAACTTTGAACCTGTTTTAGGAGTTAAACCTGTATACGTAGCTGTTCGTTAAAACAATCAAGTGCCTGTAGTATATTTTTGTTATGACAATGACAAATGTTTATACATTCATTTCAACATACAGTATGTGTATGTATTAGCAGAATATTATTTTATTAATGAAAGAAAAAAAAATTATGAATATAAATGTTTGTTTCCATCATATTGGTAGGTTGACCCGGGTCGTATCATCATGGCATAGTATTTCGCCATGATGTGGCGAAAATTAGATATATATATCTATATATATATATATATGTGTGTAATTTTTGGGAAAATCAACCATATATATATATAATTATATATATGGTCGATTCAAAATAGCTGCATTTCCATATTATTTGTTAAAACGTGAATACTATCTTTAATAATATACTAGGAAACTTTTTCACAGCTGATATCGTTGCATGTTATTATTAGCTACAACTACCGCAAATGTTGTTTGGTCAGGCTCAAAAGCTGAGGGTACAGATTTTTTTTACTAACGTAAAATTAAACAATATATTACTAATATATTTAAATAGAACTAATTACACCTGAGGCATTCTAATTGGTCATATAGATGATAACTGACAATGAAACAATTATTATCGGGACGATAACTCTGTAAGGGGTTCTATAAATTTGTACTCAGATGTGAAAAAAAACAACATCACATTAATTATGATAACTGCAAATACGTAGTTTCCACTGATGATTTTAATTGCCGTATGTTTTGCATTTGGGTGACTTCCCTGTAACTATCAATATGTAATGTAATTTAATGGTTGTTTACATTTGTTTTAAGATGATATAATGTTTATTAGATTGATATGAGTAACTGAATGTAGATTATCCATACAAAACATTCCGACTAAATGTTGCTATTAATCTGGCCCAGTACTCAAGTATAGTTTTTTACCCAAAACAGATTTTGAGTATCCATACAACATACTTTTATCAATTATCCAGTTAGATACAATACATCCAGTCATTAGTAACATCTAGCAATGTATCACTGGGAAGCCCAATATCTCCACTAAAACATCCGCTGAATATTTAGCTAATACAAGCTTTTTATTGTGAATTGTACTGGTTCATGAATTATCAAGTCTAATGAACATGAGATGAAAGAAAATGTAACAACTTGCTAAGTAAGGAAAACACTGTAAAGACATACCCGGTAAAAAATGGGCCGGTATTGTTAGACCTGAAACCTTGATTGTCACTCATGCCTTAACATGTTGGGCATCCATCCCAACTACAACAATATATACCACACAGAATATGTTACAAGACAAATGAGTGTTATATCATGCAAGACTGCATGCATTTGTATGGATACTTTTCAGTATCTCATCCAACTTTGACCTACCGGAGCCACAGTTGTGGCAGGTAAGGTGTCCCAATTTATTTTTAAATGTTTAATATATGTCTATTTTCTTGAGACACTCAGTCAACCATGTGCTGGCATTTCGTGAGAATCAACCGTATATATATATATCATTCATTATGTGTTGCTGTTTTTAGACACCTGGGCAGTAAATGACAGCATACATTTATTTCTCGTTTCAGTGATGCTACACTTTCTGAGCTAGCCATAAAAATGGCCGTATTTAAGTGACAAATGTCTTGAATGCTATTCAACTAGAGTATTTTATGAGAATTGAACTGCTTGAATGAACAGTGTGAAACTGTGGACATTGTTTAGTTAGTGCTATACATAATGCATTCTGGAGTGGTTTCGAGCAAAAGGCTGATATATTCATGACTAAGTTACCAAGTGTTGCATTTATGTGTCAGTTCTGATAAGGTAGCAACCCCAATACTAATACCATTTTGTCAACAATTAATGAAACTTATCTAGGTTACTAGGACAGCAACGCTGTTCCGTTGAAAACATGAACGCACTGTCACTGTTCCTCATTTAAATGCCCCATTACATAGCACACTTCTAACATATATGCTCGATTTATGTTTAAAATTGTTTTTGTTTTTGCTAACTGGGAATGCATAAAATTAGAATCTAATGTCAGAAACAGATCTCGATCGTAACAAACGCTAGTGGCAGTGTAACAGCTTAATGCCACTCGGCTTCGACGCAATGGCAAAAGTTACCCCTATTTATATTACTAAGCATGTCTTGTTGTGCATATTAACGCAATGTAGTACAATCATATCACTTCTATGTTAACACAAGTATCCTGATTGCTACAGCAGCAACCATAAGCCCTACACTCACAAGCATGAATTCCTTTTTATAATTTTTCAGTCTAGTTGCATTCACAGTATACGTAGGTCGTAATGAAAAGCACACTAATTAATTGTTAATTTATTCTGTTTTATTAAGGCAATCATTTTTACGGTCATTTATTTTGTTGCATATTGTTACTATTTTCATACTGGATTATCATAATTAATATATTACGAGATAAAAAACTTTAGGTGCTAGTAGCATTTGTTCCATGCAGAATATCATAGTTCTTGCTAAATATGCACTGTTCCTATTTGTAAACATGAAAATGTTGCGTCTAAGTCTGCATTGTAATTAAGTTATTTCCTTTCGGTCAGAACATTTAAATTTTGCAGAATTACTTTTTAACATAATAAAAGTTGATAAACGCTCTTATTTCTTAGAAACATCATCCTGGGTATTACATAGATCCAGTCGGGTGTTATATCATGCGGTAGCAATTCATCACGTTTGTAGTTTTCAGGTGGGACAAGTGCCTTCTATGAGTTAGTGTAGAGCCTTGCGGGTCAATAACTGAATCCAGCTGAACAGGCAACTGCCTGAATGAGTGTAGTCTGGTGTACATGGAAGTGGGTGGTGTAGATAACTACTATTTTGCACAATTACTGTCTGTTTCCTTTTTGTTACAATGTTAATCAGAACAGGTACTCCACTGAGTTGCAAATCAATTAACTCAACAATGTTCAACAATGACTTTCTTAGAAAGTAATAATTTACACACTACTTTGGAACAAAAATTGTAACAAATGCGACATTTCGACCCATATACAGCGGACCTTGTAGGTGGTATTGCCACTATTGGTGTTGTTCATGGACACTGAGTGTCCTGTGGCCAGGCAGTGATTACCTACCCTTGTAGGTTTATCTAGGTTCGTATGTGAACCTCTGGCTGAGTGTTTGTTTAGTCTCACCGTATGTCAGCTGTTGTTGACACATGTGATATGGTATATAGTCCCACACTGGTGTTCTTTCGGTGTCTTATCTTTCAGGTGAACTACCATTGAACGAAGGGTGTTTGAGGGTTTAAGGCACATATGCACATTTTGTGACCTGAAGACTCATCCGAATTGTTCTGATAGCCCTGCTACATATGGTAGTCCCAACACTGGTCAGTTTGTGTTCGTTGTTTCATAACTACTATTGTTTGTGGCTGGTAGTTCTCACTGGGAGGGGAATCAGGGCATTGGCTCTCAGCGCGTTCTGGACATGCACAAGCTCTGCTTTTCTGTCTTCAGCAGGGGTGATGTATTGCTACGCCCTGCTGGTGAGCGTGTGCACAACCAATCTTTTGTGCATTAAGGGGTGGTGTCCTTTGAAGTTGAGGTAATGGTCGGTGTGCGTGGGCTTCCTATATATAGTAAGCTTTGTGGATGCACTGTCGAGTATGTGCATGCAGAGAATGGTAGTTTTTGGTGTTTCTCTGGTTCGATGGTGAAGTTAATGAAATCTTGGAGCCATGAACAATATATTTCATATTCATCAGTGGGTACAAATATTTAATTTGAATTTTGGATGGTGAATACTGTAGTTATAATTTCTCAAAAATGAAACACCACTTGCGATGCTGATTTTCAAATTTATACAATATTCATAATATATGTTGGAATATAAATTACACCCTTTTATAGCTTGGAATGTGTAGTTTTCTTTCATAATGGCTTTCTTGTTGTAGTTTTAGTCATTGGAAGCAATCCTGTTAAAATGACTCAACTCATGGCTGATGCAAGCGTGAACAAGGTCTACATATTATTTATACAAGGCTCACAGTGACTTTATTAGTTGTATGAACAGACAAGGGTATTCAATCGATAACTTTGACGTTTTATTGCACTAGAATATTTATGTCATTGTATGAATATTGTTAATGGAACCATGTGGTTTAGATGGGCACGAGCAGTTTATTGTGTAATGGCGACATCCAATTTATATATATATATTTAATTATTTATTATTACTCTTCAACATGTTATATTTTTATGCATTTATATTTTGAACTGTTTTACTAATTTATATTTTTCATGGAATAATTTTTAATGCATATTTATAATTATGTACATGGTTTTTTCCTGAAATAAAACATATTTATATTCGTATTACAACATTACTCAGTTATTGTACTCAGCTCACCTCATGTGTCTAATTTGGGACTAACGCAGCTGTATCTTTGTTAGACTTAGACCCAGGCCAGCTGCACTTCACCAAATCACTTCTATTAGTATTACCGAAGCCCCCTTTTCTTGCCTGGTTGTATCACAGATTCCAGAGCTAAGATATGAATATTGTATACACCATCTTGTATTACAAATGTATGTTATCACAGTGAATGAAGTGCCACACTATCCAATATGTGATACTTATAGCTTATCACAAATAAATGAGTCAGCTGCATGCCAATTTTCTGTTAATTTTGCACCAGTGCCACAGTTAATACAAATAGGCTATATCTGACACAAATACAATACCTGGTGGAAGCTCCTGGCCATTGCCATGTTTAGATTTACTAGGTTACAGAAACAATGCCACGTAGTACATAGTAATATTAGTATATATTACTATATAACATTAAAGATTGCCATCCACAGCAACACGTTACAGATGGTAGGTGCAAATGCAACCCAATGGTGGCATAAAATTGGTTATCCAGAGTCCAAAAATTTGTCATCTATGTGTAGCCTGCAGGTTTATCAGATATCTGTCAATTTTATTTTGAAACACTTTATTATTTACAATGGTAGCACTAACACAATGAGTAGACACTTTGTTCCATTCATTTATAAATCATCCTTTGTAAGAATGAGTATTTTCTCATACACCCAACATGTCCTCAGGCTTTCCAGCAATTTCATACAGAAATAGTCACGCTATAATATATGTATATATATATACCCTGTATGACATTCCTTGACCCAATGAACTTAATGAAGGACACATATATAACCACTACCTTCACTGAAGGTGACTTTGCCAATAGTGTAGGAGTGCTGTGGTGCTATAGAAGCACTTACAAGGATAAGATCATTACAATTGTACTTTGGCACAGGACATGACACCATAGACTCAAGCTACTATCTGCTATGATAAAGTTCAGACTGCTATCTGCAACAACTACAAACCCCAGATCTTTTAATATTATTATTGTAGTGAGACATGCTAGGTGGGGCAACTGTTTTAACTCATTGAGAATATCCAGAGAGGCACCTGGAAATTATATGACCTAAATTCAATGACACATTTCTTTATTTGCAACAAAACATTGAAATCCATCTGAAGTAACAATCGTAGGCTCAATCGATTCTTGTGTGGTTGTTAAGTTTTAAAATGGCATCAGAAAGCATTGTCCTTGACAACCAGAAAACATCCAGCTAAAGTTCTCAATTGCTTGGCTCACATGGAAAATGAATGAGCAGAGAGGTGTTGCTTTGTGTAATATTAATAATTATGCATATGGGGCATTCCGTCTCAGATCAACCAATGCATGTTGCACTCATATTTTTGAATACAACCAGAATTGTACAAATTAATCCACAGCCCAGGTCAATATAACCAAACCATAGGGCTGTAGGTCAAATACTTTCTTATTTATGACCATTAGAAATTTGGCAGATCCTGTTGTTTTTGCCAATTTTCAGAAAGCATAAAGATTTCTTGTTAGAAAATACCATAACATACATACTATAGTTCCACATCTTTATAATTATATTAGTTCTCCCACGATCTGCCATTGAAGTTATGTGTTTTTATGTGCGAAATTGAGCTAATGAGTTATTTTAGACCCATATTTCAACAATAAAACATGTAGAACACAAATGAATCTTATTTGGATCAAAAACACATCTACACATCTAGGTAAATGAGAAGTTTGAAGTTTCTATGATGCGAGCGGCACAAGACCGACGACACCGTCGATTAGCTAATTCATGAGACTGCAATGTACAGCGAGCGGTTAATGACTTAATCACTTCATTAATGTGTCTTGCGTCTTTCTGTTCTTCCTGCAAATCGTTGCATGCACGGGGCCAAGACCAAGTAAGAAAATAGCAGAGTGCAGCCGTTGAAAATATTAATCTAAGAACCGGGAAATAATTTAATAAGGAATCGATCCGCAATCCGTGCCACGGCAGTGGCCCAGTGCAGTGTCAGTGCCGTGGAAGCGTCAGGAGTACCCATATTCAGACAGCGAGTCAGTATTAATTATTAAACGAGACTATTACATCGACATCGTGCTTAATATTCATAATTCGGCTTTCTTTCCATAGCCCCTGATATCAGCCAGTTACAATGGTGCAGACCTTGCAGGCTTTGCCTAGGCAACCGGGTAACCGCACCAACTGCTTTCCCCAGCTGGCTAGCCGGCTTGCGCCACTAGCGAGTGGATCAGCAGACGACATATCAAGAGTGATCCTGCTGGTGATGCCCGGTCTGGCTAGCCTTGTCCGGCTGACAGCGACGGGTATGAAAACACGAACACAAGCCAAACTTACAGTCAAATGCCTGTTCTGCTTGTTGACTTCCATCAATGGCAATCACCACCGTAACCGGACTCGAAGCACCATCGGCGTTAGACATGATTCCTTTCAGTATTCCGTTGACAAATCACCTGCACTACGACTTACGTCTACAGCGTCCCGCAACTGAATGAGCTCGCGCGCTGCCTGACATCCGCAAATAGTATGCGCATGCTCGATACACCTTGACCTCAATACTGTTCGACGTATCAAGGGTTCAGCCTACAGTTGACTTTCCCATTGGTGGCCATGTTAACGTTTTGCATACACTTACACTTACAGGTTAATGGGTTATTTTAGGCCATCTGCCTTTGTTGGTACCCATATCCCAGGCTATTCCATTGCTGATTTGTCTGGCTTTGAACTGAGTGACTGTCTTGGCATCTACCACATTTGGCGAGGGTCCGTTCCACAGATCGATCACTCTGATCGAAAAGAATCTCTGCCTAGTCAACAGTCTGGCTCTCGGTTTGAAAATCATTGTGTGCCCTCTAGCTGGTTCGACCAGGATGTCTGATTTCGAAGAATTTATTAGCTTCTACGTTTTCCAGTCCGTTTAATATTTTGAAAGTTTCAAATAGGTCGCCTCTTTAATTTCCTCCGGCAGTATAACGAGTGTAGTCTCAGGTGTTCATTAGTCTCTCTTCACACGTGAGCTTTGCTAAGCTGGTTACCAACTTAGTGGCTCTGCGTTACACTTTCTCTAGATTGTCGATGTCTTTCACCATGTACGGGCTCCATGCCTGAACTCAGAATTCGAGGTGTGGTCAGACATATGCTCTGTATAATGTAACAAATTAATCTTTAGTTATGTATTTGAAGGACCTCCTTACCATGCCAAGAACTTGCATGAAATCTGAAATTCTTTTATGCTTTCTGGCATTGCGTTGATGATTTCAGGTCAGTAGTCACCCACACTCCCACATCCTTTTTTAATTTATGGATTCAATATCAACTCCGGCTCCGGACTTGTTTGTCATAGTGTAGTTTCTGGGTGGTGGTCTCCCCACTTGCATTTATCATAATTGAACTCTAGTAGCCAGGCTTTTGTCCAATCTTCCATGGTGGTGATGTCGCATTGCAGATGTTCTTGATCTTCCCGACTCCTGACAGATGTGAATAGCTTTGTGTCATCGGCAAACATCTTGATGTTGTTGTCACTGACATGAGTTTTTCAAAATTAAACTTTTCTAGCTGTTACAAAATGCCTGTATATGCGATATCCGTCAATGTTTACCAATATTGGCACGAATTACGGCGTACGTGTCTAGTGGCCAAAAAACCTAAATATCCTTCCGCCTATCAAATTCACCCAAAATCCATCATTTAACTCACGACAGCTTCTACCAGCAAACCTGACAATGTCCCTGCTCAAATGTACTTATGTCAGTTCATATGGATTGCTAAAACTTCATATATATATGTGTGTGTGTGTGTGTGTGTGTGTGTGTGTGTGTGTGTGTGTGTGTGTGTGTGTGTGTGTGTGTGTGTGTGTGTGTGTGTGTGTGTGTGTGTGTGTGTGTGTGTGTGTGTGTGTGTGTGTGTGTGTGTGTGCGTGTATATGTTATGCCCATGCATTCGTATGTAACACACCAGGAAGTCTAACTGAGGCATGACCCCCTTGAGTACATTGCCTACACCGTTAATTGCACGGATCTACTATGCCAGTGTCTGTCGTAATATGGTTTAATTAGGGCTTCAACAGGTTCAAACCCACGTGCCACTAGTACCCCGGAGGTTACTGCTTGAACACCAACTGATTGGAGAACTGTGTTTGACGATACTTCTTGGCTATATCCATATTGAATATCAGACTGTTCTGCCCCACCCTAATTTAAAATGAGTTGGACAGTTCTGAATCATGATCGTCCTAGGGTGAGGGGGTTCAAAGAATTCGAACTAACCCCCCTTTATGAGATAATTTGCTTTTATAAATATAATTTTCAGAAATAATCCTAGAAATCCCGGGTTTGTTGCATATGCACATTCGAACCACCATTTTCAAAATACAGATGATGGGCATGTGATTAACAATGTATTTATAAGCGTGTGCACATTCAAAACCCCTTTTTCAAAATACAGATGACGGGCCGGTGATTAACAATGTATTGATATGTTGATATGAAAATGGTGACATGGCTTGAATTAATTTAAAAAGCGTTTCTTTGCCCCTAGTTTCTGTACTACTAGGTTAATGTTCGAAGGAACCCCTAAACCTTCATCTGCCACTTCCAATCGTTGTTTCAATGGCCTTCAGGGTTAGATGAGTATTTAATACACATGTAGTACCATGCTGTACGAGAGCCTCTTTCAACCATCTTCAACTTGTTGTCATAGTGTGAGAGAACTGGACTGCAACAAGAACGTACACTCAACTGAAGCTTCTAGTGACGTGGTCATTTGGTCGACATGCTCAAGTTCACCGCGTGCACATTCATTGAAGGTGCCCCTCAACATCTGTCAAACTGCATGTGACACCGAGGTGTCACGTACATTGTGCCACCTGGAAGTGTGTCTCACCTGTAAGGATAATCGTTCGTAAGGTGTTGCACATGTTTTCTTTCACTGGTTTTATTCGTTTACAAGCCACGTTTGTCAACATCTCAGCGCCCGAAATTCACAATTCTGCCAAACTCAAACCCACAACAACAGGGCTCTTGCTCCAAATTCACATTCTAGCTAAGATAGAAAAGCTCGAACCCATCATCACAGAAGAAATCCGGGAGCCATTGGACCTACCATTGATATTTCATATTGTAGTTAGTTAAATATGTGACGTTCTCCAGGCGCGGTCGACTGCAACAACTAGCCCCGTATGCGGGGCAAGTTGTTACATCATAGAACAACAAAGGAAGTGTGGTTCTCAAAGCATGTGTCACTTGTACGTGTTACCGTTATTACATTAATTGGATTATACATATATATATATATATATATATATATATATATATATATATATATATATATATATATATATATATATATATATATATATATATATATATATATATACTATCCTGAGGATATAGGCGCCATAGAAGTCAATTATTATTATTATTAAAAATTATTATATATATATATATATATATATATATTATACAAAGTGTGCATAATAATGTATGTGATCACAGTTTCATGTAGTAAGCTTTTAATTTTTTACCAAAGAGGATTCATTCCCCGGATTCTTACACAACAAACAGTCGTGAATGGAATATGAATTATTGAATGGAATATGAAATAGTGAATGGAAATATATTTATATTTAAACTTCTACTTGATTGAATGATGAACGCACATAATAAATTATGCACTCAAGCACACGGACATAAACACCCATAATTCAATGAATCGTGAATATGTATTAATTGCTCAAAAAGGGCAATGCCATAACAATTTGACAAAATTGTCATCCAAAGAAAACATCCAGATGGCAAATGAACAAGGAAGCCATTGGCTTTTTGAGAGTACAACCATTTCTCATCTGTGTAACCCACCCTTCTGAGTTACTTGTTAATTTTGTTTGACGCTGCTAGGATTAACAGTTCTGGTTATAAACCAATATGATAGACTTCACAAGTGATATAAAGCGTTCACACGTCGTGGTTAAATAAGTTTTGTTCTTCCAATCATTGTCCGCTCACAACTCGCTGGTTGAGCCATCGGTGCGAGCCGCCCAAACAGTGTTCAGCTGTAACAACTCGCTGGCTGAGCCATCGGTGCCAGCCGCCCAAACAGTGTTCAGCTGTAACAACTCGCTGGCTGAGCCATCGGTGTGAGCCGCCCAAAGTGTTCAGCTGTAACAACTCGCTGGCTGAGCCATCGGTGTGAGCCGCCCAAAGTGTTCAGCTGTAACAACTCGCTGGCTGAGCCATCGGTGCGAGCCGCCCAAACAGTGTTCAGCTGTAACAACTCGCTTGCCCCAATACAATTTGCCCCAATACAATTGACACAACTTGCCCCAAACACAGTTTTACTTCTCCTTAGCATTACCCCATAGTAGACATGTTTCAAGTTGGTGGATTTCCAACCAACTGCTGTCGGTGGTATCTCCATATGTGTGCTATGTTTTCGTAAAATGACTGTGTAACAACTTGCCCCTGTATACAACTAGCCCCGGTCTCCCAATCTTCTTCTTTGCTCTTAGTAAGTTTAGTTTTTACTGTAAAGAAATATGCTAAACAGCAGTAGAAAATGTAAGTGTCACCTTATTTCGTCTCCAAGGCTGTTGTTTGGGCACCATTCAGACATTTTGCGAACATAATTATCTCCACATTTGTCGATTAGTTACAGGAGCTATAAAATATCAAGTATGTAAAAAATACTTACCCTGGTAGGTAGATTTAAGGTCAATATAATCTCTTAACGAAATAGTGGGGGAGGCAATGTATTCCCGTAAACATGAAACGTTCATCTGTGGCAACAGGTCGGACTGTATGAACACCCTACACCTGCATTACATTAATTGTACCCTAATAAATCACCCACTGGCATTACTCTTGGTCATCTTGATTTTCTGGACAAAAACATTCCCGACCCTGTATAGTTACGAGTAAAACCACTGATTTCTTGGCCAAAACCTTCCTCCACCCTGAAAGGACATGAGTGCCTATAATTTTTATCAAACAAATATACAGTAAGATAAGTTGTAACCGTTTAAGCAAGTTAACTAATATTTTTGCTATTGTTACATCCAGTGACATTACTCTTGGTCCTTTTGAGCAAATTTGCATCTCTCTGTTGGTGCATGTGTCGATTTCCTGGCCAAAAACGTCCCTATCTTCGACAAAAAGGCACTCTAGTGACATTACAGAGTGCATGTGTTTTGTCGAGATTTGGCTTAAACTAATGGATGTCACAGCAGTAAACCCAATCACTATTGTAGTTAAAGAGTGACAATGTTATCTTAATTATGTATGCGTTTGACAAAATAATCACTCCCGACCCTATGGTAGTGTTTCGACCAGGAAATCAATGCCTGCACCCACAGGGAGAGGCAGTTTAAGTTGCTCCAAATGACGTGTGTGTGTGTGTGCGTGTGCCTGTGATGATGTCGATGATGTTAATGGAAGGTTTATTATTTCTTTCGTGACTCGTTTTGGTCTAACTAGTTCTGGGATGGTTTGCATCGTCCGCGAAAGGGTTTCAGGTCTTGACCCTTCTTTATATGATCGCTCTTAAATTTTAGTTAGCAGAGTTTGCAGACACTAGTTCTTGGTCACTGACTGTGATTTTGCCGTTAGATACGATCTTGTTATTGTCTTGCTAGTCCGTCAGTGTCATCAGCAAATCGTAAATGTGTGACTCTCCTCTCTCACTGTGCCTAGGGAAGAATGTGTCCTATGAAACTCGTGTGTGAAACCAAAATTCTAATTGTCCCGTTGATCATAGCTGCCCTGCCGGTTTTGTTGATCATAGCTGCCATGCCGGTTTTGTTGATCACAGCTGCCCTGCCGGTCTTGTTGAAAACAGCTGCCCTGCCGGTCTTGTTGATCATAACTGCCCTGCCGGTCTTGTTGATCATAGCTGCCCTGCCGTTTTTGTTGATCACACCTGCCCTGCGTGTCTTGTTGATCATAGCTGCCCTGCCGTTTTTGTTGATCATAGCTGCCCTGCGGTCTTGTTGATCATAGCTGCCCTGCCGGTCTTGTTGATCATAGCTTCCCTGCCGTTTTTGTTGATCATAGCTGCCCCGCCGGTCTTGTTGATCATAGCTGCCCTGCCGGCCTTGTTGATCATAGCTACCCTGCCGTTTTTGTTGATCATAGCTGCCCTGCCGGTCTCGTTGATCATAGCTGCCCTGCCGGTCTCGTTGATCATAGCTGCCCTGCCGGTCTTGTTGATCATAGCTGCCCTGCCGTTTTTGTTGATCATAGCTGCCCTGCCGGTCTTGTTGATCATAGCTGCCCTGCCGGTCTTGTTGATCATAGCTGCCCTGCCGTTTTTGTTGATCATAGCTGCCCTGCCGTTTTTGTTGATCATAGCTGCCCTGCCGGTCTTGTTGATCATAGCTGCCCTGCCGGTCTTGTTGATCATAGCTGCCCTGCCGGTCTTGTTGATCATAGGTGCCCTGCTGGTCTTGTTGATCATAGCTTCCCTGCCGTTTTTGTTGATCATAGCTGCCCTGCCGTTTTTGTTGATCATAGCTGCCCTACCGGTCTTGTTGATCATAGCTGCCCTGCCGGTCTTGTTGATCATAGCTGCCCTGCCGGTCTTGTTGATCATAGCTGCCCGGCCGTTTTTGTTGATCATAGCTGCCCTGCCGTTTTGTTGATCACAGCTGCCCTGCCGGTCTTGTTGATCATAGCTTCCCTGCGGTCTTGTTGATCATAGCTGCCCGGCCGTTTTTGTTGATCATAGCTGCCCTGCCGTTTTTGTTGATCACAGCTGCTCTGCCGTTTTTGTTGATCATAGCTGCCCTGCCGGTCTTGTTGATCATAGCTGCCCTGTATTTTCTCACTGTATCTCATAAAGAAGTGCGCCGTTGGCTGTGAAACGCGTTTTGACGTTAATAAAAACACAGGCCCATAGTAGTCTACTAGATTTCCTGTCGCTGTTGTTGGTATTTATCACACAGAACAGGTAAATTAGAGATTTGTTTTGTTGTATTCCTTCCTTCTCGAAAGCCCGACTGTTCTTCCGCGATGACATCATCATCATTATTTGGTGTTCCCGATTTGTTAGGTTAACAATGGGTGTATATCGTTCTATCCAAACAGGATAAAGAAAATATGGAAATCAAATATCTCAAGAAACCTCAAGGGGCGTCTCTTAGTGGCAACTGTGGAATCGGTACTCCTGTATGGATCGGAAGCCTGGACAATGACCAAATCTCTGGAAAAGCAATGGAATGGCTGCTACACTAGACTACTGCGATTGGTGTTCAATGTTCACTGGAAAGAGCACGTGACAAACGAAGAGCTGTATGGAACAATGATGAGGGTAACAAACAAGATTCAGGAGCGCAGGAAGCGGTTTGCTGGGCACAACATAAGGCAAGCGGGGATACCATTGTCAAAACTAATATTTTGGGAGCCGACGCACGGACGCGCTTCAAGGGGACGGCCCGCTTCAAGAGGACGGCCCGCTCTTAGCTACTTCGAGGTCCTAAAATCGGATGCCTGTGTGATAGATACAGAGGACTTAACTGCATGTATGAAGGAGAGAACTGAATGGCGAGACATCAAATCCCGAAGTCTTTCGACCAGTTGGTGATGATGATGATGATGATATCGCTCTTTGGCTAAGCTTTGTTTATATCCAAATATCAGTCTTGTTGAAGGTCAGACAACTGGCTAGATTGATTTTGTTTAACCATAATTAGCAATGTGTAATCAACTTCGTCAATTATGTTATGCCATGACATGACGTCTGTGTTCAACAATTAACTGATTGTATTTCTAACCAGGCGTTTTCACTGGTTGCCCAATTCATTTAATTTACGTCCCTTTCTTACATTTTGTTCCTAGCACATCCTGTTTTTGTCCCACGTTGGTTGCGTTTCCGCAGTTCATAAATTATATCGGACTACTCAAAGCTGTTATACACGTCACCGCTGGCAGACCTGTTCATTCCAAAGCCATCTCAACTTCTCTGTGAAGCATATAGGCTTACCAGATGGAGTGTTAGATACTCAAAGTTTTCTAAGCACTGTACGAACCGCACGTTTCTGAAATCTTGTATCTGTCAATATACACTTAGGGTAGGGAGGGAAAAGGAGACCGTGGGGTAAGACGCCCCTCTTATTTCCAACATTATATGAGCTTGCTGTTTGTCTCTGGTGGATAAATGCAATGCTGCTACCTAGTGCATATTCTGCCCATAAGTTCATCGCTATAAATGTATACAGTTCCATTTATTTTTTACAAAATATAGTCGTTAATTGGTATTAACGCGGGGCTTAAGAGATGTCTACATCGTGTATACTGGGGGCAAAACGCCTCTTTGAATGCGGGGCAAGGCTCCCACGGGGGATTTGTTTAAATTAATAAAAGCTGCGTGTTTTAAAATATACGATCTATTATGGATAACTTACGTGACGTCCTTCACTTAAGTGCATAGGCCATATTGACCCATCGCTGACCTCTGGGAAGTTGTTCATTGTGTTCTATTTATAGAATGCCACTCATCTGTCAATAGTGGGAGCCAGTATCATTCTTGACCTGGTCACTCCACCTCTTCAGTGACAGTCCTCTCTTCCGTTGTCCTTTGAAATCGGCAAACGCGCCTAAACCACATGAGGGGTAAGACCACAGTTGCCCTTCCTGTTTATTGTTTCACACGAATGTAGGGCGCATGAAATTGTAAAATGGTAACTTAATAAATTAATATTATGTGACATGAGTGCCTTTGAGCAGGAATATTCACAGGTTTGTTTGTAGAAGCTATTGGCTGTGAAACAGTGCATTTTTTACAGAGTTTAACTGGCGGAGGGATTTATGGGAATTTTTCTGCTATGGGCCACGTGGGCGCATGAATACATGGCTATTTTTGTCAAAATTGATAGGCATCGCACGTCGGGGCGATTTAAAAGAGCTGGAGGTATGTGATTTTGATAAAATTTGGTCAGTATATCAATGAGATGATAGCAATTGCTGTGTACAATTTTCAGAATTTTTGATGGTCACGTTTTCTTATAATCAGACAAAACGTTAACATGGCCACCAATGCAATTCTCAACTGTGGTCTGACTCCATGAGTCTTCTGTGTCTGATGACATATTCAAAGGTAAAGGTGTCCTCTCTGGTTTTGATATTCTATAATATGTCCGCCCTGCATGGTAATACCTCTGTTAGTCTCAGGGAGCGACTGTGTCTCCTGTGATCGTAACATATCCGCACCATAGATGATGCTGCATTACATATGTTCAGGAACATCTCAGCTAGCTTCTCTCCGCTTGCTTTCAAAACTTCAGCCGTTATACGATCAGCATTAGGCTCTTTCCTCGACTTCATTCCTTTGACAGCCTTCTGTACCTCCTCCATTGAGAATTATGGTCCAACCAGTCCAGTGATGTTATCTGGAATTTCGTGCTTCCTCCAATTTTGGCCAGTTCGTGTTAAGATATTTTTCAAAGTATGCTTCCCGGCACTGCAACCCCTTATCTGGAGCTGTGTTTAGGTTTCGTTCACCGTTCTTTGCAGCCATGAAGTGTTTATATGGCTTGATAAAATAAAACAGAATTAACTTATTTTACATTTAGCAATAGCTTGTTTCATTTCAGTATTCGCATTCGATAAGACGTCTTGCCCCCCAGACTAATGTTTTAACATTACATACTATAACAACACAACGGACGTACGAAAGCATTGGTACCATAAAATAATAAGGTTATGAAAAAATATGGCCATTTTCCCATAAGAGAGGAAAACACGAATTCATGGTTAGACAATGAAGGTAAGTAGTTGCGTCTGCGTCAGTTATTTGCTGAGGTCTGTTGTTGACCACCGCAAACACTTGGTGCTGCAGGCCAAAGGCTAATTGCATTTACGACTAATTAGAGACGACATACGTTGATCTGCGCTGAAGGTCAACTAACAACGATCGAGTAGAAACTGCACTTCCCTTGTAGCATATTTTACTTACTCACGGTGTTGACATCAAGTCCGTGGCACGTAGGCCCTACGACTTAAGTCACAGGACGAAGGATAGATGGTAAAATGCCCAAGATACGTGATATAGGCCTAATGTTACAGATATATATGTTAACAAACTAATTAGGAAAATATAAGTGTGTTAACAAATATTCATTATTATTTATTATAGTCACATCTTGTGACTAACACCGTCACGATTCGCAAATATAGGTCTACTCACTAACTTTGAATCCTGGATGATATGCTCACCTCTAACTTAACATTGCCACAAAGATAAAACAATGCCCAAATGAATCATCTATAAAAGCACGAATTGAGTGACATTTTAAGAACATGATTGATGTCACTCGCATGGGTTTCAAAGAATAGAAACAAAATTCATCAATTATAATTAGAATACATTTTTATAATGATAACAATGTTGTTTTAATTAAGCTTTGTATTAGTTACACTTTATGTAGCAAACGCGTGCCGTTGTATCCAAACTAATTTATTATTATCGTAATCATTGCGCCAAACCGTCGACCGTGGTCTATAGAGCGTCAGTTGTGAAATTTGGTTACGGGCGTTACTCACTCGCAAATGCTTGCAAGGGACAGCCAGTTGTATCTACATTGAATGCGTGATTCGTAGGTTTCCTGCGCTGCAGCCGGTTGTGTTTGTTGCCGATCAGTACAAGGATAGGGCAGCAGGGTGGTACCAATAAGACACAGACCGATTAGCTGGGTGCGATTAGACCAGCTCGGGTCACCGATCAGACGTGCTGCGATCAGCAGGGTCACTTGTCAGACGTCCGGCGATTAGCCGGGTCGCAGGGTCACATAAGTCGATTGCGTCGAATGTGTTACAGCGGCAAATTAGCTGTGCATATCGCTGCCATGTGTAACTGTCACAAACCATCCCAAACTCATCGTTGTTTTTATTCTAGATTTGAATTTAATTAAACTTGAGTGCGTTTTATTCATTTATATATGCTGGTTAATTTAACAAATAATAAAACGGCAGCCACGCGGCTAATCGGAACTCGGCAATTCGGCATAACATTGACTATATAGCCTGGACCCGGCCGCAAATAAGTCTGTAGCGATGCCGCACTTTACGAATCGTATGTGGTTTTGACATTTTATGACCATTGCTGAAGGTCCGATCATTCCATGAAAGACAAATTTTCTGCATGTATAAGAAACAATAATTCCGGATTGAGTGTACAACTTGATTGGATGGTTCTCGTACCATCGTGGATTGTATTTCCCCGGGGCGTCGGTGCAGATATTGTATGAAATTCAATCGATGCTACCAGCCATAACCCACGGCAACTTCTGTCGTCTAGCCATCGCAATAAGCAAATTACCACAGAGATCTCACAAAGCGAACACGACTTGTTCCACATATCAGGAAGCAGCTTATTAAAGACGCTCTACCTTGATAGTGGCGCCACACTGTGGACCGAGAACCAGTCACGTATCAGATTGTCGTACGAACAATGAGTGTAATATAATAGAGGCGGCACTCGCCAAATAAGCGCGATTGCCGATGCGCGCGCCTCCGTGTGGTGACGAAGGAAGCCGGCCCAAGGCATCAAACCGTTCAATATAATTACCTCTTCGCATAGAAGATGAAAATAAAAGTAATTAAAATTCATGTTTAAATAGAAGAAATATCATGCTGTATGGATAACTAAACCATAGTATCCCCCAAGTGGTGGACGTGATGACTAAACCATAGTATCCCCCAAGTGGTGGACGTGATGACTAAACCATAGTATCACCCAAGTGGTGGGCGTGATGACTAAACCATAGTATCCCCCAAGTGGTGGACGTGATGACTAAACCATAGTATCCCCCAAGTGGTGGACGTGATGACTAAACCATAGTATCCCCCAAGTGGTGGACGTGATGACTAAACCATAGTATCCCCCAAGTGGTGGACGTGATGACTAAACCATAGTATCCCCCAAGTGGTGGACGTGATGACTAAACCATAGTATCCCCCAAGTGGTGGACGTGATGACTAAACCATAGTATCCCCCAAGTGGTGGGCGTGATAACTAAACCATAGTATCCCCCAAGTGGTGGACGTGATGACTAAACCATAGTATCCCCCAAGTGGTGGGCGTGATGACTAAACCATAGTATCCCCCAAGTGGTGGACGTGATGACTAAACCATAGTATCCCCCAAGTGGTGGACGTGATGGCTAAACCATAGTATCCCCCAAGTGGTGGACGTGATAACTAAACCATAGTATCCCCCAAGTGGTGGACGTGATGACTAAACCATAGTATCCCCCAAGTGGTGGACGTGATGACTAAACCATAGTATCCCCCAAGTGGTGGACGTGATAACTAAACCATAGTATCCCCCAAGTGGTGGACGTGATGACTAAACCATAGTATCCCCCAAGTGGTGGACGTGATGACTAAACCATAGTATCCCCCAAGTGGTGGGCGTGATAACTAAACCATAGTATCCCCCAAGTGGTGGGCGTGATAACTAAACCATAGTATCCCCCAAGTGCATTCGTATGGAGGATACAATACAACACAGATGTGATCATCCAAACATTTTAAATGTTACACCTACACATACATTTAACTACATGTGACTAAATTTCATTGTTTTTCTATTCTTTCTCTCTTTCTGGTCTCTTAATTTTATGTTTGCTTGCGTAATGGTGCGATGTAGTCTGATGTTGACCACAATAACATCATGCAGGTGACATGTCTGACACATCAAGTTTTGAAATCATGATACATTTTAATGCAGACTGCCAGAAGTCCCAGTGACGAAACATGTCTAAATCATAATTTGGTACAGAAATGATGTGTGCGTGTGTGCACGTGTGTGCATGTGTGTGCGTGTGTGCGTGCGTGCGTGCGTGCGTGTGTGTGTCAAACTAGAACCCTGGGTAGTGGGCCCCTGAACTATACCTGGCTCATCTCGGTGGCAGTAGGTGGAAGGCTCTTGCATTGTATTGCCAATGTCACATTTTCTTGCACCTGATGAGATTTGAGTCTTTTCGAAATGTCGTTCAGGTCATAAACCCAGGGGACCATGTAGACAGATAAAAACCTTTCAAAGTTTCTTTAGATCGTTTAGGGTTCCAAATTTGATTGGCCGCTGAGCTGAGCCCCCGCCCAAATTATGGGCAAGTATCCCCCCCCCGCCCTCCCCATACTTTCCAGTTTCTATGTGGTTGTAGTGCTTACTTTCATTAATTTTATTGTTTTACCTATCCGTATCTTTCGGAAAACTATAAAAACTGAGGTTTCTACGCGATTTTCTGCTGTTGTTGCATGCACAAAAATTACCCGGGGCCGTGCTCTTCGAACACCATGCCCATGGCCATCGCTGCACGTTCTTCGCCGTATGGAGCGCCACAATCTCACGCTGCGCAGTCATAGAGTTAGATCATTAATCATCCCCCTATAAACTAACGGGCTTTCTATTTATGTCTATTTATGTGCTCGGTATAGAAAGAGCCGCCTTTTTATGTATTACACTCTTTGGTGCGACAAGGTGAATGTATACGAAACAATCAAACGGAAACGGTGGCGCCACATCACGGAGCCTGGATCATCGAGGCTATTTGCGGCTGTGAATCGTGACTACATTGTGCTGCCATCTGGTGAATTAAAGCATGAGCGTGGCCTATTTCTGGTAGAAATTATTTATTATTAACGAAAGATGTACGTCTTATTGTTAACATATATTCGCTCGAAGAGCTATTGTCACGTTTTAACTGACACAGATCTCGAAAGCCGTGATGTCATGTAATTTCACTGGTTCTATTTTAAAACCATGATGTGCCACGATTTGTGGTAAAAAGCCAGTGTATAATTATATAGTTATTTACATCCGGCAAGAAACTGCCGTCGTCACTGACTGGGCTACGTCAACGAACCGCCTGGTTGGAGTCGTGGCTGTGCCTTTGCTTCGGGGGGCTCGCCATGCATGAGTCAGCTTTAGGCAACGACGCCCAACAGATTGAACACACAGCTTGGAAGAAGTCCTCGTGTTTGTGTTGGTGAGAGATTTGTATTAGTTATTCTACACGCGTACAGCTTATAAATCGACTCTTACGAGTAGGTCCCATATCCACGGGGACTATTACCCGTGTTACAGAGTATCTGGGTTATGTGAGCGGCCGTCAATCACGTCGACCAACGGTAGCGTACGATCGCAAAGATCGACCCAGAACCCGAATACGCCGGAGAACTATCGCAGATTTGGGCAGTCGTGTTTACACCGAGGGTTGCCGACAATACTAGGCGTGCCGTAAACTTCACGCATCAGTGAATGCCAAACTCAATCTTGCCGTTCAAGCGTCAAATAGTCATACTCAACGCGCTGTCGCTGTCTTGACCGCTATGGAGACCCGGAGGCGCGTCGTAAAAACTCAGTTCCGTTCAGAGTGATCTGGAGAAGATGGAATATGGCGGACAACAGTCGATGATGCCGATGACATGGCTAGAAAAATGTGTAACTTTGGAAACATAGGCAGAGTTAGGCGGTGGGAGACTCGAATATTTGTTGTCGTCTTCATCTGTATCGCTTGTCACAGCGTGACGAATTCCGAGATCGTCCCCAGGAGCATAGCTGCTACTGGCCACAGAGCAGAAACTGGGGGCAATGGCAGGGATACCCGACCATGGAATAATAGAGGTAAGCATCCATTACAGAATAGCACTAGATAGGGAATGTGGAAGGGGTGTTGAAAGTGGGGCCAGGGAATGACATTACGGTTTGTGGGGTACGGTGGTCTAACGGTTGGAGCACAGGACTGTTGGTTGAGGGACAAGGGTTCAAGTCCACCTCCTGCCGTTTTGGAGCTTTGGCAATTTCTTTCACCCCACGTTGCCTGTGACTTTCGGAAGAGACACTAAAAGCTGTTGGTCCCTTCTACCTGATGTCTGTGCCAAAGGAAGTAAAAGTTCACACTCGGGGAAATGGAAAAAACCGTCATTGTGCCTCAGAGTCATAGTTGGTGATCTCGATCTCTAAGCTCACTACTACTGTCTAGTTTAGCTGTGATCAGCTGTTTCATCAAAGTGTCGAACCAGTGGTCTGGGTTCTATACATTACTGTGCTCTATTAACTCTACCAAGCTGCTTTTCTTCTGTGTTTGCTTGCTTGTATATAGATAATATAATGTATGTAGGCCTATGTGATGATGACAGACTTGAGGTCAGTTACATTTTAACTGGAATTTGAACAGCGTTTCCAGAATTGGAATCAGTGTTATGTTTTTAAAAGTATTTGGAATTTGAATAAATGTATATGTCTGATTAGAAGATATCTTAAGTAACTGTTCTTCTTCTATGTCTAGTTAGTAATGAATCTAATAAGGACAGTTGTAAAAGATCAGCACTGCTCAACATAGATGTGTTAACATTGAACCTTCTGCGTTCTGTACCCAGTTTAAAATGTGAAACAGAAATCCACCCAATGTTGCCGTGGTTTTTCTGCTCTTTGCTTGAAGTTGTCATTGCGTATATTACAAGGACGTCCCAATCATTACCCAATAATACGTCCATTCATAACATCGTCATTCCATGTCAAATCAAGTTAATCAACCAATGGTCAAAACTTTGATGCATCAGAATTTGCTTCAATTTTAATGAATGCTTTACCTGAGCACTTCTGCAAAAAACTAAAAAAAATTGCATGCAAATTGTGTCTGTAGCGCCCTATAATGTGAACAGGGGTAAGCGCCCGAAAATGCACCCATTATTTTATATCAGTTTTCAAGTGCTACTAACTTGAGAAGCTACATATATGAAATTTGCTGAATATGTAGACACATTGGTACACATTATCTATGTAAAATTTGATAATGATAGTGCAAAGGACAGTGGGTACACTGATAGTGGGTACACTGATAATGATAGTGCAAAGGACAGTGGATACACTGGGTGCATGGAAATACAAGACATTTTTTATGTCTCAATGTATTATTTTTTCAAAACCTTCACGTGTTGGCTCTTCGTTTATTATATAGATTTGATCATATAACCATTTACGAAGTTTTCATTATCGTGTCACATATTTTGGTTTGGCAACACTGCATTGGGCCCATAATAGTTAAACTGGACTTGGCCTGCCATTGAAAAAACCTAATTCGGCCAATAATAGCTGTCGTTGGCTCAAGCAGCATTGGCTTACCACTAAAAAACCAAATAGGCCAATAATGGCTGTCATATGCATGAATGGCTTCCATGGAAACTGTTCACGCGCTTAAGGTTACAGTTTTTAGAAAGTTCCATATTTTATTTCTTTCTAAAGGCCCGATCCTACCAAGATGTCTGTCAACTGCAAAATATTGTATAACACGTACACTTTTAGTCCAACAAACAACCATATATGGTATAATACACCATTCAAAACATGTTATCTTATGCGCCCTTCCAACATGTCAATATGACTTAATCAACAATAATACATTGTCTAATACACCTACATCCATCTAAGATGTCAGCCTGACTCAATCACAATTCTATATTGTCTAATAGTAGTATATACCCTTCCAAAATGTCAGTCTGCCTCAATCAACAATCGTATGTTGTCTAATAGACATTTTCAGTATGTGTTAATTAACAGCCATAACTAGTGTATGATACTACTAGTACACCATTGTGTCAATTCAACAATCATTATTATTGTCTAGTACTAATACTGACAAACCCGAATACTAATTTACTCCCGTATCCCAGGTGAACATAGGCAGCTGGGGATGAGTTTGCTACAATTTGCTGTTGGTATGTAACCTAACCCCTTCCATTCTCTGATGCTATCCATCCAAGATCTTTGTGACCTTCCACTTTCTCTTGCCATATATTCCACATATTAGCAAGTCTTCTTTTCCACCTGTTCTCTTCATTATAGGCATCCGTTCTTTGTGGTCCAACATATGCCTCAAAAATAATAATACATTGTCTAATTTTTTTACTCTAATGCATGTACTAGCAATAAATTCTTCTAAGATTTAATTAACATCCATATAGCATCTAATACATATATTCTTGTCAGCCCCCATATTATGTTTTTTAATGGCCATATATTACCTAATATACACTCTCAAGATACCACAAAACTAAGTGGCTAGAGGGCCACTCTCCAAAATTGTGTGACAGTTAGCTTGGGAGATGCCATTTTTTCATGTTCTCCAATCTAAAATGTATAGTCTAAACATTTCAATTCTTAACTTTCTTAGTTTAAATCTGGAAACTCAATTAGTGACAGGCGGCGCATGTCAGGAATGTTACCCTGAACTGTTATGCCTGGTACCAAGACCTGTACCAAGTTCGTTTTAACACTCTAAAGAAGTAAAAGTAAATACTGCAATTGGATTATAATATTGCTATTTGACAGCTATTATGTTCTTCTTCGTGTTATACACGTAATTTTAAAATATGTTTCGTTCATTATGTGGTCCAATTGTGACAATGAGCAAACATATATGAATTAAATAGAACTTGTATAAAGTAGAGATGTATTGATTGGTATTATATAAATGGAGAATTAACGAATTGTACACCAATGAGCGATACTGAGGGATCATTCATTTACTGCATGTTTTAGACAATGCAATGTGAGGGAGACTGGGAGATTTGATAGATATCCAGGAGTCTCCCAGCGATTCTGAGAAACTTAACATGTATTGGTGATTAGTTTCTTTGTGCTCACACCCACATCCTCGACTATGTCCACAAGTGCATGTCTGGGGTTGCGACTTACAATATATTCGACATTTGGTTGTTGTTTTCACTCCCCCATCATAATTTCCTTGAAATGTACTGGTGTTGGCACTGTCCCTTGTATAGTGGGAGGGCCCTTTCGCCATGTTGTGCACATTTCTGAAGGCTTTTACTTGGTGCTATTACCATGCATCCATTTGGTCTATTGCAATAAGAACGTCATTCCAAGATAGCAATAAGCAGTTAAGGTATTTTCATCCTGAACATTCATCATGTAGTGTTCTATATGTGGGTGTAGTGTAACAGTGTTTTTGTTGACATCTAGGTGGACTGGATTTCTTTAATGTTGCTTAACAGAATGTTTTCTACAAAGTTCATTTGCACAGTACATAATATGTCCTCATTGAACTCTTCTGTTGCTGCCTGCTGATTCTTTATGAGTTCTTTGTGTCTGACAAATATTTTTTCAAGGAATATATTCCTTGGAAAACATTTCCTTTAATTCTTCAGCGGGTACCTCCTGTGTCACTAACATAATCTGTTTGTAGCAATTATCCAACTTGTTTTGCTTCCACCCTGACATCTTGGCAGATCTTGTATTTTCTGCAGTAGCTTTTGAACATCCTTCTTCTGATGCCTCTGAGCGAAGTGGTCAGAATTTATCTTTAGCTGAGCAACATTAAATCTTGGAACCTGGTGTAACAATAATCACCATACCTTGGTACCAAACATGACAACCATCTCACAATAGTTTAAAGCAAAGTTTAGTTGTGTTCCATAATATTTTAACACTGATGTTTACTCTGTTCCTAAATGTGTGACAGCAATATAAAAAATATTATCTTGCTAATGGTAACAGGCGTAACAGTTCTTGTGAAGTGCTGAACAATCATCTAAGTGGGTTTCTCTTGATTGATGTGTTATTGATAGCATCCCATAAGGAAGCATTATATATATATATATATATATATATATATATATATATATATACAATATATTTTTAAATATATATATATATATATATATATATATATATATATATATATATATGAATGCTTCCTCATTAATGAAAATAATGACTTCAAAATTATATATATATATATATATATATATATATATATATATATAAATTATTGTTATTTATGTATTTTGTATATATATATATATATATATATAAATATATATATATATATTGAAAAAACCTAATTCAGCTAAAAATAGGTGGCATTAGCTTACCATTGAGAAACCAAATAGGCCAATAATGGCTGTCATAGGCACGAATGGCTTCCATGTAAACTGTTCACGCGCTTAAGGTTACACTTTTTAGAAAGTTCAACATTTTATTTCTTTCTAAAGTCCTGATTCTACCAAGATATCTGTCAACTGCAAACTATTGTATAACGCATGTACACTTTTAGTCCAACAAACAAACATATATGGTCTAACATTTTATCTTATGCGCCCTTATAACATTTCAATATGACTTAATCAACAATAATACATTGTCTAATACACATACACCCATCTAAGATGTTAGTCTGACTCAATCACAATTATATATATATACATATATAATAATAATTTATATATATATATATATATATATATATATATATATATATATAAATTATTGTTATTGTTATTTACATACTTTTTAAATTTTTAAGTAATTATTTTAATTCATTATGTCTCAATCCATAAAGTTTTGTGCTGGGCGTAACCAGTTAAAGTTTTACAATTTGTTGGACAACACGAAGAAAGTAAAGGCACTTATTCTTGAAAATAACTGCTGTCAAATAATACATTCATCATAAACTTGATTATATTCTGCTTTCTAAGCAAAGTTAATTTGAGAAAATCATTAATTTGTAGTATTGAAATATTGGTGCCAGAGCTTTGTATTAGGCGAAACAATAAAATGGTTTCATTAACAAACAAAATAAGTTTGGGTAGGAGCAGCTATTGTAGGGGCCTATATTATAGTTTGTAACACACATTGAAAGTTTATTTTAACATAAGACACTTCAAATAGCTTATTTTGGCTGTTTTTAACACTTTAAATGAACGTTGGCCTTTCATTGGCAGACAACTATATGAAAAGCATATATTTCCTTAAGGAACTCGTTGAGACAAAGCCAGTGGTATGAAATACTATTTTAGAAAAGGGGGAGGCGGGGAAGTTCAAAGTGTCAGACAATTTTAGAGAGTGGCCCTAGAATCAATAGAATATAGTGACAAGGCGCCACGTCTGAATGACCGAGGTGGCCTGGGTGGGGTGGGGGCAAGGTTTGGTAACCTTTATAAAGTGTCTTGTCACCAGTTGCAATCATTACCAACCAAGCGTGACGTTTTTATTCATCGTGACGTTTTTATTCATCGTCAGACAGAAACTGTCAGCATATTATGAACAGGCACTTCCTTAAATAGTTTACCGTATGTTGTTGAATTGGTGCCCCCGGAATGAATTAAGAACCCTTGATCAGAAACAGTAAATGACTGTCTAAATCTTGGGTGGTCTTACTCGCTGACTCGTGTCTAACTTTAGATGCCTTTATCAGTCTTGGGCACAGCCCACCATTATTTTATCAACATGCAAACTATTATACTTTTTTTCTGAAATGCATTTCCACACAACTGAGTGTTGTTTTTACAAAAACATGTACCCAGTAGGTTTTTACCTGTAATAATTGAAGCACTAAATTAAAAACTTGGCAGTTTGAAGTTTATGACTAACTTTTCCATTTCGGCATTTCATAAAACTGCTCAGAGTAATCAGGCATATACGGCAAAGCCTCTGATCACCATTTTCCAACTGCCATTAAAAAATGAACTGACCCCATGCCTGGGGCACTTACATTTGATACATCTGTAGTTTAAAGAGTCTGATAGTTTTTATCATAAAATTATATGTTATATATATATATATATATATATATATATATATATATATATATATAGTATCAACATTATTCTGTTCTAACACATCATGACAGTCCAAAAATGTTTTACTGAACTATAACATATAATTTGACGGTTTTATGTTTAATTTGAATGTTTTTATTTGAATATCATGTTTAATGCATGCTGGACAAAATTTTTTTTTATTTAACCATTATTCATTTAATAATATGGGTAACTATAGAGGGTAGCTTTACTATTGCAGTAGTATTACTGTTGCGATTATATTGTGATAGTTTCATGACTATCACGATAGTATCACGGTAGTAGCACAGAAGCTTAACTTAATAGACATAAATGTATACTACTAAAACTTGATGTGAGTTAAGTTAGCTACATCTCGCATAATAAGCCGGGTGCACATTCTGACAACGACACCAATGTATCAAATTTTTTTGTGTTTCCACGAATTTCAGCACAAAGCGACAATGACCATCTCGAAATCATCGATGTCTGATATATTAAACATCGAGCATCATCTAGAAAAAAACAGAATTAACTTGTGGCATCATCGATTGGACTAGAAAGCAGTTGACTCAAAATACGGCGAATCAATGAGTGATGCTGATCTGGTCGATGATTGTTTATGTAGATTAGTAAAATTACCTAATAAAGTTGAGAAAGCATGCCTAAGAACAGTATTACAGTGACACAAGTAGCCCAGCTGATTTGTTTTGTCAACTATTGTTACAATCGATAGTTCACTGTACTATCGACGATGAATATCGATGGTTTTAATTTACTATCGATAGTATTGTATCTCCACATTGACTATTATGATGCATTGATATATCGATGTATCGTTACACCCTATTTAGGAATATATCAACATTGTCATTCAGCATGCATTCTAAACATGATATTCAATTAAAAATATTCAAAGTAAGCATAGCACAGTCAAATTATAAATATAATAATTGTGGTTCATTGCATCACTTGGGCTGTCTGAAAGACGTTAGAATAGATATAGTTTATTTTACGATAAAAAATTATCATTGCTTTGTATATATTACACGATAAGCATAAAATTCCACCTTCAAAGTTCAATGCTGTTAATGGTCAGGTGTATGGAATGTGACAGACTTGGGGAGTTTTTGAAGTTAGTTATGGTACAGACCAGGACATTGTATTGTACATGTCTGTGGCGGTGCACTGTGCAGTGATTGATCAATGCCTGTGTTATAGGAGGAATTACACATGAGAACATTTATTACCTCTGGTAGGCCAGTAAGCCTACAGCATTGTTCAAAGGCACCAGATGGTACAACCCTGAGGCTTCACCTGTAGCACACCTGTGGCACCTGTTCAACATAGTCAACAGTTACAATGGGAAGCATTCAGCTATGCTGTGCCCAGTAGTCATGCATATAAATACTTTTAAATTTGATGTAATTCCATTAAAGTCTCTCATTGTTTATCATGAAAAAACTAAATCTTTACTTATGATGTCTGATCACCCAAAACTGTCCTCCACTTCTAAGCGTCATTCAGGACATTGCATGTTTCCAGTGAACAGCATAACAACACATCTCGACACAAGATTATTACTCATGTAAGCCTAACAGTTTTGCACCACTGAAGTCACAGATGCACCTTCATTTTTAGTCACTTGATATTTATTATTTCAATGATGCTGCCATGTTCCAAAATGTGAATTTTAAATTAGTATTTGGTGGAATTTCTTAAAACTAATAATTATAGTCATTACAACAGGACAGGCAACAGGTAGTATGAGTGTGTGTGTGCATGCATGCGTGTGTGTGTGCGTGCGTGCATGCATGTATTTGTGCATGCATGCGTCTGGATGTGTGTGTGTATACAAAAACACACCTATATGAGTCCCATGCGTCTAAACAGTTTTGTAATTAATTCAAGCCAGTATCTTTTAAAAAAGACATGAGATAATTAATATATGTTTTTATATTTGTTAACCAACTTTGTAGTAAGTTTAATGATGTTGTTGTAGGTATTTTGGAGTTATTGCACCAAGTAAGAAATTCCATCCTGAGACCTTGTAGCCAGCTGTCCCTTACACCTCACACATATATATGTACCTCTCGTCTCCGTCAGCTGTCTTGCAACTAAACTACTTGCTCAACTTCCATTATTGCTTTTAAACTCTTCTATGCAAAATGTCACTGGGAACTTCACAAAAGTGTGGTTGTCTAAATGAGTGAATGCCAATCCATTAAAAAAAATCTAAATTGGTAAAAAACTTTCAAAAACTGGTAAAAACACATTTTTACCAGTTTTTATCGACTGTCCTGACAAAAACATGATTTTGTCAGTAACACCCAACCCAAGCAGGAGATAAGGTCAGTGACTGGTAATAGGGAAGGGGAGCAATTATTATGACTTACACAGTAGACTGAGAAAGTGATTTAAATCAATGATAAAAAAATCTACTGATCTAAATCAGTGATTAAAAAAATCTAATAATTTAACTCAATGATTAAAAAATGTACTGATTTAAATCAATGATTAAAAATTCTAGTGATTTAAATCATGATTTAAATCAATTATTTAACTCAACTTCATTTAAATCATCAACCCGGGACAGTGACCATTAAGTCCATTATTTTTATTTCATGAGTAATGGATCGTTCAAGGTTTGTAATTGTATAACACTGGTTACTAAAAATTCTAACCTCTTCCCAGTGACTGTTGGATCTTCGCTTGTCTGTCTGCTGCTAGCATGAAAGTAATAAATTGCGTCATAGATTTTTTTTAGATATGATTCTATTTCAAGAAAACAAAGTCATCAGTCTCACTGCATTTCTATTCAGTGTGTTATTGATAGGTATGTTATTACCAGATATGAATGGCAGAAAAGTGCTCTGCCACACGTATGCAAGGCATTTTAAAGGAAAATAAAGTGCAATAAACCATTCGTAGCCTTGCTGGTTGTGGATCCCCAAAATCGGTCATATTTTATTGGAAAGGTAGAATTCACTTAGGAGCAGCTAAAGATGCCTTCGATGTTGAATAATAAAGTTCAGGATATATTAATATAGGTGCACAATAATTTTGGAAATGGTAAAAGTTGGAATGTTATCCAATGTGGTGCTGTAGCCATTGGGCCTATCTACCTGTTGACTACGCTGCAGGAAATAAAAATTCCCCACACATGGGATAAATATATAACGTAAACCCAGATACATCATCGTGTGGTCAGCTGATCAGATTTTGAATGTTCAGCTTGAACAACTGGAAAATCTATAGTGTAAATTAACAAGGCACTGTTAGCTTTTTTAATTAAATAATGATATATTTTATTTGATATAACACATTTTGTTTGTTAATTGTAACTTTGTATGAAGTAAGCAAGCTATGTTCCAGGATGCCTGGGTGGCTGTGAACAGCTGGGTGGCTGTGAACTGCATGTGTGTAGTGCTCCAGTTGTAACCCTATTCTGCTGCTATCTCGACTGTGGTGAAGACTCAGGTTCCATTCCTATCATCTTGCCACCTTGACATTGTTTTCATGCTCTCTGCTGGGGTCCTGCTGCTCATTGTTGATTTTGCTTTTCCAGTATCTTGACTTATTCGGTGTCGTGCAACCTACCAACAGATGTAGAAAACATGCATAGCTGACGTGAAGGTGATATTGGGGAAGTCATTTATATGAACGATTAATTGTCCCAATTTGTTGGACAACTCTGTGTCGCACTAAATTGTGTGTGCATTTAGACAAGAGACGTGCCTAGACACGGCGACCTAAGTACACCTGCTGTCGGTCGCTGATTGGCTACCGCTTCAAAACTGTGGCCAAGTGTTGTTGGGGAAGCTTATGTACAAAAAACAGGCTTCACTAATTGGTCTCATATGGGTGTTTACATGACCATTTCTTGTGGCTGCTGACAGATTTCACAATATGCAAATCATAACATATTAATTAGCCACAGGAAAACACTAACCGTAAATGGTAATAACATAATAAAAATTTGCCTTTTTTCATTTGCTAACGCATAACTTTGAAAATAGTGTAAATTTGTGTACTTCCCCTGCACCCATACATATAAGGAAGAAAGTAATTGTTGAAAATCACAAATGAGACAGGTTTTGCATAGATCTATAACTTTTACACACTATCAGTAAGAGTACTAGACCATAAATGATTCGTGCTTATTATGACTCGGCCAACTGCGTCATACAATGTGGATGAAAAACAGATGTCCTGGTCTACCCCATTCAAACAGATATCTTTGTTTTCCTTGTTCCTGGTGAAGTGTTGTTGCAGTCAATGAAGCGATGGTTGGTCCATGCATGAGGGACATACCACCCATAGCATTCATCCGCCAGGACTTGTAAAGTGCCTCTTAGGAAGCATTGATTGCATGTTGTGCATGATTTATCTTAGAGCACTTTATATTGATTAAATGAGTTAATTTAATATTTTCTGTAGTACTGCATTGAAGCTTTTAAACAATTCCAAAGGGCAGTTGATATTTAATATGGTATGAACATTTAAAAACAACTGTTAGACACAGAGGTGAGATCACAGTTGTTTTTCCCTTTGGTGCTCATGTTAACGTTTTGTTTGATTATAAGAAAGATGGACCATACAAAATTAAGAAACTTCTTTGCAGCCACCGTCATCATGTAATCTAATGCCTCCAACTCTTTTAATCATGTCGCAAACAAGCTTACCCTCAAAATTGGTATTTTTTTGCCAAATATTTGTACGCCCGTTGATGTTTCGATAATGTCACTGCAAAAATGTCTATGTGTCTTTAAATATGCTTCATCCTGTAACATCTCACTGCCAAAATGCCTATGTTTCTTTACATATGCTTCATACTATAACATCTCACTGCCAAAATGCCTATGTGTCTTTAAATCTGCTTTATATTGTAACATCTCACTGCCAAAATATAGATGCATCTTGAAATATGCTTCGTACTGCAACATCTCACTGCCAAAATGCCTATGTATGCTTCATACTGTAACATCTCACTGCCAAATGCCTGTGTCTTTAAATATGCTTCATACTGTAACATCTCACTGCCAAAATGCCTATGTGTCTTTAAATATGCTTTATACTGCAACATCTCACTGCCAAAATGCCTATGGTCGTTAAATATGCTTTGTACTATAACATCTCACTGCCAAAATGCCTATGTGTCTTTAAATATGCTTCGTACATCAACGTCTCACTGCCAAAATGCCTATGTGTCTTTAAAATTTAATATGCTTCATAATGCAACATCTCACTGCCAAAAAAGCCTATGTGTCTTTAAATATGCTTCATAATGCAACATATCACTGCCAAAATGCCTATGTGTCTTTAAATATGCTTCATAATGCAACATCTCACTGCCAAAATGCCTATGTGTCTTTAAATATGCTTCATAATGCAACATCTCACTGCCAAAATGCCTATGTGTCTTTAAATATGCTTCATAATGCAACATCTCACTGCCAAAATGCCTATGTGTCTTTACATATGCTTCATAATGCAACATCTCACTGCCAAAATGCCTATGTGTCTTTAAATATGCTTCATAATGCAACATCTCACTGCCAAAATGCCTATGGTCATTAAATATGCTTTATACTTTAACATCTCACTGCCAAAATGCCTATGTGTCTTTAAATATGCTTCATACTGCAACAACTCACTGCCAAAGGTGCAACATTTCAAATGTTCCAACCTTGCTGGCTGAATACAGTTATTTCTTTGCAAATAAAATCACTGAAATCGGTTAACTTGCATATTTTTAGGTACTCCATTCATGTGAAACCTTAGAAAAGTTTAACTGTGGTCTGACCCTTAATAGTTACCACCAATGGGAAAAGTAACTGTGGCCTTTTCCCCATCAGATTTGATCCCATATCCTATGCCATGGATTCATCATTAATGTTTTGTTGCCGATTATATATTTGCAACAAAACTTGTATTTAGTATTTTATGAATAGTGGCCTGATTATTAGTGGGAATTGTTTATAAATATGACACAGTTATTACGATTTTAGGAAATTTATGTTGAGAAACTGACAATAATTATTAATAAAAGAAACACATATCTGTACCAAGTCAGATTATCCACATAAATGTCAAAAAAAAGTTTGTTATTAATTTTTATTGGCTTCATTTTTAAAGATAGACTCACCAGAAGTAATATTTTTTGTTGTTGAAATTTTAATACAATCAAAGCTTTCTTTCACCCAGGTACTGTGGCAAATGCCCAGTTTACTGGTAGTTACACCCATAATTACCCTCAGTCAGTCATGGCTGAACTGCGTGGCCAGCCTTCAGTCATTTGTCCATCAAAGGTGATAGTGGCCATATATATTCATGCACTTGACATCTTGGTGTTTGTGCATTGACCAGTAAACTTTGGAAAACAATAAAGAAGTATGACCCCAATCAGCTACAGCAACATTTGGAAGTCACATTAATTTTGGCCCAATCCCGAGGGTGACCTTCAAGAATCTGAGCTCAGAGGCACAACAATCAAGAATGTATTATAGCTCTATTCTAAGCTGTTGTTATACATACTAACTATTCTTTATGTACATAATAACTAATGATCAATCTTACTTGGCAGTGCTAAAACACAAGTAGGGATGTATGCAGGTTAACTCTTCTCTATTATAGCTCTATTCTAAGCTGTTGTTATACATACTAACTATTCTTTATGTACATAATAACTAATGATCAATCTTACTTGGCAGTGCTAAAACACACATAGGGATGTATGCAGGTTAACTCTCCTCTATTATAGCTCTATTCTAAGCTGTTGTTATACATACTAGCTATTCTTTATGTACATAATAACTAATGATCAATCTTACTTGGCTGTGCTAAAACACACGTAGGGATGTATGCAGGTTAACTCTCCTCTGTTATAGCTCTATTCTAAGCTGTTGTTATACATACTAACTATTCTTTATGTACATAATAACTAATGATCAATCTTACTTGGCAGTGCTAAAACACACATAGGGATGTATGCAGGTTAACTCTCCTCTATTATAGCTCTATTCTAAGCTGTTGTTATACATACTAGCTATTCTTTATGTACATAATAACCAATGATCAATCTTACTTGGCAGTGCTAAAACACACATAGGGATGTATGCAGGTTAACTCTTCTCTATTATAGCTCTATTCTAAGCTGTTGTTATACATACTAGCTATTCTTTATGTACATAATAACTAATGATCAATCTTACTTGGCTGTGCTAAAACACACGTAGGGATGTATGCAGGTTAACTCTCCTCTATTATAGCTCTATTCTAAGCTGTTGTTATACATACTAACTATTCTTTATGTACATAATAACTAATGATCAATCTTACTTGGCAGTGCTAAAACACACATAGGGATGTATGCAGGTTAACTCTTCTCTATTATAGCTCTATTCTAAGCTGTTGTTATACATACTAGCTATTCTTTATGTACATAATAACTAATGATCAAGCTTACTTGGCAGTGCTAAAACACACGTAGGGATGTATGCAGGTTAACTCTTCTCTATAAACAGGACATAAATACGTGGATACACTGGACATTTAACAGTCAAAAAGTACTAATTTTAAGTCTTAACATGCCAATGCTGTATTCACAGTTCATATAGAGAGTTAGGCTTGACTGACTAGTACTGTAGGCCAGATTATTTTTATTGACATTATCTGTTTGTAGGACGCACTTGAGAAGGTGTCGGTAGTGTGTACAGTAGACGTGAGCATGGGAAGATTCAGCTAAAATAATAAGAGAAATAGGAATAATTCTGAACTAATGATCAAATGTGCTTGACAATACTTGCACATATCCATAAGTAGGGATTTGGTGTGAACTAATTGTCTGTATGTGTGTGTCTGCATACATTACACGCTGCTTGGAGTGGACAGGTTGGGACAGATTTCCTGTCCACTATGGTCAGTTGACCACTTTACAGTCACGCCTCGTTATTACGCGCCCCGTTATTACGCGGATTCGAATATAAGGTAGTCAGTCGTGGACCCCGATTTTCTGCTACCAGGGGAAATGCCAAATGATTTTTAAACCTACTTAGAATTGCTTTGACAATTCTCAAGAAACATTAAGTGAACAATGTCAATGAACGAGTGTCAACGTGTTGTTTGTTTTGCGCTGCCGCCGACATCAATCACTGTTGCTGGCTTTGCTTCGACGGTTTGTAAATTGCAATAAAGATTCACAAATATACCTCACTGAAAAATCAGATGAACAGTCTTAAATGCAATTAATGAATTTAGTATGCAATACTAATATAACACTGGGGTGAAATGGCATGCTTCCTTTGTATCGTAAATCTAATCGTTTTCGTGATGTGAAACCAACATGCCAAATGCCTAAACCAAAGCACTATTGGTGCGTGAAAATACAAATTTGCCATCCGCGTATGAAACGATGAATCAGTGTTAAGTGGTGCATTGCAAATTTATGATTCGATTGAGATCAGTTGAAAGATGAAATGAAACAGTGGTTAATTCTACCTATTGTTATTTTCTATGTCTAATCAGCTTACATACATATACATAGCAGATCTATTTCATAACGGTATATGAACATACATGTATTTTATTCAGTTCAACATTCAACAGGGTGTGACATTTAAAAATAATACACGTTGATGCTAGTTGACTCATTTAATAAGCTCTATAAACTGTGTATTGGCGTATAAGACAGTGCTGCAAACACACAGTGGCTTCGACAGCGTTCTTGGACTTGATGCAGTGGGCGGCAATCACTGTTGTTTAGTAGCTCCCTGGTGGCAGATATGGGAACACCTAACATGCCTCGCTTGATCTGAAATTGTGGACCCGACCACCGCGTTACAGTGAGGCTCGACTGTATTAAAGGGCCTTTACAACAATTTTCACTGGTTAGCTGAATGACTGTTTTACGGGATATTGCGACCCTGAATTTATTAGTATATAACATCTCAGTTTGTTAAAATGATAAATTATATCCATACTACTATTGTGATCTTTCCTCTCTTAATATGTTTTTAAATACTCGATTTGATGAGGAAAGAAAATATGTCAGGTTTATGACATGTCATATATAGAGATCGCTTTATGGCATTGAAAGACCTACACCTTTAAAGATGAAATGTAACATTCCCGCTTTTTATGCAATTTCTGATGGTAAATATACTACAGCGGTAAAGACTATAACATGAAATGTAACAGTGTTAATTTAGATGTATTTTCAAAATGGCAAATTCAAATAATTATATGAAACGCCCAACTAGCTATATATGAATTAGCCAATCAGAATGGTTGTACATTCCATTTACGGCAAACAAACAGTGTTGCAGAACTCATTGGGGTGGAGGGTTTTGTCTTACATAGGTGTCATTGACAAACATGTGTCATCCACAGTACACATCAGAACCTTTGATGTGTCAACGCATGTATTGTCTGTGGTTCTTGACAATGCTTTGTCCTATAACAACATTGTCAGATATCGGCTTAGTAAATACTGAACATAGCACTTGATTATTGCATTTGTCAGCACTTTGAGGTCAGATCTTTGTCTGAATGCCAAGCCTTCTTTTCAATTACTTGTCGTAGTAAACATTACAATGAAAGTGCCTGTGCAAAGCCTGACTGTGGGACACTGCTGGTGTTCTCTCGTACATTTTCCTATTTCTTTTTAACTTTAAAGGTGCTTAATCAATTTGATTTTTTGGCTAGTCTCATTTCAAATTAAGTTTGCGAAAAAACCAAACCTACCTATCCTACCACAACATGCTATCTCGTTTGTGCAAGTTTTGCAAGTAGTTTTTGTGAAATCATCAGAAAGAAATATTAAATTAGTTAATGCTTGTTCAAGCATTTACTGAAGTGAAAATTTAAATGCTGAAAAATCATAATTTTGTTCCTTGATGAAATTTCATAACTTTGTCATGTGATCGGCGAGAGGATGGAGGTCACGCCCATGATGAGCATTGACCCACACAGTGTTTACCATTTTGGATATCCACTATTTTTATCCTTACCAGATCTAACCACTGAAGTAAATTCTTTCGATGATTTAAAAAAATTGGCTTTTTATTAAATCGGCTGCGGATGTTACATAAACTATTCACACACTACATATTTTGATGCCAATGAGCCGAATTTGTGACAGGCTAAATCAGTTGAGGAAACAGTTTTAATAAAAAAATCTTAATAATTCTCGAGGACATTTTGACAGGACAAAATGCGTTTTATTTCCTAAATTATATTAATAACTTGTTCAAATATTTAACTTCCTTGACCATTTCTGTTACAGATATTCCTATTTCTTTGCAATATTAGTGTTGCTTTTATTGATTATTTCATAGTTAATTATGAAACACATTTTGACAAAACAAAAGCTGTTTTATTTTTGAAAAAGTTGTGTTTAGATATTTAAATTATTTATTTGCTCTGGAGGTGTGATTGTGTTAATTGACTTTATTTAAAATGTATTATATCTATATATATATATATATATATATATATATATATATATATATATATATATATATATATATATATATATATCAATGTTTTGAGATGATATTAACAGTTTAAGCAACATTTGCTTGGTGCATGTTATTGCAAAGATTGTAGATACACACTTCACTTTCTCCCTTTTTTAACTTGTGGCACAGACAGAACTGTGAGAACATATGGGAAATTATGAAATGCCTTGCAAATATTAAATCACACTTAAGGACCCTGTTATCATTAACAATAATGTATGATTATTTTGTGTTCGAAAACATTTTCCTTTACAAAAATCAATGTTTTTATGATTCTGCCATCATCCCACTTCACGTTTAGTAGAGCAAATCTGCAAAACTAAATATCCGCACAAAGTACCTCCTTACAAAACTAAATATCCACACAAAGTGCCTCCTTACAAAACTAAATATCCACACAAAGTACCTCCTTACAAAACTAAATATCCGCACAAAGTACCTCCTTACAAAACTAAATATCCACACAAAGTGCCTGCTTACAAAACTAAATATCCACACAAAGTACCTCCTTACAAAACTAAATATCTGCACAAAGTACCTCCTTACAAAACTAAATATCCACACAAAGTGCCTCCTTACAAAACTAAATATCCACACAAAGTGCCTCCTTACAAAACTAAATATCCACACAAAGTGCCTCCTTACAAAACTAAATATCCACACAAAGTGCCTCCTTACAAAACTAAATATCCACACAAAGTGCCTCCTTACAAAACTAAATATCCACACAAAGTGCCTACCTGCAAAACTAATTATCCAGCAAACCATTCCTTCTGAGTTTGGTGAAGATGGTCTGGTTTATACGAGTTGCTGAAGGTCAGTGGGGTAGATGTGTAAGATTAATGGTGCAGGCATGCTAATGTCAACTAGCACAGTGCATAAAACACATGCACTGTAAGTGTGAGCTCATGTAAGAGTGTTATAGGCTGAATGCCCCATTGTGTACATTCATCCTGTCTTGGTCCTACTGGCTGAGTGATTTATGAGTGAACATGATAATAAAAAACTTCAGTTAAATTATATGTACTATACATATGCATGCATGTCAGTTTCGCTGCAGGGGGTTTTACCGTTGTTGTTTTACCGTTTTACCCTAGTTGTTTTACCCTGGTTCTTTTACCCTGGTTTTTTACCCTGGTTCTTTTACCCTGGTTCTTTTACCCTGGTTGTTGTTTACTTACCTACTGAAGCTCATTTGCTCTCTGGAGCAGGGGCTTTCAATAAGAACTCTCCAATGTGTCTTGTCCTTCTATTGTTGTTATTTCATTCCCAGTGTAGCCCACTACTTCCGTTTTGCTTTCCCATCTCGACGCCAGTTTCTTCTGGACCGTTCTCCTTTCCTCTTTCCCTGGGGGTTCCGTGTTCCATGTGTCTGGTGATACTGGTTGGGTTTTTCGCAGTGTATGACCAATCAGCCTCCATTTTCTCTTTTTGATTTCTTTTTCTACTCAGAGCTGTTTGGTCCTTTCCCAGAGTTGTTACTAACTTCGTCAGACCATTTCACATTCACAATTCTGCACAGTTGACTTCATTCAAACGCTGTTCTGTATTTGATATTTTCATGTAAGGGATCATCCATAAAGTATGTCACACTTAGGGGGGTGGGGGTCTATGGACAAGCGTGATGAAGCTTTACATGGGGGTGGGGGGGTCTCTGGGCCAGCGTTACGTAACAATTTTTTTTATGTTGGCTCATCTAGCTGTCAATATCTAATCGATAGCTCTAATTGTTAAGCCAATTTTTGGTATATTTCAAAAGCATTTCAGTGACAAACCAGCATCATGGGGGTCTTTGTCAAAATGAACGTAATTATGGGGGGTGTACATGCCAGTGCACACCCCCTAAACATCAAACAATAGCATGACATACATGTTCATCAGTCTTAATAAAATATGAATTACAGTTCAGAATGAAATTTTTAAATACTTTATGCTTTGTATTTGGGTCACGGTATGTTCTGTAGTTGCTTAAATCAAAAGAAACAGTATGGCGACAATTATTTACAAGTTAGTATTATTTCTACATTATTAAATTTGTGTACCCAGTAATAATTTATCATTAATACATGAGTCAGGATAAATACGCAGCACATCAGTAGTTATTTTCTCACATAACACGTGCTATTAATATCAACAGCTGGACTGATGCTTAATGTGGTTTTACTGAAGCTTTAGGCAACTACTTTAATGATTTTATGGTAACACTGTCATGAATGTGCATAGCATTTAGATTTGTTCTAGTCATTGATAGGCACATTAATTTTATTGTTAATGTTCAATGTAGCTTTTATGCATGTGCATAGACAAACAACTGTTGATGTGACTGAAACAGTTTGTGTTATTTCAGAGATGTAGTGGCACTTAATATTAATATTGTAAAAAAATAAGGCTTTGTAAGTTAGCTTACTAATTTTCAGTATAATTTTAATACAGTTGTTTCATTATTATATTATTATATATCATATAGTATGCATCTAACATAGTTTGGGGCCAATGCACCTAAAATAGTTAATAAAAACTAACCATTTACAACTACAAAATAAAAGAATATCACACTAGTGGTTTTCTCAGAATTCTAATGTTCTAAAAGTGGGGGATTCTTGACAAATCTAATTTTTCCTGGCAGCTGACATGTTGATTGGCAGCTGACATGTTGATTGACAGCTGACATGTTGATTGGCAGCTGACATGGTGATTGGCAGCTGACATGTTGATTGGCAACTGACATGTTGATTGGCAGCTGACATGTTGATTTTCATTTTGGTGAACGAATATTGTTTTGGCCCCCAGTATGGTGGGGTGCATTGTATTCAATTTAAACTATTTTATGCTGAGATAAACAACGCTAATGCTCCATTATCTGTTTAATTTGAAAGTTTTGGCGTGACTGTCAGGTTTACGTTGCACACTGGAGGGAACGTAATTTACCTGTGTTAATGATATGTAATGCCAGACCCCGATAAACTATGTATTTGATATTGTCGATTGTTTTTCATGAATGTCTAATATATATATATATATATATATATATATATATATATATATATATATATATATATATTTAACTGGTCAAATTATATAATACTATGTTTAAAGCGAAACAAAAGTCATGGTTTTGGAGTTATGCACCTAAAAGAGATAATAAAAACTAACCATGTGTAACTGAAATCAAGAATATCACACTAGTGGTTTACTCAGAATGTTCCGGTCATGTGTCTGGTTGACTGAACGCTGACATGTTAACCAGCGAGACTGATAAGTGCATGTGCAGTTCTATGAAAACCGGGTAACCTAGACTATGCTTGATGTATTAAGTGAGGCCGGCATACACAGAATCAACGCAGTCTCAAACAAATGTGACATTTTATCAGAAAGAGGACTAGTTTAGTAAACAAAAACCAAAATATGTTATACAAATTGAGTTTGGATGCAAATAGCATGGCCATATCTTATTGGCAAGTGTAGAACTAGGTGTTTACAAATATGCATGCAAATTTTGCTGGACTAGGACACTCATGACTTAGGGTTATCTAACAGTATGGCTTGGCCCATGAAATTAAGATGTATGTTCAACAAGGTTTTCCTAGTAAACCACTGGCGTGATATTCTTAATTGTTGTTGCAAATAGTTAAGTTTTATTGACTCTTATATGTGCATAGGCCCAAAACCGTGCCATTTGTTTCCCTTTAGTACAGTTTATTTGTAGTAGATATAGTTTATACTGCATAACATATTTGTAGTAGACATAGTTTATACTGCATAACATATTTGTAGTAGATATAGTTTATATTGCATAACATATTTGTAGTAGATATAGTTTATACTGCATAACATATTTGTAGTAGATATAGTTTATGCTGCATAACATTTGTAGTAGATATAGTTTATACTGCATAACATATTTGTAGTAGATATAGTTTATACTGCATAACATATTTGTAGTAGATATAGTTTATACTGCATAACATATTTTTCTGATTAGGATGAGCAGGCTCTGTACAATTATTATGATTAAGTACTGTGCATGACGTAGACCTGTCTCCTTCAGAGCCAACCACTACGTCTAGTATGCAGTGTCATACTTGCGCCAATAAACAGACCAACGCTGAATGCAACGCACTGGAAGTGGAATACTGTGGCAGTGACCAAGTAAGTGGAGAAGGGGAGTATTTTAATTAAATCACCAGAATTTACATAATGATCTGTACCCAATAAAAATAATGATCTGAACTCAATGAAAATTATGATCTATTCCCAATAAGAGTGCATACATGTAGGCATTTTGTTGTAGCCGGTGTTCACTAGATGGCACTACCATGTTTCTTAGATAATTTTCCTATATATGTATAAGTCTAATGAACAATTTATTCAGTTCTGAGATGAACTACATAGTATGCCACTAGAATACAGATAAATAATACATCTATAGATGTAAGTTTTCTTCCATATTGTGTTGTTTTTTATTTATGAGTTCGCCATTCTTATTTATTGAACCTTCTGTCAGGACCAAGTCACAGGCCCAGTAGGCCAGCGCAGTTTGTCGATATAGTTAGCAACATTTCTGTTGCGAGTTTGGCGATTTGATGGATTATACATGCATTACATTACAATTTGTTTGATCAAAACTTTTTCGTCGTCGCATCGTTTTATCTTCATGTATTTATATATGTGACATGACACCTGAGCATGAGTACAGTTGATGGCTTACTATTTAGACAGGAGCTTTTGTACATCAATGATGTATTAGCTGGTTTGAGTAAACAATTCCCTCCGAGTTGCAGTAAATGAATTTTTGGCCTATAGGATGAAAAGCCTTTTTGTGGGGCTGGGCAGCGAGCACCTAGCTGATTAGCTAGGTGTGTTTAACAAAACAACCTGTTCCCATCTCTATCGTGCACACCCCTCTATCGGTAAGGCGCTTAATTAAGCGGGCCCAATTACACCAACCGACCATGTGACTTTTTCAGGAAATATTACTCGTCAGTGGTGCACGCTGGGGAAATTTGCAGATAGCGAGCGGGACCATGTTTTGAATCACATCATCCGAGCTTCTGAATTTATTCCCACCCACCCTCCCGATGTATTTGTACTTCTGTGTCGATATGCTTTCTAAACTTGCATATTACGTGTCTAGATATTGAATTGATCTGAATGTTGTATCGGGGGTTTATTCCCTGACTTTTGTCTATATCATTGTAAATACTCTAGCTAGAACTATATACATATAATTATGTGTGCTTGTCTGCACATAGGTATCTTTTCCCTCTTTGTATGCTGTCGCTTTGTTTAAGAGCAGCAAGGGTTTTTGGTAAAGACTGTCTTTGGCAGTTGCTAGCTACAGTAGAAAATATCACTAATGTTAAATCTTATCTGGTATTGTTTACTAATTGGTCATACACACCAGCTTAATACCAGGCTGTGCACAATTTGTGGCAGACTTTGTCACTATTATTGTGTGCACAGCAGCAATCCTTGTTGGGTATGAATAAAATTGGATTGCCCGTTACCAACCTACCAAGTAGTTGGTGTATTTATACAAACAGAGAAAGGTCTGCATAAGCATGTCCCCAGTTCTATGTAAACACAAATACACCGGGAGTCGACGGGGTATCGAGCTGCGGAAAACACGCGAAAGAATACAGTCAGTTGTAATTTGAACGGATACGGTTTGTTTAGTCTAGCATTACACTTGACTTAGGGACCATTCATTATTGTAGACATATACTGTACTTATTCATACAAAGTGTATTAATTTTCCGACCCTCTCCCTGAATTAGTACTTTAAAACGTTGATAACTTTCCAAATTTATGACGCAACGGTGGCCATATTTCGCATGTGACCTACATTAGTTTAAATAGTATGTGGGCCTTGAATGCACCCCTTATTGCTCTTGTGAACAGCCCCTTCAAATTCAATCAAATTCAAATATGTTGCATTTAAAAATGTAAAACACAAGTACCCTCTATTTTAATATTTTAAATATAAATACACTTGATCAGATACAAATACACTCTATTAAAATGTTAAATACACATGGTTAAATTAAAATGCCATATCAGAAGTGGTTAAATTAAAATGCTATATCAGAAGTGCCAAATATGCAATTCAACCTGTCAGTTACGGATATTCTATTATTTTTGCTATTTTATGTTTTATAGAGTTCAATAATAAAACTATGTGTTATGCATATGCATGGTTGTGTTGTAGGAGTCATGCCAAACAGAACTGCGATATAGCAACTATCGGCTGTCAATCACAAAGCAGTGTAAACAAAAACTAGCCTGCGAGTACGCTACTCACAACAACAGTGTAGACTGTGAGGGCCTCAACATCTCGCCAGTCTGCTTCTACTGTTGTCAAGGTTCTCGCTGCAATAGGGACCTTCCCATAAACCCTCTGAATCGTGAGTAGGGAGGCTACCAAATGAATAATTAATCGATGAATTGTAGTACTTTTTCACGATGCAATGCTCGATAAGTTTTACAAATATCGCGATGCACATGCGATACATGCAAATATATTTCCCAATGTTTCATCGTGTTGAAAGTTGAAACTACATCACAAGCATGCCCTGGAAACTGTTTCAAATGTTTTGTGATGTATTTTGTAATGTAGTCAGTGCCAGCGGAAACAAATTTCCTTGCTACAGGTGTACCTGTCAAAGTCTTGTCAAAATTTTGCATTAGAGACATCATTAGTTATTAAACTGTGTCTTTGCAATCATGTATTTCGATATGTATTGATTCATGACATGAACATAGCAAATTGCATTGTTTCATGGCTTAGTGCATAGTTACAGCCCTAATACCGCAATAAGATAGTTACTACAGAAAGATGTAGAAGTATGGTTTTATTAGGTAGTCTGATATCTGAACAAAAATGTTTTTTTAACTAGCAAATTATAGATGCTATATTTTGTTAGAAAAAAGCTGCAATAAAATTGTATTACAACATTAAATGACAGTGGGCATGCTTTACCAATGGTACTATCATTTTACCCGGATATAAAACACATTCACCCCCCAGTTCAGCATCATATCTGTAGTAGATGGTATGAAGAAAGTGAAATTAAGCTTGACATATTGCTGGTAATAATCACAAAATGTCACTAGATATTTCGCTGATTTACATTTAAATGCTGCCATGGTCACATGACTTCAGCACTTCCTCGCCACCAGTGGCTACTACCTCAGGGGTAGTGTAGTACTACTACTACCACCCCAGGGGTAGTGTAGTACTACTACCACTGCAGGGGTAGTATAGTACTACTGCCACTGCAGGGGTAGTGCTGCAGGGGTAGTATAGTACTACTACCACTGCAGGGGTAGTGTAGTACTACTACCACCCCAGGGGTAGTGTAGTACTACTACCACTGCAGGGGTAGTATAGTACTACTACCACTGCAGGGGTAGTGTAGTACTACTGCCACCCTGGCTAGTGTGGACACCTCAGCGACCAGCTAATGAAGGTGTCTTGATTGTGCTAGAAGCTAATGAAGGTGTCTTGATTGTGCTACAAGCTGTGCCTGCCAGCTAATGAAGGTGGCTTGATTGCGCTAGAAGCTGTGCCTGCCAGCTAATGAAGGTGGCTTGATTGTGCTAGAAGCTAATGAAGGTGTCTTGATTGTGCTACAAGCTGTGCCTGCCAGCTAATGAAGGTGGCTTGATTGCGCTAGAAGCTGTGCCTGCCAGCTAATGAAGGTGGCTTGATTGTGCTAGAAGCTAATGAAGGTGTCTTGATTGTGCTACAAGCTGTGCCTGCCAGCTAATGAAGGTGGCTTGATTGTGCTAGAAGCTAATGAAGGTGGCTTGATTGCGCTAGAAGCTGTGCCTGCCAGCTAATGAAGGTGCCTTGATTGTGCTAGAAGCTAATGAAGGTGTCTTGATTGTGCTACAAGCTGTGCCTGCCAGCTAATGAAGGTGGCTTGATTGCGCTAGAAGCTGTGCCTGCCAGCTAATGAAGGTGGCTTGATTGCGCTAGAAGCTGTGCCTGCCAGCTAATGAAGGTGCCTTGATTGTGCTAGAAGCTAATGAAGGTGGCTTGATTGCGCTAGAAGCTGTGCCTGCCAACTAATAAAGGTGGCTTGATTGTGCTAGAAGCTGTGCATGCCAGCTAATAAAGGTGGCTTGATTGTGCTAGAAGCTGTGTCTGCCACCTAATGAAGGTGCCTTGATTGTGCTAGAAGCTGTGCGTACCAGCTACAAGACTCTGATAGATGTCAGTATTTTTGACATTTGTTCTTGTTGTTATTGCAGAGTTGGTTGATCCTCGAGCTTTGTATATCCTCATGTTTGAGGTTTTGTACAATACGTCACAGCCTACTCCCGTCACGAATGTCTGTGGTGAATTCTACGCACAAAGATTCCTCGAGAAATTTGTATCGGCCCAGCAGAAATTAAATGTAAACTGCCCAATAGTCAATGTCAAGGTCGATGTGAAGGCCATGGTTCGGCTGTACGGCAATAAGGTAGGCAGCTGAGGGTAGGTTTGTGTAATCATTGAGTCACTTAAAGTGCCTATGAAATAGTTGCTGCAAGTTCTATTTCTTTTTGAAAAAGCAACGTTTAGCGAAATAAAATACCTTCAAGGTAATACAATCCACAACACATACAGATATAACATAATTGTCAGTAAATGTGATAAATAGCAGCGACCTCACAGCTGGTTCTTCTAATATGTTCCTCCCATTTTGTGACGTCAGCAGGGGTACACGTGCCCGGAGGTGGGTGCACTTTCACGCGTCTGACAGAGGTTATGCAACTTGGAGCAATCGTAGAAAACACGCATTAATTAATTCCTGACGTCATTTCCATTTTCTCTCACTCAAAAGAAAACTCGTTTCCTTGCGGTGATTTGTGCTTATTAAATTGTGCGGGTGATAACGTATGCATGCATGCATGCATAAATTTGTACGCACGTATTTGTGTGTGTGTGCATTCATCCATTCTTGCATACATGCATGAATACAACCCAAATTGTCATTGATAAAAAACTTAGAAATGTGCACAGATATTGAATTAAAATTTATGCTGTTACCAAGGTTAAAAGATCTGTTTAGGGGTAGAGGAAAAACACATCACCATGGGCAGCAACTACGCTCATGTTGTATCGAAGTTAACTATGGAAATCTGATGTGAACACAGGTACAGATCAATAAGAATAAAATAAGTGGTTAACCTATGGGATGGTATTAGAAAAAATAATGTTGTTAAAATGATGCTTTGTGGGAATTTTTCCATCTGCATGTTTTTTTCTAATGTTTACCTTTCTCATGCTTCTTTTTCTTGTTTCTCACCTTGGAAAGTGGATGTTATTAAACACATGCACAGTGCACAGTTAGACATCTCTTGCATGCAATACATGCATGTACAATTACTATTATCTGTGCTCATCATAAAATTATATTTGTTTGAATTTTTTGCGTTGACAGACCCCTGGCTATAATAGCAGGTGTTTGTGGGTCAGGAAAGACTACAAAAGGTTCAGGCATTGGAAAAACTGTTCATCCTATCGAAACATTCAGGAGCCACCCATCGTAAATATCACTCATGATATTTAATTTGTTTTGGCACTTTGATGCTGTCCGTGGTTTGGATCGTTAATTAATTACGGCATAACACAGATGGTGTGGAACCACATGTTTAATTTTAAACACGATGTTCATGAATTTTTTTAACGCATGCTATTTAAACATGTTTTTTGTTCTAGTTTTTTTCTTGCTGCATAAATTTCCAGCAACTTTGCCAGAAGAATGCCGTAATTAATTGCTGTTTGCTCCATGTAACAGCCTCTGTCCATTGTCGGTGGTTCGGGTAGGTTCGGTGTGGTAGAATAACTTACTTATCCTGATAACAACCCATCGATATATATATATATATATATCTAGGAAACATTGTGGACACAAACGGAGGAACAGATAGTGATGTTAGGGCTAGGATTGGGAAAGCAAGAGCAGCTTTCATCGTGCTTAGTGAGATATGGAAGTCCAGAGAAATTTCAATAACTAAGTTACACATTTTTAATTAAAGTGTTAAGGCTGTGCTAATGTACAGATCAGAGCATACTACTAAATGTATGCCACAGAAGATCCGAACTATTGTAAATAAGGGTCTAAGAAGAATTCTAAGAATGTGGTGGCCAGAAACAGTTAGTAGTGAAGTGCTATGGGGAAGAAGAAACCAAGATCCAATTGAACATCAAATTAGAAGAAGAAGTGGAACTGGATAAATGTGAGCATAGAGAGGCCATCCTCTTAGCCAACACATCACAAGACAGGCACTCGTATGGAACCCTCAGGGCAGCAGGAAGTGGGAAGGCCGAGATATACCTGGTGCAGTGAAGTTGATGCAGAGCAGGATGCAGATAGAAAGAACTGGAAGCACAACACAACCGTGTCCGGTGGAAAGGGGCTGTTAATGGCACATGCTCCACCATGCAGTGCACGTACAGCGTGTGTCTAGTGACCACCTCCCAAAGATCATTCTCTATGGAGATATAACTGAATGCAAACACCCAGTTGGCAGACCTAAGTTGAAATACAAGGATGTAATCAAAAGAAATTTAAAAGACTATGGCATTGACCCTCTGCACTGGCAAACAGTTGCTGAAGACAGATCTACTGGCGAACCAAGCTTAATGGTGCTTCTGCTGTTGATATCATAGTGTACCAGACTACCCAGGAAATCAAGGTAATGAGGTGTCATGCTGACAACCTAACGACATGAAGCAGCTAAGATAAGCATTGTCTGATGAGACAGAAGCTGGCCACTACTATATTTCTTCACTGCAAACGTAAGACTGATGTTTGTCTCATTAATTTGAAGTGTGCAAAGATCACATGGACAGAATGTTCGCAAGAGTATAATGGGGGAGTTAATTTTTGTTTTGTCAACAAGTAAGGGTTACACATCGACAATGGACACTGACATGTCATCCCACACATGGACAGATGGCGTTTTGTGTCACTATTAAGAAATTTCACTGTAGGAATGTGACGCGAGCACTGCCGACATGATGCTTCCGCATGAATTGCACACCTGGTCATTATGATGTTTGCCAACACTCATATTCTTGTCACTGCCTACACACTTTTGGTAATTCTGCTTTGTCAATAAAGCTGGCTTTGCACTTAATTTAGCCTATCGTGAATCAGGTTTGCTAATGTTCATACCTATGGGGTGTGAACACATTAAGACTGCATACTTAATATTTTGATCAGTCCTTGCTGTGTAACAGGTGCTATGGTGATGACGTATTGCAGTGGTGACAGTGGTTATGATCGTGGTGTCCATGACAACGATGACAGTGGTAGCTTTCTTTTATTTATGGCCTCCTTCATGTTTTTATCTTATTTCTCTCGATTACTTCATCCGTTTCTCTGTTCATGTTGATAATGAGCATTTCTGTCGGTCTACAGCCTGCTACGGTGCCGTTCACAATAGTTGATATGTACCTATTCATACAAAGGGTAGAGTGTAACCAGCCACGGCGTGATGCCATAGAGTTGTTAGAAAACACAAAACTTTAACCTAATTATTGCAGATAAATGTTTCTAAACACATTCTGATGGTTATTACTGTATGTCCTGTATACATGTACTGTGTCATAACATTGTTACATTGATAATATTATTTTTTCAATCTGGAAAATTATTAACATTTTAAAGTATTAATTCTTTAAAGGGGTCTGATAATTTGTATGCTTTGTATGAATAGGTAAATGTCGACAATTGTGAACAACCCCAGCATCCTGACCCCAGCTGAGGGGCATTTCTCTTAGTTCACTCTCCACCACCTTCACTAGCCAGGGGTAGTAGTAGTACTACACTACCCCTCACGTGGTAGTAGCACTATACTACCCCTGGGGTGGTAGTAGTACTGCACTACCCTTTGGGTGATAGCACTACACTACCCCCGGGGTGGTAGTATTACTGCACTACCTCTGGGGTGATAGTAGTGCTGCACTACCCCTGGTGTGGTAGTACTGCTACACTACCCCTTGGGTGGTAGTACTACACTACCCCCGGGGTGGTAGTAATACTGCACTACCCCTGGGGTGATAGTAGTGCTACACTACCCCTGGGGTAATAGCACTACACTACCCCCGGGGTGGTAGTAATACTGCACTACCCCTGGGGTGATAATAGTGCTACACCTTGGGTGGTAGTAATGCTACACTACTCCTTGGGTGGTAGCAGTACTACACTACCCCTTGGGTGGTAGCAGTACTACACTACCCCTTGGGTGGTAGCAGTACTACACTACCCCCAGCAGATTGACCTGTTGAAACATGGACTTGTTAGTTTATCCCATATGCAGATGTGCGTTGAATCATTTGTTCTTCGTCCCAATTCCTGTCTTGGACGATATGTTTGTGGGAACTAGATATGCCCGCACTCAAACTTCGAAGAGCATTCCCACGAAATACTCATCATTACCTGCCCCACCAGCATTGCCTGGGCTACTACCAATTAAAGTTAAGTTCCTGTAGGCAATCCTTCAAAATCCGAGGGACGGCCCCTATTGGTTAACTCAGCAACAGAAAAGTTCCATGTTTCAGCAGGTTATCTGCCAGGGGTACTGATGTAGTCAGGAGCCTCCTGGTTGTGAGGTGTACTCCATCATGTTGTCTTTGGTCATCCACATTGTTGTTTTTCTTTGGAGGTCCATATTGAGGGTGTTTGTGGTACACTTTCATCCTCCTTTCATTAAACATGACTGATCCACCATCTGACCTCCATCTTGTGGTTAGCAAGTCGTTGATGTTAATTTGTGTGGTTCATTTCAGCAGTTCTTTGTTTGAAATCATTTGTGGCTTGAATATTCGCATGATGAATTGAAGCTTTTGTGATTGTTTTAATCATTTTAATTTAAATATTTAATATAATTTGTACAGGGTTGTTTGATTTAAATCATTTGATTTAAATCATTGACTTTGTCCTGAAACATTCAAACTAAACAGATATCGGTCAAAGCATATTTTTAAAATGCAGTTCATTAAAAATGCATTTGTTCAGTCAAGATATTAGAATAAATTTTACAGTTTATATAGTTTATACTATGTGATTTTATTACAGAAGCAATCAGACCTGGCAGTTCTAGGCTCTACTTTGATGTATTATACTAACACCACTAACTGCCCATAACACCAGGCTTTGGCTACTTTCAGTTTCTTGAGTAACATTCCTGATTTCTAGGTGTATTTCAGTTTGCGTTTTGGTTTATATGATTCACACACTTCAAGTCTAAGTTGAAGTTTTCAGCCTTTTCCTAAAGGGGCCATTCAGTTGTCAAAATTTACCTATTCATACAAAGCATACTAAACGGGGTGAACGGCTCCATGCAAAATTTTTAAATATCAGCCGCTTGCAAAATACGACACCATGGAATTGTAGGAAAAACACAAAGCTTTAACATAGTTATTGGAGATAAATGTTTGTAAACACATTCTGATGGTTATTAGTGCATGTCCTATACACATTCACTGTGTCAAAACATTGTTACATCAATATAGTTTTTAATCTGGAATATTATCAACATTTTTATGTACTAATTGGGGGAGGGGGAGGGGTGAGGAGGGAGGGGAGAGGGGGGTTTGTGAATAAGTATGCTTTGTATGAATAGGTAAATGTTGACAGCAGTGAATGGTCACTTAGCCTATAGTTATTAGTTGTATTACTTTTGCTACAGTATTTTTACAATGTTACTTTTCAGTAATCCATGTAATCCATACCTTGTGCCTGTCTGTAGCTGTTACTTATGTATTACTTTTGCTACACTATTTTTACAATGTTACTTTTCAGTAATCCATATAATCCATACCTTGTGCCTGTCTGTAGCTGTTACTTATGTATTACTTTTGCTACAGTATTTTTACAATGTTACTTTTCAGTAATCCATATAATCCATACCTTGTGCCTGTCTGTAGCTGTTACTTATGTATTACTTTTGCTACAGTATTTTTACAATGTTACTTTTCAGTAATCCATATAATCCATACATTGTGCCTGTCTGTAGCTGTTATTTATGTATTACTTTTGCTGCAGAACAATCTTTAAATGTTGATATGTGGTTTTTGTTTTTTGGCACATTGCTGAATATTTTAAGCATTTATCCGTTATACACAATTTGTGCATTTAGAGATAAATCGTGTTTTCTGTTGCATGTTGCTAAGTGATAGATAGGAAAACTGTTATTTCATCAGTCAATAGCGTGTATAGTATAGTGTGTAACGTGTTTTGGTGTAAAACACTTTTACCTCCACCACTATCAACTAGGTGGCAGCACAAAACTAACCTTACCTCGATGAGATTTTGGAGTAGAATGCATTTGTGGATTAACGCTTCAATTAATGATGATATTTTTATCATGTTTGCAGGTCGAGGTAAACACATACATCAATCTGAGTAACACTGAGGCATATACACCTGAGAGACACTTCAACAACTGTGCAAATCTATTACGTAATGTGCTAAAGGGATATGACGCATTTGAGAGTCAAGTTTGCACCTCCACTGACGTGACACGTAGGAGTGATTGTTTCTCTGTCATTCCCGCAACAAATTCCGACTTGCAATGCTCTCAGGCGCAGATGAGTCCTCGACAGTTCACCGAGAAGCGTTCTAAATGGAAGTGCCCGAAAAACCTCATATTTGACGGTGCATCGAAGAAATGCCGATCACGTACGTGTCCTGGTTTTATGACATATATTTTTTTATTCTTGAGTGGATAGGCATTCTCGTTTCTTGGAACACAAATTTAGCATAGTTTTTACCTCTCAATAAACTGTTGCTGTCTTAAAATATTTTTAACGAATCTCTTGTTCTTCATTGGGTGGGTGATTTGCTGACATGTCCATAGAGAATTCAGTCCACTGACAAAGACCGAGATTCAGTCTAAATGTTCGTAGACAGAACCAAAACATCTTGAAAGGTAAAAACAATGTCTAAATTATTATAATTGTCATACAATCAGGGCTGCCTGCCATTACAGATTTTCCGTAACATTTACAGAAATTAAACAATATTATGGAAACTGTGATAATCTGACGTACCCGTTACCCGACGCAATGCTACTATGTGTGAAAAATTCAGTTGAATATTGTCCAGGTGCTACGCATGGGTAGTAGGCTGTTAGAGAACCAGGTCAAGCCAATATCCTTTTTTGGAGGCACCCAGCCATCTGCTGCCAGTTCCATTGATGTGTGTGGGAGACTGGAAACAAACAGAACGTTTTTACATGGTTCTAAATAAAACATCATAAAAACGATGCAGCTCAACATATCTGATTCATGTTTGCTTTATGTTTAGTTATAGCTAACATGTATGGCTACATTTGTCCCCCGGATACAGGGACATTCTCAGCCACATTGTCTAGTAGCAGGGTGAATTGTGTTTATTTTTGCTTTCTGTTTTTTAAACATTTTTAAAATGTTCAACGTTTGACATGGTTCCACGTAATATGTGTATAAAATCAAAACTGTTCAAAATATTTAATTTATTTTTGCTTTGTTGTATAGCTTACATGTTTGGCTACATTTTTGCCACTGGGATTAGGAACACTCAGTCACTCAATTATTTGGTTCACTTTCAGTTGTTATGAAATTCTATTTGAGATAGTATTCCCATGATTACATCATGTGTTGTAGTTATTATCATTTGTTATAATAAAGAGTCTTTTAGCAACAACTCATTCATATTTTTTATTACAAATATTAGCAAAGTTATGATGTTTTAATTTATGCTGTGAAGTAGGCAGCCCTGTACGATTAAATTTTACTTGTCTTATAGAAGTGACAAAGACTACAACGACTACTCCTCCAATGACTGCTGAAACGACTACATCAAGTACCCCTCAGAGCACCACGACAAATGTCGAAATCGTTTCCCCTCTCAACATGACCAGCTCCGCGAGTGATATGTCCGTCGTGACACCAGAGCGAGCCACTGTATCTGACAAACCTGTCACTGTGGCTGTTTACCTGACGACACCCACCGAGACGGAAACATCGCCCATGGCAACAACTGAGTACATGGTGACACAGACGCTGATGACATCATGGGGGATAGAGGTGAAGTATCATATCGCTTGAAGCTTCCTGAAGTCTCTTTCTTCGATAGTCTCATTTAAGAATCATTTCATGAAAATCCAACCGTCAAGTATACACTACAACATGCTGGCTTGGTTGTGCAAATTGCATGTGTTATATTTATTGATATTGATGTTTAATTTAAATGAAATCATCGGACAAACTATTAAAAGTCCCTCCTCAATTTGATTTTTTCATTAGCCTCATTTCAAAGTAATTTAAAAAAAAATCAAACCTACCTAGTATCCACTATGACATGCTAGCTCATTGGTGCAACTTTTGTATGTGTTTTTTTGTGAAATCATCAGACAAACTATTAAGTTACTTAACGTTTGGTCAAACATTAATTGAAGTGAAAAGGGAAACTCTGAAAACTCACAAATTTCACAGCAAAAGGATGGAAGTCGTGATCAGCAAGAGGAGGGAAGTCACGTCCATGGTTGCCACTGACATGCAGTGTTTGCCATTTTGGACATACACTATTTTGAGCCTTGCCAGATGGAATGATTAAAGTAAATTATTTTGATCATTTGAAAAAGTAGGCATTTTAAAAATTTTATTGACTGCAGATGTTACATAAACTATTCACACACTACATATTTGGACATTTGAGTTTTGACTGGGCCAAATAAAAATTTTGCAAAAAATGTCAAATGTAGCCCCCACCTCTATATATATATATATATATATATATATATATATATATATATATATATATATATATATATATATACATATATGTATATATATGTGTGTGTAATATATGTGTGTATGTATATATATATATATATATATATATATATATATATATATGTGTGTATATATATATATATATATATATATATATATATATATATATATATATATATACATATACATATATATATATATATATATATATATATATATACATGACATAACTTTCACAAATTACTGATCTAATGCTCAAAATCAAAAGTGTGCAATCTTCAATGAAACCAACTGCACATATTACTTAAAGTATTCAGGTGCCTGTGGATATAAACCAACTGCACATATTACTTAAAGTATTCAGGTACCTGTGGATATAAACCAACTGCACATATTACTTAAAGTATTCAGGTGCCTGTGGATATAAACCAACTGCACATATTACTTAAAGTATTCAGGTGCCTGTGGATATAAACCAACTGCACATATTACTTAAAGTATTCAGGTGCCTGTGGATATAAACCAACTGCACATATTACTTAAAGTATTCAGGTGCCTGTGGATATAAACCAACTGCACATATTACTTAAAGTATTCAGGTGCCTGTGGATATAAACCAACTGCACATATTACTTAAAGTATTCAGGTGCCTGTGGATATAAACCAACTGCACATATTACTTAAAGTATTCAGGTGCCTGTGGATATAAAGGCTACGGAAGTTTACTATTATTAAAAAGAACAGATCTGAGCATCAATGAACCTATTTGCACTAAATGAACTGAAGATGGAGTAAAGATGGAGTAAAGATGGAGTAAAGATGGAGTAAAGATGGAGTAAAGCTACACACACAAATCTTAAAAAGCCAAGTAATGGCGTTTATGTTATATATTGTGCCTTATTAAAAGTATGGATCTGTATGTATATTTGTCAAAAAATATAGCAATATTTTAATTATCATTGTTTGATTCAGTAAAATCTTAAAAACTTTGATTTGATCTCCTCTTATTCTCTCGGGCATTTTTCATATGTAAAGTGACTTGTTCTGGAGCTAAGGGAAGTTCTATAACTACAGATATGGAGAACTCAAGTACTTGATAACATTACTAAATGGAACAAATCCACATCCAGATAGTTGTTTGTGATTGGTCACGATTGCTTGGCTTCAAGTATTGCCACCTGCTAACCCTAATATTTATTGCTGTTTGTTGCAGGTACTGAACCAAAGTAGACAGCTCCTCCTACTGGAGGGTGGTGACACTAAAAATGTGTACTTTCGACTGTGGGCGAACAAGACAGAGTTGTGTGGGGGGAGCGAGGAGACGTGTTCCTTATCCCTTCAGTTCAGTGTCCTCCCCGGTGACAGCGCAAAGACGCCACGGTAAATGTGACACATGATATTTCACCCTGTCTTTGTACTGGCAGCTCTACTTGCTGTTCTTTCCAACATTAGAACTGCCTCTGAAATAAAATTTTTCTCTTATCTCGTTTTAGAATAACTTCACAAAAAAATCAAACCTACCTGTTATTCACTACAACATGCTGGCGTATCTGCAAATTTGTTATTTAGTTTTGGTGAAATTATTGGAGAAGCTAGTAAATTATTTTTGACAGTGTCAGGTGAAAATTAGGCGAACAGTGATCTGACTCTACAAAGTCTACATACTATGATATATGGCTATTCATTCACCTTTGCAAAAAATAAAAAAATAAAAAGTTACCAGATTAACTGATTAATGTCAACACTGTGTGCTTTTACATATACAAACATACATGCATAATAAATAAATAATGTAACTAAAATATAAAATTGTTGTGCAGTTATAGACATACATGCATAAATGCATGCACACATACATGTGTTCGCATATAACGTTTGTCACATGTTTGCATGTTGCTAAATAATCAACATCACTTTATAAACACCTTTATACTATTATTTGTCTAACTTATGTAAAGTGATTTCGTTCTTTCAACAGTTGCCGCAGCACCGATGTTGAAATACCCCAGGTCGTGGTTGGACGACCATCCTGGGTGACGTCATCGTCACATGACTACTGCTCAATGTCAGGGTTGGGGGATACCACTGATGATGTGAACGTGCTACCTCTGAAGGCCGTGTTGGACTGGAAGTATGATGACTCACAGACGCAATATCTCCAAGTAACACTCAACGTCAGTAGAGACGGAGAAGTTGGGATCGAGGACAGAAGTATAAATGTACTTCCAGTGAGTTGCTGCAGTCACATCTGCTGTTTTCTGAAATCAAATAAATATACCCTTATTTGTAGGTGTGACTATTGGAGATAGTTTTACTATTGCGATAATATCGTGATAGCTGAATCTGTGAATGAAAGTTGCTGTTAGATCAAAAAATAAATAAATAAAATGATCCAATAGTTACAATAATTATGCTACTGGTGTTTTTTTTTATTATTACAGTGACACCAGCAGCCCTGCTGAATTGTTTTTCTGACTATAGTTACTAACGATAGTTCAGTGTGCTATCGACGATAACTATTGATAGTTCAATTTACTATCGATAGTATTGTATCATGACATGTGCGATGCATCAATAGTTCAATGCATTGTTACACCCCTTATTGTATTATACAAGTGCAGTAAAAAAAATAGGATTTATAGATTTTTAAATATCTATTTTTAACTTGCATTATGATATCTGATTACTGGTGTTTCTCTAAAAATGGTAACATCTAGAATATTATTTAGGTTGTTATATCACATCTGGCACATAGCATCCATCCCTGGAATTAGCGTCCACATGGTCAATGTCAGCATCAGACATATTAGGTGGACATTTAGTAGATTTCTTGGAACCGATAGTCCATTGTCAATGGCCACCGATAGTCCATTGTCAACGGCCACCTATAGTTCATTGTCAGTGGCCACCGATAGTTCATTGTCAATGGCCACTGATAGTCCATTGTCAACGGCCACCAATAGTCCATTTTCAGCAGCCACCGATAGTCCATTGTCAACTGCCACCGATAGTCCATTGTCAACTGCCACCGATAGTCCATTGTCAACTGCCACCGATAGTCCATTGTCAGCGGCCACCGATAGTCCATTGTTAACGGCCACCGATAGTCCATTGTCAACTGCCACCGATAGTCCATTGTCAGTGGCCACCGATAGTCCATTGTCAGCGGCTACCGATAGTCCATTGTCAACTGCCACCGATAGTCCATTGCATTATGATATCTGATTACTGGTGTTTCTCTAAAAATGGTAACATCTAGAATATTATTTAGGTTGTTATATCACATCTGGCACATAGCATCCATCCCTGGAATTAGCGTCCACATGGTCAATGTCAGCATCAGACATATTAGGTGGACATTTAGTAGATTTCTTGGAACCGATAGTCCATTGTCAATGGCCACCGATAGTCCATTGTCAACGGCCACCTATAGTTCATTGTCAGTGGCCACCGATAGTTCATTGTCAATGGCCACTGATAGTCCATTGTCAACGGCCACCAATAGTCCATTTTCAGCAGCCACCGATAGTCCATTGTCAACTGCCACCGATAGTCCATTGTCAACTGCCACCGATAGTCCATTGTCAGCGGCCACCGATAGTCCATTGTTAACGGCCACCGATAGTCCATTGTCAACTGCCACCGATAGTCCATTGTCAGTGGCCACCGATAGTCCATTGTCAGCGGCTACCGATAGTCCATTGTCAACTGCCACCGATAGTCCATTGTCAGCGGCCACCGATAGTCCATTGTTAACAGCCACCGATAGTCCATTGTCAACTGCCACCGATAGTCCATTGTTAACAGCCACCGATAGTCCATTGTCAGCGGCCACCGATAGTCCATTGTTAACGGCCACCGATAGTCCATTGTCAACGGCCACCGATAGTCCATTGTCAGCGGCCACCGATAGTCCATTGTTAACGGCTACCGATAGTCGGTAGCCGTTGACAATTTAAAATTCATCTCCCGTGCACCAATCTTACAAATTTTGTTTTACTATGTAATTTTTGTAATGAGGGGAATACCGTCCTGTCACCTGTTAATATATACTTTACACTTCAGATCAAGGTGGTGGATCGAGATAGGAAGTCTACCTGCCAGTCGATCAACGATCCTCACGTTACCACCTTTGATGGCCTGTAAGTACAGAGACGGTTATTATGGTTTTGCCCACAGAAATATTATTAGTGAAATGTCTCAAAGTTTTAGTGCTTCTGCTGCACAGTGCAATCTTACAGTCCCTGTTGAATGCTTCAGTGTAAAGGGCTTAGATTTCTCCTAGCAGATGCTTTAATTTATTTCTTGCAATATCTTTTGCAGATGTGCAACATAATTATGTGTTGTAGAATTTGTGATTTTGCACTGGTGGTTGTTTTCAGGGAGTACAACAACTTTTACGAGGGAGAATTTGTTCTCTACAGACACGCTGACCTGCCTTTCTCTGTAAGTCTCCCTGGGAGCATGCACTGCCCACTTGTTTCTTTTATTGTCTCATGAGCTGACAGATACATGCTAAACTGTGTGTATGTGTGTGTGCGTGTGTGTGTGTTTGTGTGTGTGTGTGTGTGCGTGCGTGCGTGCGTGTGCATGATTGGGTGGTTGTGTGTGTATGTGTGTATGCGTGCGCAGGTGTGTGGGTACTTGCGGGATTGCATGATGTCATTGCAGTGTTATTATTTTTAGAATTAATGTTGTTGATTGAAAAAATATATACATTTGATTTTAATCTTTATAAAATAAAACATTTACAAACACAAAAATGATGATAAAATTGTGTTCTGAGCACTGCAGATATCATCGCTACACTTCCTGTTCACTACCTTGACCAATTCTAACGGAATTATTCCACGCCCACAGGTACATGCGATCTACCAGCAGTGCGGCCACCTAGTGTCAGCATCTTGCAACTGCGCAGTCGCCGTGCAGTCGGGCGACGATGTTGTTGTGATAGATAGATGTATGCGCAAGAGAAAGCCATTCCGCCGTCTGGACGGAAGCGTGGACAAAAACCCTGTGACTGTGATGAGTGTTGACCTGTATCTGAACGGCCAGTTGACCCCTGGCACCCGCATCTATGAGGACAGCGATGGAAAGAAATACTTTGTATGTTGAATTTCCTTGCTTTTATAGTCACAGAAATAAAACATACATAATTAGTTTTTTTAGAACAAAGTAATTGTAATTGAATTTTATGAGATTTTAATAATTGCTATAATTGACAATTGGATTACATTTGAACCCAACCATGGCAGCAGTAATGCACAAATTTGCCTAAAAGTGAGTAAAATCCTTTTAAAAAGTAGCAGTAATTATACATATAATCGTCTTGATGTGAAATAGTGTAGTTACACTTGACTTCTGAAATATTGCAGTTGACCATTTGTGAAACATCTAATAGATCTTTAAAGCACTGTAATTGTTTTAATTCATGTACATTTTTGTTTCTGGACTGTGTAGTTGCACTAGTCTGACAACAAATATTCATTGTTAGCCATTAAAAAGTGGTTTCTGACCTTGTAATTGTTGCCACTGTTTAGATCTACTTGCCCCATGGAGCGTATGTGAAGGTGATGGTCAGTGGACTACTGGTCAACGTCTGGATCGTCCCTTCACCAAGTGATATTGGTCATACAAAAGGTGCTGTGTGACCAACAGAGGGTGACTCCCGTGCTGGCAACATTTTGTTTTTATTTTAATAGGAGTTTCATTGGACTGTACAATTTATGTTGCAATTTTGAACAGTTATCACATTGGCAGATTAAATAAGGCTGTGTGGCCTTGACCCATATGTTTGTGTGTCTTTGACCAGTATGTTGTGAACCATTGACCCATATAATATATTTATGTGTCCTTGACCTGTAGATTTTTTATGTGTCCTTGACCCATATATTTATGTGTCTTTGACCCATATATTTGTGTTCTTGACCCATATATTTATATGTCCTTGACCTGTAGATGTATGTATGTGTTCTTGGCCCATAGGTTTGTGTGGCACGTACGACTGGAACAAGACGAATGAATTCAACCTTCGCAATGGGAGCGTGTTAGAGCAGCCAGACAAGGAAGAAGGGAAGAGACCCCAACCGCACGTGTTCATCCTTGACTGGCAGTCAGTATCCCTATCATATCCTTTCCAGCATCTAGTATCTCATCGAAGTATCTCAGACAGATATTTCAACAAGAATAAAAAATTAAAAGCAAAAAAAATTTGTGGTAGTTTACACATTCTCATGTGTTGCGGATGCGCATTCTCTTTAGCCGTGATTACCTTCCGTACTCCCTAGCATATTCATCTATTCACAAATTTAACATTGCAAATAAATTTTGTATATCGAACTCGAGGATTTTGGCACAGTAGAAGTTTTTGTATTATTATTGTTAAATGTGAATATATTAATTTTGATTGGCTTTAACAGTTGTTTCTATAGTGAATTATGTATTTATGAAACATTTTATAGCTATCTAAAATGCCTTCTGTTTTCACCAGGTTGTCGAATGACTTTCATGAATTACATCGTCGTAACATTTTGATAACATCGTTCATGAGGGAATTGTGAAGCAGTTGTATCGAGATGTTCTTGGTAGTGGTTTGAAGAAGTGTAGTTTAAATTAAGGTGTCATATGATAACTTTATTGTTGTTTGTGTTGTAGGTAGGATTTCATTCAGGGTATGATTTATCTAAACATTTAACTGAAACATAACAAGACGGACTTATGCCTGAATAAAAGTTGGAGGTTTAGACGGCTGCTTATTAATGCTTTACTAATATTTGTTTTGTTGCACCCTAGGGTTGACCTTTATGGGGACGATACCATATTCCGGGGGGTGAAGAAGGGCGGTGAACTGTTCACCCTGCAGAGATACTGCACATGTGTCAGTGGCCAGCCTGGCATATGCAGCTACTCGCACGATATCAGCACCTGCGATATCTATCAAGGTACATTTCTGGTTACTACTCGCATGTAATCAGCACCTGTGATATCTACCAAGTTACATTTCTGTTTGTTACTCACGTGATATCATCAGCATCTTAGATATCTATCAAGATTACAACATCTTTCAAGAGAGTCAGGGTTTCAATCCTCTTGCTGTCAAGGCATGAGCAGTTTCATTCATTCCATATCACGTCAGTTCACTCAACTGTCAAAATAAGTATGCAGCTATAAATAGTGGTGAATGAATAGTCTTCACGCAGTAATTGCAGGATGGCTGAATGCTTCCCAGGGTAGTCAAGATGGTGTTGGAATTAACAGCTAAGGCAGACAGTTTAAAACCTAAGGACAGTGGTCCTAAGGACAGAATACTGTGTTGTATATGAACTTACGTTTTTACTTGGTCTATGACAGTTTTGTGGATAAGTTATATCACATACATGGCTGCCATTTTGTCAAAGTCTCAGTTTTATAGATTGACTCATTATGCAACTACCAGTATCTAATAGTCTACCAACACTGGTTCATTATTCCATACTTTAACAACATACAAATGCGTAGTTTTCAAAACACAGCAGCAAAATTAATTGGTGGCCAAATAACTGGGAAAGGTTATGTTACTACTCCCCTGGCGTGTATCCTACAGGCTGTATGGAAGTGTTACTACTACGCCTGGCATGTATCCTACAGGCTGAACGGAAGTGTTACTACTACCCCTGGCATGTATCCTACAGGTTGTACGGAAGTGTTACTACTAACCCTGACATGTATCCTACAGACTGTACGGAAGTGTTACTACTACCCCTGACATGTATCCTACACGCTGCATGGAAGTGTTACTACTACCCCTGACATATATCCTACACGCTGTATGGAAGTGTTACTACTACCCCTGACATGTATCCTACAGGCTGTATGGAAGTGTTACTACTACCCCTGGCATGTATCCTACAGGCTGTATGGAAGTGTTACTACTACCCCTGGCATATATCCTACACGCTGTATGGAAGTGTTACTACTACCCCTGGCATGTATCCTACATGCTGTATGGAAGTATTACTACTACCCCTGACATGTATCCTACATGCTGTATGGAAGTGTTACTACTACCCCTGACATGTATCCTACAGGCTGTATGGAAGTGTTACTACTACCCCTGACATGTATCCTACACGCTGCATGGAAGTGTTACTACTACCCCTGACATATATCCTACATGCTGTATGGAAGTGTTACTACTACCCCTGACATGTATCCTACAGGCTGTATGGAAGTGTTACTACTACCCCTGGCATGTATCCTACAGGCTGTATGGAAGTGTTACTACTACCCCTGGCATCTATCCTACACGCTGTATGGAAGTGTTACTACTACCCCTGGCATGTATCCTACATGCTGTATGGAAGTATTACTACTACCCCTGACATGTATCCTACACGCTGTATGGAAGTGTTACTACTACCCCTGACATGTATCCTACACGCTGTATGGAAGTGTTACTACTACCCCTGGCATGTATCCTACAGACTGTATGGAAGTGTTACTACTACCCCTGACATGTATACTACAGGCTGTATGGAAGTGTTACTACTACCCCTGACATGTTTCCTACAGGCTGTATGGAAGTGTTACTACTACCCCTGGCATGTATCCTACAGGCTGTACGGAAGTGTTACTACTACCCCTGACATGTATCCTACAGGCTGTACGGAAGTGTTACTACTACCCCTGACATGTATCCTACAGGCTGTATGGAAGTGTTACTACTACCCCTGGCATGTATCCTACAGGCTGTACGGAAGTGTTACTACTACCCCTGGCATGTATCCTACAGGCTGTACGGAAGTGTTACTACTACCCCTGACATGTATCCTACAGGCTGTACGGAAGTGTTACTACTACCCCTGACATGTATCCTACAGGCTGTATGGAAGTGTTACTACTACCCCTGACATGTATCCTACACGCTGTATAGAAGTCCGCTGAATCATTTGTACTTTATCCCACTTGCTGTCTTGGTTGACGTGTCTCTTAGAACTAGACGTGTTCTGTTAATTTGTTTTACTCTGACTGCTTTGACATTACAGGGCAGGACGTCACCGACCAATTCATTGTCAACGCCATCAATTTAACGACATCATCAAACACTAGAAAGAAACGAGCGATCAACGAAAACTCTGTCCTGAAGACAAACGAGCCAATTGTAATAAATAAAGGATTTATACCTAAGGTAAGACCACAATAGTGGAGAAGTGGGCATATACAAAAATATAATGACCTTAAAAGTACAAAGTCTGATAATATATAATATGTATCGTGAAGTCATGTTATATAGTATGAACAATATATATTCTAACATATCGACCACCCAATTTGTTTCAAAAGGGAAACAAAAGGCATGGTGTTGGGCCTGTGAATTACTAAAACATAACCATTTGCAACTACAATTAAGAATATCATGCCAGTGGTTTACTAGAAAAACCTTGTTGAACACACACCATCTTAATTTTGTGGGCCGCGCCATACAGTCAAATAATCCTGTCATGAGTGCGGGTAGTGTAGCAAAATTCCTTCGCCAAATGAAAATATATTTGTATACACCTATTCCTCTACTTGCCAATAGGATATGGCCATGCTGTTTGCTTCCAAACTTGATATGTAACATATTTTGACCTTTGTTTTCTAAACTAGTCCTGTTTATGACAAAAAAACACGTTTGGTTGAGACTGCGTCGGTTCTGTGTATGCCGGCCTCACATAATATGTCACGGGTAGTCAAGGTTACCTGATTTTCATAGAACTGTGCATGTGCTTATTGTTCACTGTCAGTCAACTGGAGAAATGGCAGGAATCTTCCACTTTTAGAACACATTCTGAGTAAACCAGTGGTTAAGATTTTAGTTGCTCATGGTTTTTATTATCTCTTAGGTGCAGCCCCAAAACCATGACTCTTGTTTCGCTTCAATGAATCACAATTTAAAATATAATTTGAGTATTATTTGTTGATGAACATCGACGTTGCCAGTCAGCAATGTAGTAAACATGATATTTTAATTGAAACATTCAAATTAAACAGATAACAGTCAAATTGTGTGGTCCAATAAAACACAACTAGATGGTCAGGATGTCAGAATAACTATTGTTTATACTTTATAACATTATTGTACGATAAAAACCATCAGATTTTGCACCTTTAAAATGTAACAAACCAGTTCTAATCATCCTCAAATAAACCAAGCCAAGTCAAATATCCCTAGGAGGCTCAGATTATCTTTCTCACAACTCTTTGTTCCTGAAACTAAGCTTAACTTGGGCAAGTCTGCTTTTTCTGTAGCTGCGCCAAACATCTGGAATAAACTCCTCATCACTTCAACATCATGTGAAACTAGTTACCTCCTGCAAAAATCCCAAGACATTAAAAAACATTGTATCTTCCACCTTAAATCCTTGGCGGTCCCACACTCTGGTTATGAATTTTGTGCGTCCCTGTTCATGACAATAATATGTTTAGTGATACTGGTTTGTTGTGTCGCTGAGGTCGGCTTCCGGAGGATTTAGGTGCTGTAATATATTTTTTATTATTTATGTTATTATTAGTATTTTTGACCATATGATTCATGAATATAATATTTACATGCCCTTCTTAATTATGTTTAACAGAATTATCTTTAGTCTAAAGTAGTTTGTGACTCGTATCTCCATCAGTTTCGCTTGTATGGGGCTGAAATTTTCTCGGTGTGCCCGGGGGCTGATAGTGGAAATTTGTGGGGCTCATGGTGGTGGTTCGTACAAACTATTTAAAATTCTCCAAGGGGTGGGATATTACGCATGTGGACATTTGACGTAGATTGTGTAACTCAGAACAATAGCTTTGTGCAATTGTTAGCAACACTGTGTTTCTGCCATTGTTACGTGATCTACGTCAAGCATCTACTGAACGCTTCATGAAACCAGCAGTTGTACATGATTTTTGGGGCCTGACATTGTCATTGCCATAGCATTGCCCTAGCAAACCTTGACTGGGCAGTGTAAGGAGTCATTAACTCTTGCAGTGGTTACATTTTTGTCCCTTGCAACACCGGGCACTCAGCTAGTTATGTACAATTTTATATGTGACATTACAAATACAGTGTATTGTATTACTGCAATGTACAGTTGAACCTCACGTTACAGTCACCTCAGTAATACAACCACCTCGCCATTACGGTCACCTCAGTAATACAGCCACCTCGCCATTATGGTCACCTCAGTAATACGGTCACCTCGCCATTATGGTCACCTCAGTAATACAGCCACCTCGCCGTTATGGTCACCTCAGAAATACAGTCACCTCGCCATTATGGTCACCTCAGTAATACAGCCACCTCGCCGTTATGGTCACCTCAGTAATTCAGCCACCTCGCCATTATGGTCACCTCAGTAATACAGCCGCCTCGCCATTATGGTCACCTCAGTAATACAGCCACCTCGCCATTATGGTCACCTCAGTAATACAGCCACCTCGCCATTATGGTCACCTCAGTAATACAGCCACCTCGCCATTATGGTCACCTCAGTAATACAGCCACCTCGCCATTATGGTCACCTCAGTAATACAGCCACCTCGCCATTATGGTCACCTCAGTAATACAGCCACCTCGCCATTATGGTCACCTCAGTAATACAGCCACCTCGCCGTTATGGTCACCTCAGTAATACAGCCACCTCGCCGTTATGGTCACCTCAGTAATACAGCCACCTCGCCGTTATGGTCACCTCAGTAATACAGCCACCTCGCCGTTATGGTCACCTCAGTAATACAGCCACCTCGCCGTTATGGTCACCTCAGTAATACAGCCACCTCGCCGTTATGGTCACCTCAGTAATACAGCCACCTCGCCGTTATGGTCACCTCAGTAATACAGCCACCTCGCCGTTATGGTCACCTCAGTAATACAGCCACCTCGCCGTTATGGTCACCTCAGTAATACAGCCACCTCGCCATTATGGTCACCTCAGTAATACAGCCACCTCGCCGTTATGGTCACCTCAGTAATACAGCCACCTCGCCATTATGGTCACCTCAGTAATACAGCCACCTTGCCATTATGGTCACCCTGGGATAGTCCCAACTTATTTCCATTACAGTAATGTTTAGGACAATAATCCAGTCCGGTGACTTCGGTATTCGGGTCACTTTGGCCCTGTCCTGAGGGTGACCTTGATAGTGAGATTCAAGTGAGATTTTAATCAGGTTCTCTGTAAAGTGCTGTGAACTGTATTGCATGTGGAGATATGCAAAATTAATATTATATTATTGTATTACGACTGTTTAGGACACACACCCATGGAAGTATGGCTGGAACGAGACATATGCCAAGAAATTCTGCAGCGACTATATCCGAGACAAATACCCTCTCGGACAGCTGTGCTCACAGATTCCTGGTGTCAACTTCGACCAGGAGATCATCACCTGTGTTGAAGACATCCATGTGAGAATTCCCTCTTGTGACTTTGTAAAAATGTTTATTGAGTTTGGAGAATAACATAATGTAGACATTTCTTTTGGTCACAACTAAAAAGTTTACGGACAACAATGTTTTGACAACTGCTGGTTGCCTTATTCAGGAATTGCTGGTTGCCTTATTTGGGAACTGAATTCTGGGATGCCATACCATCTGGTGAGCAGAAGAAGAACTAAGTCCTCCCAGAATTCAGTACATTGAGTACATTTTTAGTTGTGATCAAAATAAATTTCTACATTCTCCCTTTTAATTCTTGTTCTGCTTCAAATGTAATTTTTACACTCCCTTCTCAACTGATTTAGTCCACTCCAAATCAGGTTTGTTGATGTTCATATATGTAGTGTATGAATAGTTTAAGTACCAGGGTAATATGCGTAGTTGGTTTGATGAAAAACTGCACAATGTTTGTTAAAAAGAATGGTAACATGAGAAAGTGAATAACCCTATGTCAGTATATAGGGCTATACCGCTTTCGTAGTTTTTTGCTGAATAAAAAATAATTTAATAGTTTGTCTGATGATTTCACCGACACTAAATAAACATTTGTACAAATGAGCAAATGTGTCATAGTCAGTTTGTTTAGTGAAATGAGTCAGAAGCGAGACAAACGATAAAATTTAATTGATGAAGGACTTTCAAATAAACTGTTAAAATCAATGACCCGTGACAGATCATTGGTGATGACTCATGGGCCGACTCCGCACGGGAAGCGATGAAGGAACAGTGTCTGGACGAGATTCAGAAGAATGGCAACTTGCCGCGGAACATCACGCAACAGATTGAGGGGTCGATGTGTACGAACGACTGCAGCGGACATGGCAACTGTGTCAATGGTAGGATGGGTGTCTATGCTTCAATTCCAGCACTACTGTGCACACAAATGGTTATGAAAATATTGGTTGGTTTTTATTTTTTTTAAGCATAGAAGCACTAGTAAAAGTAGCACTGGAAAAAGAACAACGTAGATTGGGTATAAAAAGTATTAATTTTTACAGACGACAAGAAATTATTGGAACAAGCTATCCATTGAATGTATAAATGTTAGCAGAATGAATATGTTGGACCCACTATCAGCCAATGGCTTCCTTGTCCATTTGCTTTTTTATAAAGTAATTTTACTTTTCCTCAAGTAGTTTTTAGATGAATTACTAAAAAAGTCAACCCTGGCCAGGTGAAACATTTGATTCTTTTTTATAGAACAACACGAACTCTGTACAGCACAAATGTTTAGACATGTGTTTGGCTAGTCTGCTGTGTGCTTCAAATATGCCCAGGCAGCTCATCTATCTCACAACAAGTTTTGGTACCTGAAGTTAAACGTAACCTGGGCAAGCGTGCTGTGCCCAAAATCTGGAATAAACTCCTCATCACTTTAAAATCATTGGAAACTATAGCTACCTTCTGCAAAAAACTCGACATATTTATTAAAAAATTTAATTTCCACTCTAAATCCTCAGTTATTCATTCTGTCCATTATATCATGCTTAGCATTTCTAGTTTGTTGTGCTTCTGAGTTCCGGTTCCTCAGGATTTATTTTATAATCACAGCATAAACTTGATAAAATTGAATGTGTGTTGTCGATGTGTAGCATGTGGTTCCAGGGAAGTGCCACTGTGAGATTGGCTACACGTCAGCTGACTGCTCAGCCAAGGTCAAACAGCCCCCATACAAGGTCGAGCTAAACAAGTATGGCCTGTGTGATCGCCGCTACATGAGTTGTGATGCTGTCATTGTCTACGGCATGAACTTTGTCCAAAGTCCCACTTTGAAGTGCAGTTTACAAAAATGTCAGGTAACCAAAGCTGTGACATCATAGTATGAGTTTTTTCATCATCACATGGTGCCATCTCCTCTTGGAAGGTCTCATGCACTGCCACTGATATCTGCACTGTGCTGTTCTTATAAAATCTTCATACTTAATTTTTTCCGTCTACGCCTTGATGTTGCCTGTCTATGCAGCTCTTAATCTTCCCCTGCTTCTTTCACCCTCCACCTTTTACTCCGATATTTCCCATCCACACCTTGATGTTGCCTGTTTTTGTAGCTCTTCATCTTTCCCTGCTTCTTTCACCCTCCACCATTCCTTCCAATATTTCCCATCCACACCTTGATGTTGCCTGTTTTTGTAGCTCTTCATCTTCCCCACTCCTTTCACTCTCCACCATTCCTTCCAATATTTCCCATCCACACCTTGATGTTATCTGCCCATGTGGCTCTTAATCTTCCCCGGCTTCTTTCACCCTCCACCATTCCTGTAATATTTCCCGTTGTATTCCTTCTTGTCTTATGATGTGCCCAACAAATTTTAGCTTGTGTTTCTGTATTTTGTGGAAGAGTTGCTTTTTATTACGGTCCGATTTAGTACTTCGATGTTGTATATAAGTTTATGAATATATGTGAAACTATTAGACATGTCATAGTAAACATACACATGCGCACAAACTATGTTTTGAGATCATTTGGATTAGCTCAAAGGCTCTGCTCCCCCCCACACAAAACTTTGAATTACATTGACCTATGACAACAATTGAAAACGTCCTCATCACACACCTTTCATATTCTGCTGTCATGATACAAAGCAGCCAGCAGCCGCTTGAAGTTTATGAAACGTGTTCGGAAAATAAACAACGTGTTTTGGAGAGAGAAATACATCAGTGTACAGTGCTCAGTGGCGTCTCTAGGATCTTGCAAATGGGGAGACCAAAGGGGGCCAAGCCCTGTCACCCAGGCTACAATGAAAGCAGTGGAAAAATATGTAAAAACAAAGCAAGCCAAGGGCTTAATGCTTCCCTAAATACGTCATTGACAACGCTACCTGAAACTGCTGAAGCTGCTAATCCCTTCCCACCTGCTAACCCCGTCCCACCTACTCAGCCCTCCCACCTGCTAACCCCTCCCATCTGCTCACTCTCTCCCACCTGCTCACCCCCTCCCACCTGCTCACTCCCACCTGCTAACCCCCTCCCACCTGATCACTCCTTCCCACCTGCTAACCCCCTCCCACTTGCTCACTCCCTCCCACCTGCTCACCTCTCCCATCTGTTAACCCCCTCCCACGTGGTAACCCCCCACCTTCCCCTCCCACCTGATCACTCCTTCCCACCTGCTAACCCCCTCCCACTTGCTCACTCCCTCCCACCTGCTCACCTCTCCCATCTGTTAACCCCCTCCCACGTGGTAACCCCCACCTGCTCACCCCTCCCACCTGGTAACCCCCTCCCACCTGGTAACCCCCTCCCACCTGCTAACCCTCTTCCACCTGCTCACCCCTCCCACCTGCTCACCCCTCCCACCTGCTCACCCCTCCCACCTGCTAACCCCCTCCCACCTGCTCACCCCCACTAGCCCACCTAGATTTTCAATATGCAGATTTTGGGGAGGAATATTGTTTGTTATATCGGACGCTTATGCCCGATACGGACATAACTAGTTATTAATTGTGTACGTCATAACACTGTCATCATGTACAAAATGGCACATGTGGAGACAGTGAAACTTTTTACCTTTACCGTGGTCACTGCATGCAAAATGGCAGACAAAAAGTTGGGGGCGTTCATTGCGCCAAAAGTAGCACACATCATGTACGAAATATTGTGTTCTATGATGATGTGAACTATCCTGTGTTCTATGATGATGTGAACTATCCTGCAGGTTCTTGGCACGTCACAGGCTCCAATCTTGTTAGGGAAACCCACGCTGCTTATTGCACAGTTCATCAACTTCAACGCGGTCGAGTGCCCAATCCCGTCTCACAACCAGAGCTACATCATCAACGTGACCAACAATGGCAAGATATACAGTGAAGGCCTGCTCTTTATTCCGTTCGACTCCCGATGCAACGACTGCAGCACCAACACAACCACATGTGTCAAGAAGGTCTGTACTGTCCCATTATTATTCACAGTTGGCAGTTTCCTTGGTGGAAGTAAGCAAACTTAAAAAGACAAATCACATAGGTCTGTACTGTCACAAAATTCTGTACTCTCACACAGTTCTGTACTGTCTCATGGTTCTGTTCTGTCCCATCATTCTGTACTGTCTCATGGTTCTGTTCACTCACACGGTTCTTTACTGTCTCATAGTTCTGTACTGTCTCACGGTTCTGTACTGTCCCATGGTTCTGTACTGTCCCATGGTTCTGTACTGTCACAAGGTTCTGTGCTGTCCCACGGTTCTGTACTGTCCCATGGTTCTGTACTGTCCCATGGTTCTGTACTGTCTCATAGTTCTGTACTGTCCCATGGTTCTGTACTGTCACAAGATTCTGTGCTGTCCCATGGTTCTGTACTGTCCCATGGTTCTGTACTGTCCCATGGTTCTGTGCTGTCCCACGGTTCTGTACTGTCCCATGGTTCTGTACTGTCCCATTGTTCTGTACTGTCCCATGGTTCTGTACTGTCCCATGGTTCTGTACTGTCACAAGGTTCTGTGCTATCCCATGGTTCTGTGCTGTCCCAAGGTACTGTACTGTCCCAAGGTTCGGTACTAACCCAAGGTTCTGTACTGTCCCAAGGTTCTGTACTAACCCAAGTCCCGTCCCAAGGTTCTGTACTGTCCCGTGGTTCTGTACTGTCCCGTGGTTCTGTACTGTCCCACAGTTCTGTATTGTTACTGTTTATTGCTGCAGAGAAACAGTTGTATCATTGATGGCGAGTGTTACGAAGATAAGGGGTTCAAGGGTAACAACAATGACTCGTGTGAAGTCTGCAAACCGTACAACAACGAATACAGCTGGACAACTCTACAAGGTGAGTGTCTTCTACACATGGTCAGTGTCTTCTATGCGAAGTCAGTGTTACTCTGGAAGGTTAATATAATGTCTACATGATGAATGTGATCTTTACAAGATCAGTGTCACTTCTGCCTTCTACAAGGTCAATGTTATTTTACAAGATTTTATGTTATTTCAACCATGTCAATCTGATCTTTGCAATGCTAGTTTCATCCTGGTAAAGGCAGTTTTGTCCATGTCATCTCTGTGACCTCAGTATCATATATACAAGGTCAGTGGTCAGTGTCACCTGTTGGAGCTCAGTGTCGTATTCATAAGAACATGTTTCTAGGTGATGCTGCGCCTGGTCTAAAAAAAATTGCTTGGCTTGATTTATTTGCAGTAAAATCACAATATTTTTCAACAGTTTTGTGGTGTACGCAACATGGAAATTACGTCAAAGTACCTGGAACAGTGATCTATGATTCCATGTAATTTTCGTAATTAGCAACACATGCAGTAGAAATGTGGCCACCCCCCGGAAATGGGCACCCCTTGAAAACAGCCTTTGTATCAGTCTGTTTTTCCTAGATCTGCATATTTGACCACCCTCTGTAACTTGGACACCTGTTTAATCGAATCACCCTTTAATCGGGTCACTTTCTCTCAGTGGGTTCTACTGTATTTATTAATCTGTTGCTATCAATGATCAAAGTTGATGTTTGCCTCCCTGGTGGATGTTGTACATGACTGTTGAGTGATGTTTGTTTGCAGTGCCGCGGTGTCGGCCGCCCTGGTGGCAGAGTGTGCCTGACTGGGTGGTGGCACTAGTCGCTGCAGTTGGCGGGTCGTTGGTTGGTCTGCTTGTAGGCTTCCTGCTCTACAGGTGCTGCTGCAAGAGGTAGGTAGCACTTATATGGTTCACATCGTTATAATTAAATAAAAGTCCTAAACAGTCCACTTATTTAAGTTTTATATGGGGCGCGGTGGTCTAGGTGGTAGAGTGTGGGCCACGGTGGCCTAGGTGGTAGAGTGTGGGGCGCGGTGGCCTAGGTGGTAGAGTGTGGGGCACGGTGGCCTAGGTGGTAGAGTGTGGGGCGTGGTGGCCTAGGTGGTAGAGTGTGGGGCGCGGTGGTCTAGGTGGTAGAGTGTGGGGCACGGTGGCCTAGGTGGTAGAGTGTGGGGCGCGGTGGTCTAGGTGGTAGAGTGTGGGGCGTGGTGGCCTAGGTGGTAGAGTGTGGGGCATGGTGGCCTAGGTGGTAGAATGTGGGGCATGGTGGCCTAGGTGGTAGAGTGTGGGGCACGGTGGCCTAGGTGGTAGAGTGTGGGGCACGGTGGCCTAGGTGGTAGAGTGTGGGGTGTGGTGGCCTAGGTGGTAGAGTGGGGCGTGGTGGCCTAGGTGGTAGAATGTGGGGCATGGTGGCCTAGGTGGTAGAGTGTGGGGCACGGTGGCCTAGGTGGTAGAGTGTGGGGCACGGTGGCCTAGGTGGTAGAGTGTGGGGCACGGTGGCCTAGGTGGTAGAGTGTGGGGCACGGTGGCCTAGGTGGTAGAGTGTGGGGCACGGTGGCCTAGGTGGTAGAATGTGGGGCATGGTGGCCTAGGTGGTAGAGTGTGGGGCACGGTGGCCTAGGTGGTAGAGTGTGGGGCACGGTGGCCTAGGTGGTAGAGTGTGGGGCACGGTGGCCTAGGTGGTAGAGTGTGGGGCATGGTGGCCTAGGTGGTAGAGTGTGGGGCATGGTGGCCTAGGTGGTAGAATGTGGGGCATGGTGGCCTAGGTGGTAGAGTGTGGGGCACGGTGGCCTAGGTGGTAGAGTGTGGGGCATGGTGGCCTAGGTGGTAGAGTGTGGGGCACGGTGGCCTAGGTGGTAGAGTGTGGGGCGCGGTGGCCTAGGTGGTAGAGTGTGGGGCACGGTGGCCTAGGTGGTAGAGTGTGGGGCACGGTGGCCTAGGTGGTAGAGTGTGGGGCGCGGTGGCCTAGGTGGCAGAGCATTGGACTTTCGGTTGAAGGGACTGGGGTTGAGAACCACCACTGCCGTTTCGGAACTTAGGCAATTTCGTTCACTCCACTTCACCTGTGTCTATCAGAAGAGACACTAAAAGCCGTTGGTCCCTTCTACCTGGTATCCATGCCAGAGGAAGTAATAGATCGCACGCAGGGGGTAAACGTGTAACCTGCGGTGGACACCATCTCTTAAGAACCGCTGCAGAAGCGTCCGTGATGTGGCTCAATCAGTTCTGCTAACTACCTCGCAAGAGGATACGATTGAAAAAAATTTAAGCAGTTTTATCAAATGGAATATTTTTATTATTAAACGTATTGCAATATTTGAAGCATTTATCTGCAAAATGTGTTTTATCCATTTTGTTCGCTTCAAGAATCATGTTTTCTGAAACACATTGTTAATGACTATAAATTTGATGATTGATTGGTTGTTTGTTAAATGATAGACAGGAAAACCAGTATTTCATCATTCAGTACAATATAATTGTGTTTTACAGCAACAGTTACCTCCGCCATTACCAACTTGATAGCAGCACAAAACCACTCTTAACTCGTTTGATGTGACATTGGTGTGCAACACATTTTGTAGATAAACGCTTCATGTAATGACAAGAATAAACTAATTAACTAATTATTTTTTGGTAATATATTACGTTAGTCATTTCATATTCTAATTTCTAAACCAGAAATATTGCTGAATGTTTATTTCAAAAAACTTGTGTAATGTTTTAGTAGTTTTCATGTAGTCAACTCTACGGCCAATATCTAGTCTGGTTCACTGTGTTTGTTACAGCCGCCGCAAGCCTGACCCAGCCCAGGAGGTTGCCCTTGACAACCAGACAGACATTGTTGCCAGCTCACCATTCGAGGACCACATGTTACATCGTAACCGTGGGTTACCAGCGTACTCGGGCGGTGGCGACCAATTTGCAGATCTCACGCTTCGCCAGCCCGACTATGAAGAGACATATTTCTACAATGACGGACGAGGCGTTGAAAACGGCATTGACTCGAACACTTATTTCTACTGAGTCGGTGGGCGATATCAAACAGTGTTTGTTGAACAGACTGTGGATGCTATTTCTTTTGCGGAAGATGTCACATTTGTCGTGACCACGATTGTATCCTCCAGGGAATATTCCTTGAGCATGCGATGGTACACGTTCTCGATGAGAAACTGAATGAACATACTGATAAACGCATTCTTTCTGATGATGCACATTCTACCTGAACGAGGCTGCAGCCATTGTTCTGCAAGGGAGCAATCATTGTGCAACAGGGAGCAGCCAGTGTTCAATGAAAGTAGCAGCCAGCATAGCGCTTCTGATTGATCAGTGTTCAGAACAGAAAGTAGGCAAAGCTACATAGCAGCTATGGCAGTGACCTGTGTTCCATAAATAACACAACGGATTTTCACGAGAGAAGCAAACATTTGTTTTACAAAGTTGCTGATGTTAAGACTCGGGTCCTATGCCAGGGAGTTGCGCCTTGTCTCTAGTTGATAAACCAGAACTGCGGGGTACTTTACCTTGTCATGTGGCTACGTAGAATAGGACAACAGTAGGACGTTTGCCAAAACATGATGGATCCCCACATCTGTAAGCAACCTAGCCATACACTAGCCATACATAGCCGTCCACTTGTCTGTAAGGTTCTGTACTGTCTTTAGCCTTGTTTCAAAGCAACCTGGGGCAGAATGGAGTCATTCAAGTGCCAGTTACGAAATAGATTAAAATGTTTTTTTTTGCTAGAAAAACATTAATTTAATTATCTTTAGTGATGCTGCGACTGGTATGATTGCACAATACCATCACCAAACACGATACCATCACCAAACACTATACCATCACCAAACACGATACCATCACCAAACACGATACCATCACCAAACACGATACCATCACCAAACACTCCCGCAATCAAAGTTTCACTATGTTTTGTAAATGATCTCCGCTAGAGAATTCGCATTTTTATTCTGACAGTACATGCAAATGCTGTTTCTCGTATGGCATATCTTGTTGCCAGTTATTGTTCAATGAAGTGATTGCATTTTACATAGCTCTACAACATTAACATAGCAAATTGTTGAGACAACGAAGCAAATTATCATGTTGTTGCTAAACTTTGGAAGGTTGCAATATAGAACAAATGTTGATTCAGTAGTGGACTGCCACATTTGCCAGAGGCAAGCATATTATCAGCCACTACTGGAAATTTGCCACAATATGTGTACATTACTGTCAAGTGGTATTTTAAAATTATTATATACACATACACTTGTGCATTTAATTAATATGTATTATTGCTACATAGGCATTTTGTAACCTATACTGTATAGTAAAAATGTATTTTTATCAAAATTTTTACTTGGTGCCATACAATGAAAGTGTAAAAAATGAATCAGCTCATGATGTGGTATATACTGTTTAGGGACAAATATCGGTTACATAATAATTATTATGGTGTTTGGGGTGAGAATTTAACCTAATCAGTTAGTATAAACATGTCTAGTGTGCTACAGTCCAATATATTGCAGATTATATTTAATTAATATTGGCCTAACCATCACTGAGAAATTGTGCACAATGTATTTGATGAAAATATCTGTCCCCATGCAGTATATAGTTTAAAATAGTCAGTCATATGTTGATAAACGTGCCATATTTTAATGTGTTAATGGTTTGTATATTGTTCATGGAAGTGTTCGCATATTTTGTTTTTTATTATAAAATGGGGCATCTTCTTAGCAGTATACAACCAATTTGTTAAAAAGTAGAATTACTTTTGTGGTGCTTCTGAAATTAGGAATATTATATTCAAGTTATTTGTTAGCCACAAGCCACTTAAAGTTAAATGAATTGATGATAAACTTTCACCGAAGATGAAGAAATGTTAAACAGAAACTAGGCAACATATTTGTACGAATCATTGTTGGCGTTACGTGTTAATCATGAAACACACTGATAAATAAAACTTATGTAATTATGAGGATTTGTTTGTGTGTGTTCACTCAATGTTTGTGTGTGTTCACTCAATGTTTGTGTGTGTTCACTCAATGTAACTTCCACCTTTAGAATTGTAAAGGCAAAAAAGGAATATTCTTGTATAGTACGGAATATAGTCCTTTGGACTGCTCAATATATAAAATATGAATATATGAAAGTTTCAATTACCATTCAGTAATGCAGTGAGCCTCAGCAACTACAATTGTATGTAGTCTCTCCTGAAAAAGCTCATCTGACATGATAGCACTCCACTGTCCTGCAAACAATGCTTAGCATAACTGGAAAGTCCCCATTTCACCCTTTCCCTTGTCTCTGAAAGAAAAAATTGTCATATTCAGAAGATGCTATTAAAATAATATATCAGTATCTAGGCTGCTGACTGAAGTATTATGTCAATAAGCAGACAAAAACTATTGACACAGTAGTGGCTTTTGTCACCGGGCAAGTACAAATTCACTATGCAGCCGTCGTGCATATACAGTGCGTGCGTGTTTATAATACCATGTTAATATTTTTATAATATATATTATAAACATGGCCAAGGCTGCATACAATTACACAAAATCAAATCAAATACGTTTCATTTGAATTACACTAGTCCTGTTTCAATTACATATATGCGTTATTTGGATCTCAACACAGAAAGACACATATGCATGCAAAAATGGCACACACCAAAGAATGACAAAAAAGGCAAATTTGAGCATGGTATAATTAAGATTAATCTAATCTTTATTTCTACACTTCAGGAACAAATGTAAATCTGAACTGAAACAAATAAGAAAAGAAAAAATAAATAAATTAGAATTGAAGTTGCAAAGTGAGGTGCATTCAGATGAGATACATTTTTCAAAAAACTGACAGTTAAGTTTCTTCAAATTGAATGCCCCTGAAGCCATAAAGAAGTGCTCATCTTTTCTTTGGTCAGCAAAATTGTGTACTAGTTGCAAGTTCAGGCCATTGTCCATTTGTGGGTGCGGTTTTGGACGTTTTCACATTACATATACAATTTGCATGTAAATGCTTATTTCTTTTGCTGAAGTGCTCAAACATAGCTATTAATCATCAGTTAAAATTTAAGCAAATTCTGAGCCATCAACTTTAAAAATTTCCTGATAATTGGTCGATTTGACACGGATTGACCCATATATCAGTCAGTATGGGAAAATAACTGGTTATGTTTACATACAAGAAACAGAGTACAGAGAGGAACAATTTGCTACTTTGGTTATTCGCGTTACATTTATGAGAGGGTACGTCTATCTTTGGCTGAGAGCTACATCAATAGTCACAATACCATATTATATTAGTAACTGCAATCCCAAATGGGTGTACCATGTAGGTACTAGGTAAGCTAATTAGGAAGTAATATAGGTGTCTGCAGGTTCGATTTAATTGTATAAAATATAATCAATTTATTAAAATAATGCTTTACAAAAAACAAGGGGTAAGAGCCCCAAATCACACTTATTTTCACATGTTTTCATGTGCCTTTTTTATAACTAACTTGATTGCAATGCAAACATGAACCACGAGTGACATGAGAAATCTGCGTTACCGTAATAGTCAGCCATATATGCTGTATGTATGAAACTTAAATCAATACAATGGCTTACCCGTATCAATAGTGCTACCGCTCAGCTTCGGGTGAACAACTGTAAATAAAAGGCAACACCATGTCCATGTCAACGTGTGCCAGCCGATATTTCCGGGTAACATATAAAGTACACGAGGGAGAATTGTGCATATGAGGGTTTCTCCGTACCCTGTTGGAAGTATTCCCATCACATAACGTTCATCAGTAATGTTCTGGATGCAGGCAAACTGTTTTTTTTTCTCAGTGACAGTGCAAATTCTAAATTTAACGACTCTTGCTATGTCGATAGCACGTGCGACTCGTAGCGACTCCATTTGTATTTCTGTAGGCGTTACCGGATGAAGTGCCAGCAGCCAATCAGCGTCATCGTCGAGCTTAATTAGCTACTTATGTATGCGCCCAGAATCTGGGCACATACATAATTTCCGTCACAATGGGAACCACACTCTGTGTCCAGGTGGTGATGTGTGCGACAAACGGTGGCGCCACAGCGCGGAGCCTGGATAATCGAGGCTAAGTCGACAGCGTGAATACTCGCACGCAGCATGCCACAATTTTACCGTATAAATTGAGGAACAATGCGACCAATCTGCGAAAGAAACAGAAAGCGATTGCTTATTATTTACTATGCTGGCTATATACATCGTTTAAGGAGGTCGGCAAACAGGCCTATGCCATTTAATAGTGTCAGTGTCCAAATAATTATCAGACTTCCAGTGTTTATTATTGTATTAAAGTTATCAAAAAGAAAAGCACAGTCTGATTAACACAACTTGTTTTATTAATGTACATAAGGTTTTTTATGAAAGTTCAATACATTAATTATTAATTCATTATAAATTCACAGTTGTCAACGCTGTAGCTTGTAGGCAACTAGAATACAGTTTTCCATGTTCTTATCCAAAATCTTAAGTGAACGGTCTGCTTCACAGCTTGATGAATGACAGTTCCAGTCTATGATGCGGTTTTACAACCCTTAATGAGGATTCCTACTGATGTGTCAAGTGTTCGTGGAAGAGAACGTATCGCGATACGAGTCGGGCGAACGAAGCAGCCACTCTGTGGACTGCTTTAAACACTGTTGCCTTGCTAGTTGCTAATGCCAAACAAAATCGCCGACAACCACTTAAAATAAGCGCAAGGCGACAAGACTTTGGAGCGTTGCTGTGAGCCAGCCTTTTTGTGTAGAAATAAAAACGTTGTCAGCGGTCAAATCGACTAAGTCTATAATGTCATCACGACAAAAACGGTACCTATTAAACACTTGACATCACCGTACATTTCGAAAGGGTGTGTTTTGTCTCTAAACACTCCATTCCAGCGTAATCCTCATCTTGCTGCGTCATTTAGTCGACGTACTTGTCGGAGAGCCGCCATTTTGAAAGTCCCTAAGAACTACTTAGTTGACTTACGCCACGGGGGTAGGAGACGCAGGCTAAGTAGGGTGTTGCGCCCACTGCGTAGTCTAAGTAGATGACATGAAACGCGTAAATTCATACGACAGTCATCTTAGTGCTAAGTAAACTTTCTTAGCCTCTAAGTAGGCGACATGAAACCGGCCAACTCGGCTTCTTCTCTGGGAAGCATTCGGCCACGCTGCAATTACTACACACATCCGCCTGTCTGTAACCTGGCACTCAGCTGGATTAACTGAGGCAACGTGGAGTGAACAAAACTGGCCACGCTTCGAGACAGCAGCAAAAGGATTCAAACTCACGTTCTCTCGGTCGATTGAGAGTCCGATGTTCTACCTACTGCGCCCCAGAATTGTCCTTTCTCTTCCCCGCCTTGCATCCCTCCCTCTTGAATTCACACCTATTCTCCTTTGTCCCACGTTGCCTTGCTAATTCCCTCTCCAGATTCCCTCACCACCACAGACACATGCTACTTACAAATTGGCATTTACCTACCCATAGTCAAAACTGCCATCAATCAAGACTAGAATTTACAACAAAACACTAAGCAAATATATTGCTTACTAAATAGTTCACTGTTCAGGATACAGAGGTTTATTTGAATAGATAGTGTATAACAATGCGTTTGATCACATGTCACTGCATGAAACAATGGTAGGTAAGAAAGGTATACACATTATTTATATAGGAAGATGCTGTGGGGTGGGGTGGGGTGGGGGTGCTGGAAACCCACTCATACAGTAACAGTAAAATGTTGAATATTTTCTGCTGCCTATTTCGTAAGGATCTATATTAATTGCACTAATACAACATTATGAGCATACATACCAATTAATATTACATTTTCTAACATTTCTTATGGTTTTGTGCGTTTTGAACAAGCCTTTTTTGTATTACAGGATAATTCCTCATCAGTTCTATACCAGTCTTACCGGTGCGCACTCAGGGCTGGCATGTATTTATAAATACAGAAAAGATGAAGCAAGTTGTTTTAATTTATTCCATGATAAATACACTTCCACTCCACTCATAATATGCACCATGACCAAGCTAAATTGAACAGAATTGTCATAGACATAAGTAACAACGTCATGTTGACACGGCATGGTTTCAAAGAGATCTCAAACATTATTTCTGACAATTTGTTTCATTTCAGTGATTCCTAGATTTCATGAATATGATGTTTTATATCATATAAATAGATGGATCAGAGACAGACATGCTGTTTTATACAGACTGTCTATGTTCAATACAGAATAAAATGCATATTTTCATACATTCATGACAGATATGTAAAACCCAATGACAAACTTACAGCAGTCGAAGCCTGCATACATTTGATGATCAAAAGTAAGCAGATAGGTAATAGAAGGCAGATTTCCTTTGATGTACCTAACAAGCATACAGGATGCTTGAACAAAACTGGACCATGAAAAATGTCAACAAATCTGTTCTTATAAGCGAACACCAACATTTTTTTCTTTAGACAGTAAGGTAAATGTTGAATACTAGTGGTGTCATTTGGTGACTAGTGTAGAACTGAACAGTGGTGCCAACTTTTTAACACCAGATGATAAACACTTTTCAGTGGTTCTACAAATGACAATAATGACGGATCCTGCAGATTAAAAAGGGGTGTACGCTAATTAGGAAATATACACTTAAGGGGAGACACCCCATATGGAAATAGATGGATAGAATTTATGTTTAAATTGCATAGCTAATGCATTTGTTTAAGTCCAAACTGAACAGTGGGTCTTACTGAGTAAAAATATATTGAACATTTTCTGTCAGACCCCCCCGTTTCCATGGCAACAAACAAAGATGGCCAATGTAATTCTTTCAGTTTCTTATTTACAACACCTCATTTTATACAACCACGAAGTGATATGTAATGCATTGACATTACTTCATTTAAATTTTTTTAATATTAAATTTATTGGGATAAAAACCCACATTTTCCATCACGACTACTAAGATCACACTAAAACTATACATAAATAAATATATATCTTCGTAGTTGCATAAAGAAGATAATAAGGAGCACATCATCAAAACGTCATTTGTGTAGCATATGATGTTTCTAAATTGGAAAAACACATTTTCTGTAAACGCCAAAGATTGAAAAACGGGATTTATTACTTGAAAGATGCATGCTTTATCCATGAATAAAAGTGATCTAGAGGTATGTAATTGTTATAAAAGTGAACTTTGTGGATAATAAATATACAAACCTATCAGAATACAGTGGAAACACATTTAGTGTAATTAAAAATAGCCATTTCACCTGGGGTGTCTCCCCTTCAAAGGTCGAATACGTAAGTATATTTCGTAGCCTGACCGGAATCGGATTGCTGGTTACCCAACAACATTTTTGTATACAGATTTAACAGAATTTCAAGTGAAAAATATGGATTTTTACCAAAATAAAACAGCAAGAAGTCTGTGGAGATAAATATATTATGATTATAATGTTTGTAACACATGGTTAGCAAGAATGAATGCAAATGTATATGCATTGTATCTATACAGACATGCAAAGTGTTGATCATCGTTTATCAGGACGTGATGAGAGATACACTCTCTGTTAATAGAACCAGTGATATAGAGCAAATGTTTCTTTCATGTGTGTAGACAGTCTGTTGTTCTGTTAATAGAACCAGCGATATAGAGCAAATGTTTCTTTCATGTGTGTAGACAGTCTGTTGTTCTGTTAATAGAACCAGCGATATAGAGCAAATGTTTCTTTCATGTGTGTAGACAGTCTGTTGTTCTGTTAGTAGAACCAGCGATATAGAGCAAATGTTTCTTTCATGTGTGTAGACAGTCTGTTGTTCTGTTAATAGAACCAGCGATATAGAGCAAATGTTTCTTTCATGTGTGTAGACAGTCTGTTGTTCTGTTAGTAGAACCAGCGATATAGAGCAAATGTTTCTTTCATGTGTGTAGACAGTCTGTAGTTCTGTTAATAGAACCAGCGATATAGAGCAAATGTTTCTTTCATGTGTGTAGACAGTCTGTTGTTCTGTTAATTGAACAAGCGATATAGAGCAAATGTTTCTTTCATGTGTGTAGACAGTCTGTTGTTCTGTTAATAGAACCAGCGATATAGAGCAAATGTTTCTTTCATGTGTGTAGACAGTCTGTTGTTCTTTTAATAGAACCAGCGATATAGAGCAAATGTTTCTTTCATGTGTGTAGACAGTCTGTTGTTCTGTTAATAGAACCAGCGATATAGAGCAAATGTTTCTTTCATGTGTGTAGACAGTCTGTAGTTCTGTTAATAGAACCAGCGATATAGAGCAAATGTTTCTTTCATGTGTGTAGACAGTCTGTTGTTCTGTTAATAGAACCAGCGATATAGAGCAAATGTTTCTTTCATGTGTGTAGACAGTCTGTTGTTCTGTTAATAGAACCAGCGATATAGAGCAAATGTTTCTTTCATGTGTGTAGACAGTCTGTTGTTCTGTTAATAGAACCAGCGATATAGAGCAAATGTTTCTTTCATGTGTGTAGACAGTCTGTTGTTCTGTGTGGTTACGATCAGGTCTTTTTCCGCTTCTTTGTGAGTCCACTGAACTGGAAGCTCTTCAGTGGATCAGCCTTCTTTTTCTGTACATAGAAGTGCAAATTAATTGTAAACAAAATGTCAAAGAATTGTAAACAAGACAATAACTATAAGAAATGTAACAGTCAAAAATCACACTGACATTAAAGTCCAACAAAAGTCCAAAACGTTGACCACCTACACTATATACCTTATATTTAACACGCATGTCTAAATTTGTTAAATGTGCAGGTATTTGGACTGCAACTCAACTTAGTGACATGATTTTATAACTTGTTCTGTTCCTTTATTAATTAATTAAAATGTATTACATTACATACATTAATAAAAAATATTCTATCATAAATTAACTCAAATGTGTTTTATTCCTTCATAAATGAACTATCTTTATTTCATCATAAATTACGTCAAATGTGCTCTCGTCCATATAGTATAATAATTTAACTGATGTGACCCCGATTGTATGAGGAATATAATCACTGACTTCAACTTACCTTATACTTCCTTTGACCTGTCGATGTTCCTCGCCCACGTTTCCGTGATGACATAGATCGGCCAGCTTGTGACGATATATGTCTCAATGTTTTTGGCACTACAAATAATAATTATTTACCTAAATCCAAAATACAAGCAATATCAGCACAGAGTGAAGCTGAAGGTGGACCACCAGCATAAATCATTACATCTCAAGCAAGTGACCTAGCATATACAAATTTTAAGTAATTGCACTTAAAATTTTTTTGTAAGCATTGCAGCGCCATTAATATTCCATAATCTTAGAGAAAATGTAAATTTATTGTTTGCCTTGCATCACATTTACAGAGATACCTAGAATACTTAACTTACAAATGTAACATTAGATTCAGTGTTAGCTTATATCAATAACTACTGTAGCACACAAACATAATAAGTGATCGCATTTTGGTGTCATATCTTTTTCCTGGGTAAATCTGGTCTGATAATTTTTATTATGTTCTATTTGGATTAATCTACCAAGGAAGCCCATTTTTATTTTGATGGCTATATATATTTGTAATATTTGGCAATATACTTAAAATGTACAATCTGTTTCATGAATTGAAAAAAATTATTTGTCTAAAAATAAATTGGTATATTCGTGAAATTGGTACGTTCAGGTAACAAATAAAAAAAATTTTTTTTTAGAGTTTTTTCCCGTAAATTTAACAAAAGCTGCCTTTGTGGTCTACTCACCGAGGTAATCAGGGACATGTTTCAGGTGTGACTGGATGCGGGCCGTGTGCAAACACTTGTCATGTCGCAGCAACTGAAGGTCACGCGTGTTATCCTCAAAGTAGGACTGCAGCAAATGGAACAATAAACAAACATTAGTTATAAACGACACCTCATTTTATCAGCTGCCTAAAAATTTGGGCCAATGTGGCACTGTAATAGTTTATCATTTCTGTTAAAAACAAGCTACCTTATTTGATTACATTAAAAATATTGAATGGCTATGAAGAGATTGATGCCAATATTTTCTTCAGTCTTCTTTAGGACTGGACTCGCTTTCACTGAAGGAAATAAATGAGTGAAATAAACTATCTACTGATTGCACAAATGCTTGACAGATATCAAACAAACGTGTGTCACATATAAACCGCACGATGAGAGACATGATGACAGACACGATGACAGACACGATGACAGACATGATGACAGACATGATGACAGACATGATGCCAGAAGCAGCATTTATCTGTTAAATTCTGCTCAGTTTATTTTAATTTATCCTGTCAGTAGGACAATTTCATCTGTTAAATTCTGCTCAATTTACTTTTATTTATCCTGTCAGTAGGACAATTTCTCCATGTACAATACTTCTCCCACGCACCTTCAGTCTGTACGAGTTCAGTAACTCGGCCTTTATCTCCTTCAGTCTCGCCTCCCTCACTGCCACCTTCGTCACCGCACGCCTTGCATCCTGAACCCAACAGTACCCATAATGGATCGGTCCATGCCAACTTTTATGGTTAACCCATAACTCTAACGGATTTTCTTAAATTTCAGTCTTGCAGGTGTTTGAGAAATTTTATGTTTAGATTTTGTACAGTGTGTATTGAACAAGGTTTTTTCATTATGGGATATGGCCTTTATTTGTCAAAGATTAACGCATCATCAGTTCAAAACACATCTGAAGAGCAACTGTTGTGAATATTTTAGTTGTGCACATTCGGCCGTTCCAAGTCTCACAAGATCTAATCACTATATCAAAGTTTTTGTGAGGTGATCGTGTCTTCTTATTATACGCTAAGACTACTTAGACAATGTCGCCCTTTATCGGACAGTTAGATGGTGATCTGGCAAGTCACATTGTTCACCTTGATATAATACACAGCACATTTGTGAGTGGCTGACAATGTATGTTTAAGCACTAAATGTTGGTGTAGACCCTTGCTACACAGTTTGAAAGGTGAGTTCCTGTTCAGCATGCCAAACCAGTGGACACAGATAATTATATGGGTTCCTTTGTGATCTTGTGGATTTCTGTTAGCCGTCTTACAGATGTGCGCCATTCATGGTTGGCAAGCATGAGCATGCAACATTGTACATGCAAATTACCCAGCATGCATCAACCCACGCCATTACTTAATGCATAACTGAAACACAAGCCTGTATAATTTACGAAGAAATAGTAAAATTTTGGAAATTAAAAAACTACAAATGTTGCAGAATGTAAGGCACAAATTGTTTACTATCACTCCATTTTTAATAAGACTGAACAAGATTGCCATCCCAAACAACAAGTTCCAAATGGCAAGCGGACAAGGAAGCTATTGGCTTATCGAGAGTCCAACAATTTTCTCATCTATGTGTAGCTCGCCCTTATCAAATATCTGTCAATTCCATTTTTAAACACATTCACACTACTAGCATTAACACAATCAGTTGGCAGTTTGTTCCATTCATTTATCACCCTCTGTGAGAAAAAGTACTTTCTCATGTCCAACCTACACTGCTCCTTAACTAATGCTGCCTTGTGTCCTCTGGTTCTACTGCCTTCTTTAAGTTTGAAGAACATATTCCTATCAACATCCTCATAACCGTTCACTATTTTAAACACTTCTATTTGGTCTCCTTTTCATCTCCTGGTCTCTAATGTTGTCAAACCTCATTGTAATAAGCGACTTTCGTAACTAAGGTCTCTCAATTCTGGAATCACTTTAGTTGCTCTTCGTTGTATTCTTTCCAGCTTGTCTATGTCCTTTTGAGTGGGGTACCTCAAGGATCAGTATAAGGACCTATATTGTTCTTAATATATATCAATGACTTGGACGACAGTATAACAAGTAACGTACTGAAATTTGCGGATGACACAAAACTGTTTAGAAAGGTTAAGGTGATAAACGTTTACAAAACGATCTAGACAGATTAGTGAAATGGTCTGAGAAATGGCAGATGTTGTTAAATTTTGGGAAATGTAAATGCCTACATACAGGACATGGGAACTTGGATGTAAACTATAAAATGGGAGATACTGTTCTGGATACTACTGTAAAAGAAAAGGACTTAGGAGTTGCAATAAGTGCTGATATGAAAGTTTCAGAGCAGTGTGGTATTGCAGCTTCAAAGGGTAATCAAATTCTTGGATTGATTAGAAGAAACATAACATACAAGGGAAAAAAGTTATTTATACCTCTTTATAAAGCAATAGTTAGACCTCATTTAGAATACTGTATGCAAGCATGGAGACCATATCTTAGAAGGATATAGATACGCTTGAACGCATACAAATGAGAGCAACTAAAATGATTCCAGAACTGAGAGACCTTAGTTATGAAGAACGCCTGAAAGAATGTGGTTTAACCTGATAAGCCCTGAATTTCTGGGGGAGTTGATTTTGTTTCAACCCATGGGATAATGAAATGCACTGTAACACATGTAGTCTTCATGAAAACCCTTACAATATATACATATTCTGAATCGCAGAATATTTATCTTACCAATGGTAATAACAGTATCAATGTTATGATTAACTGTGGCTAATTAGCATATAATTAGCATATGGAAACAATCGTAAAGTGAAAAATTAAATATGAAATCTAGTTTTATTTCGTCACTCATGGACACAATAAAGCACAAAATGAGGCAAGTTTGGTACTGCAAGGTAGGCCTATATGTCCTCTAAGAGCAGCAAGAGAAATTATAATAATATCTGCATTTACCTGTGAAATATTACAATTAGCATGCAAGTACTATGATTTTGGTTGATCGCATATATACATATAAAGATAATAAAACAAATTTATTGATGATACTCTCAATTTCATATTTTAGAATATTCCAACATTCAATTGCGGTCTTATTCATCAGCATGTTATTCCAATCTAGCTTTGCTAAGTATTTTCTCATATCTTTATAGTTACCTTTGTGGATGTTTCTCTTGTACGTTTTTTTATTTTCACTTTCTGATTTTACATTGATGTCAAAATGTATTTGATTGTGGTCACTGTTACCCAATGGTTCATGTATTTTTACATTGTCCACTAATTCTTTTTGTGATAACAAAACTATATCTAATACATTTTCTCCCCTGGTTTGTTCTAGCACGTGCTGAGTAAGGAAGCTATCCTGAATTAAAAATAGAAATCGTTGGTCCTCACACCATGTAATCTCCCATTATGATACTTCCCCTTTACTAACTTCCTTTATAGCATTTTGTATTTTTGTGTTATGCTCTTCGTTTATGTTTGGTAAACTTCGGTCTGTATTGGCCCATGATTCGGTAATACCAATTATGTGAGGGTCAATATCTTCTACCACAATGTTTAATTTGTTGTTCTTATTTACTATACTAGTAGCATTTAAACACATGCATCTATAACCTGCTGTAGACATGTTTTTCAGAATGGAATTTGGAATGGCAAATGCTGTGGACAAAATATTAGAAATTCTAGGTTCAAGACCTGGACCAGATACAAACATCTGGTGTAAAAATTTGGCGGGAGGACAGAAGGTATCTACTGGTCATACCTCGGCCCGATTTCTGAATCCGTCAAGTTCCTCCATCTTGAACTGGTATGGCTTGAAGGTCGTCTCGCCATCCGCTGTACATGACAGATATTTGCAATTTAAAAAGTTTACCAAAATCTACATGCTACAGGGCAACCACCAAATATTGTTTACATCATCCATGCAAAATGTTGTTATATTTCCTACAGACTTAACACTAACAGGAGTGAGTACCACAGAGTCGGTGCAGCAACTGAAAAAGCTCTAGTTCCGACATTTGTCTGGGAACAAAAAGTAGATTAGAATTATATGTGTCTGGGCTGTCTTGCAGGAATGAGCAGTGAATGTAAATATGCTGGTGGCTTGGACGAATGTGCTTGATAGGTAATTATGCAGATCTTAAAAATAATGTGAAATCGGACAGGGAGTCAATGCAATGATTTACAAAGTGGTACTGAGTGAGAGAAACGAGGAGACCAGATAACTACCTGTGCCAAGCAATTTTCAAGATGTCCTTGAGAGCAATATTGTGATAAAGGGAATTGCAATAGCTAAGTTTACTGGTAACAAGAGCAGTTGGAATAGTTTTGGGGACAGAAAAAGACATATACCGGCGAATATATAGGCAACAAATTTTTGATGGTGCAATTGGAACATAGTTGAATTACCTGTTTACCTGGGTGGATCACCAGGGGTAATAATTAATTAATCACAACTGGTTGACAAGAAAGACTACTGTGCACTTACCATATGTGTCAGCCAGAGCCTTCTCCACTGTCTCCAGTAGTGGCATCTCCTTGACCGAGACGAAGGACAAGGCTGTCCCTTGTCTGTCTCCTCTTGCTGTCCTGCAGCACGCACTCACAAGTCAATTATACCACCAAGCACAACTGGATAGTTTCACTTATTTCACACACATTTACTGAAAAAATCTAAACTATCTAGTATTGACTACAACATGCTAGCTCATTTATGCATATATGTTATTTAGTTTTGATGAAATAATGCAAGGTTATTTACACTTCCACAAGTTACCTGATCAATTCATTATTCTTTTGCTGATTTTAACAACGGGATGCACAGTTTTTATTAAACAGCATATATTACCTAGACTATTGATTTATTACAGATTTGAACATCAGCCAACCGCTTTAAATATAATTTAGCCATTATGATCTGTTTATGAACATTAACCTTGCCATTCAGCTTGCAATGCAAACATGATGTCCAGGGTGACATGTTTAAATTAAACAATATCATTGGAAGGACATGTGCTGCCACCTACCGGCCAACACGGTGTACGTAAGCATCGGGGTTGGGTGGGAAATCAAAGTTGATGACATTGGCGATGTTCTGGAAGTCGATTCCCCTTGCCACTCCTGCTTCCTTATCCTTCTTCCACCTGCAACCCACGCACAAACACTTCCAATCACAACTGTAATCTCGAATACGGCAAGACAGCCTTCGCCCACCAATCTCAGTGGATCGGCACCAACCTCAAGAACGGCCCATGGATAAAAAACCATGAATCTGTGGATCTGGAGAAACTTCTACTCTCTGTTTAAACGATGAAGGTCCCACAAAGAGGTTATTAGTAGAAATGTCCCTGGCTGTGTGACGTTTTCTCGAGAAAATGACTGATCTACATTAAATCCATTCCTTCAAGCCAATTTCATTCTAACAGGCTGCAATGTTTCATAATATAAGGAAACCTCCGAAAATGCCCTGATTTTCCCAACACCAAACAGATCATTTCTCTTCAACTTACTCTGCCCAATATAAACCAAATAAATTTCCATCGTAATTTTTTTGAAATGTACAGATAACCACAAAATACCATGAAATTCCCAAAAATGAAAAAATTATTTCACCTTGACTTTTCTGGCCAACAAAGACAGTTTGTGCCCCAGTGGAGTGAACATTACACTGACCTCTTCTGTTTCTTGCTGTCATCCTTCCTTGTGCTGGCATCCTCCACTGCCACCTCGTCCGCAGCGATGATGAGGTCATACAGGCCCTCATTGAACTGGTTGACAATGTGACACCTACAGGTGACATACAGAGAGACAACAATGATGAGGTCATACAGGCCCTCGTTGAACTGGTTGACAATGTGACACCTACAGGTGACATAGAAAGAGACAACAATGATGAGGTCATACAGGCCCTCGTTAAATTGGTTGACAATGTGACACCTACAGGTGACATAGAGAGAGACAACAATGATGTCATACAGGCCCTTGTTGAACTGGTTGACAATGTGACACCTACAGGTGACATAGAGAGAGACAACAATGATGAGGTCATACAGGCCCTTGTTGAACTGGTTGACAATGTGACACCTACAGGTGACATACAGAGAGACAACAATGATGAGGTCATACAGGCCCTCGTTGAACTGGTTGACAATGTGACATACAGAGAGACAACAATGATGAGGTCATACAGGCCCTCATTGAACTGGTTGACAATGTGACACCTACATGTGATATACAGAGAGACAACAATGATGAGGTCATACAGGCCCTCGTTGAACTGGTTGACAATGTGACACCTACGGATGACATACAGAGAGACAACAATGATGAGGTCATACAGGCCCTTGCTAGAAATGGGTGGTAATAGTATATTAGTGCCACTGGCAGATCCACCTGTTTAAACGTGGATTTGTCAGTTTATCCCACACAATGTGTACATAGTAACACTTCCTGTCTTGGTCAACGTGTTTCTGGCAACTAGATGCGCCCGCACCCAAACTTCAAAGAGTGTTCCCACAGCATTTTTATCATGACCCTTCCGACCAGTGATGATGGGTCCACTACCAATTAAAGTTAAGTTCCTGTATGCAAGCCCTGTAAATCTGAGCGAGCAATATTATTGGTTAACACAGCAACTGAAGTTCCATGTTTCAGCAGGTCGATCTGCCGGGGGTACCGATGTACTCAGAAGCCCCCTGGTGACAAAGATGACTCAGCTGACTCAAGGTTAAAATACATGTACGTTCTTACTCACCTAGAGTTGACAGGCAGCTCAGAGTTGAGTACACAAGACGGAATAGCAAACTGCTCCAGGTATAGCTTCAATCTGTAACATTCAATTTTACATTACATTAGACAAGCAGATTGACTGTCTAAATTAATGGCAGCTCCACTGTTTTATTAACCGTAGCTTTGTAACGTTTCATGACAGTAGCAAAAAACGATCATAACAAATTATAATGGCACCACCTAGTGAGTGTCCACTGAATCATTTATCCATAACAGAAATAATGCGTATTCCCGGCAGTGTCCGCTACAGGTTTCACTGTACTGTCTAATTTTCCCAAAGAATGCTAAAATGATGATTTAAAATAGTAGTATTTTGTAGTGCTTAGACAAAAATTTGACAGATATGAATCATGCTTTATCTCTAACCACAACTACTGATTTATTTACTAAACATTTCGGTTGTGTGATTCATATAATTATTAAAAATGATGATTTAAAATAGTAGCATTTTGTAGTGCTTAGACAAAAATTTGACAGATATGAATCATGTTTTATCTCTAACCACAACTACTGATTTATTTACTAAACATTTCGGTTGTGTGATTCATATAATTATTAAAAATGATGATTTAAAATAGTAGCATTTTGTAGTGCTTAGACAAAAATTTGACAGATATGAATCATGTTTTATCTCTAACCACAACTACTGATTTATTTACTAAACATTTCGGTTGTGTGATTCATATAATTATTAAAAATGATGATTTAAAATAGTAGCATTTTGTAGTGCTTAGACACAAATTTTACAGATATGAATCATGCTTTATCTCTAACCACAACTACTGATTTATTTACTAAACATTTCGGTTGTGTGATTCATATAATTATTATTTAACAACTTGATGAACATATATTATCTACCAACTCAATTAACATACTGATGAAGAATTGACATATATTGGGTGTTTTCCTTACCCACATAACATCTGAAGACTTACTACGACATTGCGAAGTAGGGTCCACACATTTCTCCCATCATGAGCATCTTGCTGTAACTTGTAAATCTCTACTGTAACAACTGTAACAAGTGTAACATGACATACCTGTAACACCGCTCTATTGTGTTGACAAACACAATACTCTTCCCCCGAATCAGACGCAGTTTATTCAGTGCATATATCAGCACAAACTTGTCCTCTTCCTCACATCTAGACACAGCGAGACACGTACACATTATGAGGCACACCTACATAGCAGGTAAGACAGCAAGGCACATATATAACATGCTAAGCCACTTTTATGTCTACATTTTACATCACAACACAACTGTAAATTCTTACAGTGTGGTATATGGCCTTTCAGACTGTTCAAAGAACTTTACACTTCACCCGCAGTTAGAACTGTTCATTGTAACCCCAAATCGACTTCTCTGGGAAGCATTCAGCCATGCTGCAGCTACTATGCGAAGATATTGGTTCACATATCCACCACTGTCTGTAGCCAGGTACTCATTTTTACAGCTGGGTGAACTGAGGCAAGGTGGGTGAACGAAATTGCCAAAGCTTCGAAGCGGCTTCGACTTCTCTGGGAAGAATTCAGCTATGCTGCAATTACTGAACAAACAATACCTGTTCATTTAAATCCACCAGTATCTATAACCTGGTACTCAACAAGGCACATCTATGTCAAGCATATGTAAAGTTGAAGCCCACTTACAGCGCAGTGATACACATCTACATTACATGTATTATTTACCCCGCCCATTTACCCCCTACCCAGGGTCACTCACTTGATGTGGTATTGTGTGAGTTGACCTGACTCGGGCAATTGTGACTCTTCCAGCTTCAGGATCACCTAAGGACAGAAAAAGAAAATTACTCAATTTATGCTGCACCCCTACAACCTCCATTGCTTAGAGAGAGCTAAACTTTGCCCCCAGCAGACCTGTTCATGAAAACACCATTTCAACTTCTACTGAAGTATCTAGCGACACTGTTTAGCTGGGCGAAAGTTGTTCGTTCTTATAATTCAATCACTGGAATTCCATCACTGTCCGTAGTCAGGAACTTGTCTATACTGTGGACTGGGGAAATGAGGACTGAACAAAATTGCCTAAGCTTAGAACAGCAGCAAGTGGATTCAAACCCTGATACTCCCAGCCTACAGTCCGGCATTCTACCAATGCACCACCACACTCAACATTACTCAAAATATGGCCATTGACAGAAACAATACTCAATATAGGTAGGTGACAGAAACAATACTATGATATTCTACTAATAGCAAACACGATGGAAAGCTGGCCTCAACCTGAATATCAAACAGACCAAGTTGAAATGTTAACAACATTGGGGTTTCAAGATGGGAGATGAGTAAATGGAAGTTGTCAGAAACGTCAGCTTCCTCGGGTCAAAGATAGATGCTAATTGCCAGGAAAGACCAGAAGAGACTGGTACTTGATGGATGAGATGTAGCAAGTAGCCTACAAGTATATGGCCTATAGATCTGTGGTAGTCACTGGTCAGTGATGCGTATTGTTATGCATGGTTGGACATCAAGTGCCCACTGCAGTCAATTGCACTAGTACATTATACCCATAGCCTGCCATATGAATGGGTCAACAGTGAACACTGTGTGCTGATGACATTACATTGAGGTACAAGCATCCTGACACAGTTGGCTAGTGTCAGGCCATTGAGGCAAATGATAGCACATTGCACTGACAATGTACCATGTGCAGTTTAAGCTGTTGACACTGGTTTGCAAGGCCATGCACAATGAAGGACCTTCACACATCACAGACATGCTTGACACCTTTCAGTACAACCCACGAAGGACACTTCGCTCAGACAGCCGGATGCTGCTTGAGGAAAATCGCGTATTTGACATTTGACAAACTGGTGGTAAGGGAGCGGCACGATGTCGCAAACCATGATTAGATAACTAAGTACATGTGCAATATCTTGCTAAATCTTGTGATCTCTTCATTTAACAATGGCGTCAGATACTCAACAAAATGGCGGGTTAACACTTACATATGATAAACCGCTTGATTACAACGAACACTGTTATGAACACGAAATAGATACTGAAAGTTTGTTGTATCACGATTTGCCTACACACTGCAGATATTACACCTCAGCACAATTTTCAACCAATTTTAGCAGTGCTAGCAACAACCGGCCAAACAAACTGAGTGTTATACACTTTAATGCCCGGAGTCTAAAAGCAAATTTGTCTAAGATAAAGGATATTATCCGAAGTATGGAGTATACATGTCAAATCATTGCAATATCGGAAACTTGGCTTAATGAAAACAACTGGGATGGAAATGAAGTAACCTGCAATGAAGTCACATTTTCAGGTTACAAATTGTACTGTAATTCCAGAAAAAACATGCAAGGTGGTGGTGTTGCCATATATGTGCGTGAATCTCTGCTTAACAATTGTCAGTCTTCTAATATTTGTCTAAGGAACATTTCATATGTGGATAATGACTGTTTTGAAAGCATCTTTATCGAGTTACAGATTAGTAAACACAAAGAAATCAATGTCGGTTGTATGTATAGAGCGCCGAATACCAGCATCAGCAAATTTAATGACAATCTCTCATTCCTACTGGGAAATCTCACCAGTAAAATTGTATACATATGTGGTGAATACAATATAGATCTATTGCACTGAGAAGAGCGAGCTGAAACAAAATATTTCCTTGATCAAATGTTTACCTCTGGGTTATATCCCTTGATCACCAGGCCAATACGAATAACAGGCACGAGTGCTACTATAATATATACCATTTTCTGTTCTGAGCTGTGTAGAAACAAAGTGTGCGGCATTGTCTTAAGCGATCCTACATACCAGATGTAAATTTTCGTTATGTGTGACAACACCACTAATGTGGTTAATCATGAAGATCCAACAGTTAAATATAAAAGAAAATTAGATGAAGATTCGTTAAGCAGACTTGAGCACGACCTAAATGATATAAACTGGGAAATTGTAATGAACGAGTCAAACCCTAATTTAGCATTCTCGCGCTTTATGCAAGCACTAAGTAATTCTTACAATGATGCCTGTCCTGTCAAAATAACCACGTATACAGGAAAAACAAAACGGAATGATAAACCTTGGTTAACAAGAGGGCCAAAAAATGCCTGCATAAAGAAAAATAACCTGTACTTAGCGTTTCTAAAAGATAGGTCAGAATTAACAGAAAGTCGATACAAAAAGTACAAAAACAAGTTAACAAAACTGTTATGTCTAGAAAAGAAGAACTATTACAGGAAAAAGCTTCAAGATTGTAAAACTAATACAAGAGAGACTTGGAAAATTCTTAACAACATAATAGGTAAAAGAAAATCTGAAACAAAATATTCCAACAAATTTCATGTTGGTGAAAAACGAGTTGTATTAGAAAGTAAAGAAATAGCTAACCATTTTAACAAATTCTTTGTTGACATAAGTACAAATTTATCAAGCCTTATAGAACCCAGCCCGGGAACAAAGCCCACTGACTTCGTAAAAAGTGATGTATCACAGTCAATGTATATACACCCAGTTACTGAGCAAGAAGTACTTGACATTGTGTTTGGGTGCAAAAGTAAAACTTCATACAGACACGATGAGATCAGCATGAAAACAGTTAAGCATATAATAAAGCAAATTGTAAAACCACTAACCCACATTTTTAACAGATCATTGATCTGCGGATCATTTCCGAATGATATGAAATTGGCAAAAATCATTCCTGTATTTAAGTCAGGTGATCGTTTTCAATTTTCTAATTATAGACCTATATCTCTTTTATCCCAATTTTCAAAAATACTTGAAAAAATATTTAACAAAAGGCTAACATCTTTCATTGAAGCACAACACATACTTTCAGACGGGCAGTATGGCTTCAGAAGTAATCACTCGACCTCACTAGCTCTAACTGAAATTGTAGACAATATGTATGCTACAATAATAGTAACTCAGAATTCAAGGAAATCAAGTGTGGAGTCCCGCAAGGATCAATCCTTGGCCCATTACTGTTTATCTTGTACATAAATGACATGTGTGATGTTTCAAAACTACTTCATATTATTCTATTTGCAGATGATACTAAAATTTTTTACTCGGCTAGTAATAGACAAAGCAAACTGTTTTATGTTAAAAAAACAAACACCACCCTCAGACTATTGTCACTCACTGTCAAATGTATAAATACGTGGAAATAAATCAGCTACCAAGTTTAAAACAATTTAAAAAAACATTCAAGTTGTCATTACTTACAGCATATTTATAAACTTATAATTGAAAGTTATGTCAATTAGTTAATTTATAATTAGCTCAAGCACCATAGTAATAAGTTTATAAGTGAATTGTGAATGCTATTTTGTATTTAATGTTTTACTTATATTGCATTTATTTTGTTTGAGAAGGGCATAGCACCTTATAAGTTGTATGACTTCAGCTATGTCCCTTCAGCAGCAGCAACACACCATACAATGCACCTGTATTATGTTGTTGTTGTTGTTGAATAAACTTTCACTTCACTTCACTTCAGTGTCCTTGTCCAGGACACAGCTGGGGGGGACAGAGCCTTCTCTCATTCCATAAGTAGATCATTTAAGGCAAACACCCCTGATTCTATTTTTAGAGAAATGCAGTGTCAGCATTTTTTATTTGGTTTGATTTGCTGCCCCCACATTGTGGAATAATCACCCAGTTGCTCTTTGCCAGGCTCCATTGGCTGATGCCTTTAAGAGCTGAACACACATTTGCATAGTCAAGCATTTGAAGTGAAATTAGCTGGCATTTTAATGACTTCCAACATTTTAGAGATTTTAGTATGTATGTATGCATGACTTGTTTTTAAATTCATTAACTTCGAAAGCGCATTTGAGCAGGTAAAGTTGGAAAGGGAGTGTCTTTATTAAACTTGCCCTGGGTGGCTATACCAACTTCTGAACTATTTTTGTCAAATTATATTACTCCGCGCTAGCCAGTCAATCACGGCATGGCGGAAACCAGTTCAAGATCTAGCAGTTTGAATCTTTCACTCCAACTCCAGCTTTCGCATATTGAAGTTGTTTGGCATTTTGTCTTTGAAATACTTAATTTTTGCTAAATCGTTGCGTCTTCAACTAACTTTGAGACACCACACTTCGATCTGCGTCTACTGATCTGTAGGAGCAAAATTGCCTCAACAATTGTTTCAGCTGAGTATCGTTTTTTATGCTATTATTTCTTCGGGTGCCTTGTGGTTAATTTGCCTGTGACATTGACGCTCTAAAAACTTCCCGCGTCGACCATTAAATATGTCGGTGATGGAGTCTGATTTAGACGTGTTGGTCCTAGGGCATTTCCACAAGTATTGGTTGGGCGCATTTGTATAGTCTTCATGTCTATTCATTGACTGGAGTCGTAAGTATCTGTGGAACAGCCCGGCGAAGTTTTTCCGCCCAGATGGCATGCATCTATCCGACATCGGAAATTTATGTTTGTTCCGAAGCATTCAAGGGTCAATCTTCAAAGCAGGAAGACCGGTGTGAGATAGTAAAGTGACCCCTATAGAAAAATTATATAATTTTAACAACCATTGCAACTTATTTATGGTTTAAACTGCAATTTAAAAATACTGGTAGCAAGTAACACAACAATTTAGTGTTTATTCTGGACAATATTCCATATCACCATGGTGATGACACTTCAGTGTTAGCTAACTTCCAGGATGGTTTTCGTGGTGAATAGTGTGACGACAGTTCCCAATGTTTTACTTTTACCTCAGTGTTGGCTCTTCCACAACTTGTGTTGCAGGATGCCTCCCACCAAGAACTTACATCGTGGACGACCATTGCATCACAGTCCGGTGGTGATAAGGTCGTGGTCGGCGGCTAATCGTGCTAGCAGGCCCGAACGCGCTGCCTTGGCACCTGCAATCCACCATCAGAGGAGTGCTTCATTGTGCTGCATTCTGAGGATGAACCGGCGATTCAGAAGGTTTTTCAACACGCAGCTGGCTCAGCAGGGGGTGGACTCAGTACAACAGAAGAGCGGCTGTCGCACATGGAGCGTCAGCTTGAGGCAACAGACAAGATGTTGCAGGAAGTCCATGCGGTTTGCAACAACTGCCTACGACCAGTGCCCTACCTGCATCACCTACAGTGGTCACTACCCCAATGTCAGCAAGGGCTAGGGGATCAGTGTACTTTGTAATAAACGTCATCTACTATATTGGACTAGCGTTGGTTATTGCATAAATATATATATATATATATATATAAATATACATAATTGAGTTACAAAATGGTCAGAAAGCACTTGCTCGCAATGACAGGGGAGGAGATAAGTAGATCCACTGCAGTGATTAGGCAGAACAAACCCTTGTTGTATATTGTACGGATGAGTAATGGTGTCACTTGGTGTCAACACATAGATCAATTGTTGGCCGAGTGGCGAGAAATGAGCACCTGAATGAGCTGTACCGCATCAACCACAAACCGGTTAATGTTACAACAAAGTCATTCGCCGCTACACCAGCATGCACCAGGGGAAGCGCTTATCGCTTCTACCAGATTTTCACCCGCGTCGACGCCTACAAATTCTCATTCTTCCCCAGCACCATCAGACTATGGATCAAGAGCACACAAGAATTAGTTATGATCTGTCTTTGATTTGTGTCTGTTAAGTATGTCTGGGGGCCACAGTAACTCAGCAGGCACACCGACGTCATTTCGACATTGAAAATAGGTTGAAATAAAGTCGTGACATCGGACAACATATACACAACGTCTATGCAATGTCGATCAACCCGTCGTACCAACGTCGAAGTTTAACGTTGTTTGGACGTCAAATGTAGGTCGATAAGCAACGTACATAAGAGGACAACATACACGCCACGTTGATGTAACGTCGATCCACCTCTGTTGTAACAACGCCGAAGTTTGACGTTGTTAGCACGTCGAATTTAGGTCGGTACACAACGTATGTAACTAGACAACATATATGCAACGTCAATGTAATGTTGATTAACCTCCGTTGTAACAACGTCGAAGTTTGACGTGGTTAAGACGTCGAATTTAGGTAGGTATACTAAAGACGAAAGTTTCTACGAACAATATTTGAACAGCAATGTACAGCATGCTTCCAGTGACAATTTAGGTTTAACGCAGTCATCGGCCCGAGGGCGGATATCAGCACGGTAGCGCTCGGCGCGCACTTGCCAACAACTGCCTGCTTCCCAGCCGCAGATTAAATTTCGCATATCATGCAAGGGAATTTTTCCCGTGCGGTAATGCACCACGCGGGAAGCGAAATAAAATGAAAAGAAACTCAAATTCGTATGATCCGTGTATAGTTACCCTCACAAAAAATAACAAACAATGACAACAATTTTGTATTGTAAGCTCCATATGTTTACAATATTCACTGACAATTATCATTATTAAATTTCTTTTTACTGCGAGTCTACCCCATACCGCCATATTCGAAGTCAACGAAGACCTCTTTTTACAGTTATAATTTATAAACGATTGGCGCGCCGCAAGACAAGGTACATCTATAGAAATTCCTTTGTGAATCTGTGGCTGTATTTTTTATTATCCAATATATTGATTTTGAGCATTATGCAAATTATTTTTGTTCGCAATCATACGAAAGTAGATCTTTGCACATCGTAATTTTAGGCGCCAAACTCAAAGGTCGTGAACTGTCTTGGACTTATAGACTTAGCCTTAGTCCGAAGGTTCCGTACTCATCGATCAGTACTAGCTGTCACATTATTTGTTGCGAGTAATTTACCAGAATAGAAACAAAATTATATATTATTATAATTATTATAATGTATCTATATATTGCATATATATTCTGTGAAATCGTCATTTAGTGTTCTGAGCTGCATATCGGTTGTTTAATTCGTTATCAATACTTGCATTTATACTATTATAGTTGACAGTTGTGTGTCCTAACTTTGGGAAGCGCCCAGTTCCGTGGGTCGTGGCTACTTGGTCTTGACTATTGTGTTTTGCTCTCTCAGCCATTTTAGAGTACCTGGTAGTCATATTTAGGCAGTGTTGCATTTGTGGTGGTGTATAGTGTAGGGGACTGGCATTGTTTTAGATTAAAGGAGCAAATTAAGTGAGAAGTAATTAATGTTTGTTATTTGTTTAGCACATGCAGACGACTGACACTGTGTAGACAATGTATAAACTGAATTTACTAAATTAAATTAATTAGTTTTTTTACCACAAAGGCTTCTTCAGTGATTTACCAGGATATCACATAATATCATATAATACAACTTCCGTATATATGCATTCCCTTTCAGCTAGTGTTATGAAGTCAGTGAATGGCAGCACCGAGTCTGATGTAAACACAGCTGTTGCCGCCACCCTGAAGTATGCACCAGAGAGTGTGGGAGGTGGAAGAACAGCCAGCACAACCAAACAACCCACTGACACTGCATAATCAGACACATATAGTAGTCTAAAGTGCATTTTCTGTTACATCATCAATAATAAACATAGGACTCACAGATATATTTGCGTCTTTGTATCACTGAAGTTGAAACAATGTTGACAGATAAGTCAGCATTGTTTCAATTACAAAATCAACATTACTAAGGACATTGAAATCTAGTCAGTTTGTAACATTATTACAACGTTGATACATGACGTTGAAACAACGTTGATATCTGATGTTGAAATAACATTGATGGGAATCTGCTTGCGGTTCTAGCATTGCTTCGTTGAGCAAGTCTTTTAGTTTGAATAACGGCTTAGCCATTATATGTACTACTTGTTTACTGTTCCCAAGCTAGAATTAAAACATGACAGTAGCCATATTACGAATACTTTTGAACAAGTTTCATGTAATACCAAAAAAGGCTATCATATCTATCTTGTTACATATAGGTAATTTTAGTTAGCAATAAAATGTTACTTAAAACAGAGACTACACTCTTTCATGCAGTGAAATTACAATAATGGTATTCAACTGGTCTGCAAGGCAGCTTATAGTAAACAAAATCCATGTAACAAAATATTAGCAGCATCCATCATGTTAATTAGTGACCACAGACAGATTTATGATAGCCATCTGGCATCCTACAGTGCAGTCTGCAAAATCTAGGTTAGGCAGCAGGTGATGTCAGAACAGGCAGAAACTGCTGGGTCTACTACATGTGCAGCCATATGTGGGCCATTGTTGACATTCTTTTAATCCACTAATTGATAACACAGCATCATATTTTTTTTAATAAAATTTGGATAGTTTGGAACTGTTACATATATTTAGCAAGTGCAGACATGGTAAATCATTGTGTAGTGTTTGGGTGCAGCAATACGCCAAGTGAAACAGAAAGCCTACACAAGTTTTCCAAGTGACAAACATCATCAACAGACATGGGTCACATGGGTTTTTATATGCAGCAAGCATTTTTGTGATGACTTTGACCCATGGTGTTGCAGTTACCAGTTCAAAGTGCCAGCGGTCCACACTGAGAAAAATTTAAGTCCAACAGGTTAGTTAAAAAAAATGACCAATTATTTGTTATGGTTGAATGTATGTTTTTCTAAACATACATATCATATGCTGCTGTATATGTGATGCGATCTAGGAAAACACGTCGGATGGTGCACGATTTTACAATGAGGAAAATGGAAAATAGTTCCAAATTGATTTTTTTCACCAAATTTACTTTTTAGTTGCATTGCTATATTTAATGTTTTAGTTATCTTAACACAACACGATTTTAAGAATAAGTAAATATTAATGCCGATAAAACATGTTTTATTCACCTCTTACTAACAACAATTTTACCTGGTAAACGCGCATTGAGCACGTACACAAAATACACCATAACGTTTGACTGGTTTGGCCTACAGCGGGGATTCATGTATGACCTGAAAGCTTACAGTCTGACGAAACTACTTGTATCAATGCGCATCCTTAGTAACATCCGGGTATTTACAGCGCAGCGAAAAATGCTGAAGCCGTCCATATTTCAGAGCACCGTTTTATTTCTCGAAATGTGTGAACGTTCGTTTTTATAAAGATCTGCGCTACGTCGATTCCTATCAGGGTATCTATGTGAGTCGTCGCTACATAGTTGATATTGCGTTTAAAGTTAGTATTAGTGACATCTTTGGAATTTACTGCCGGCTGCCGTGTTTACTTGTCAAAGTCAACGATGGCGGCGCCCATGCATGTGCCTGATTCAGAAGTGACCGCTTGCCTAAACGAAGTGAAACGTATTAATATCTACCGTGATGCTGAAGTTCTCACTGAAGTAATAGTTGACTACTTCACTTCTGGACATACCAGTGACTCTGACAAAGACATTATTCATGAAGGGGAGTCCGACGAAAGCTACGCCGACCCAATGGCGATACCGATACCAGTTGCCAGTGGCAGTAACAGGGCGAGTGGCCTAAGTGGCGCTGTCACAAACATCGATGAAGGTACTAAATGTGATGTTATCCTTTGTACATACGAAGATGTTTACTTAATGTGTAAGAAAAAGCTGGACTTTCAAACTTGACCCGTTGAAGCTTGAACACATCATTACTAAATGTAAACAAAACACTCCTGAAATCCGAAATGTTAAAGCTAACAATTCCCATTCACAACAATTGCTTTTGAATGACACAAGATGTTACTGCTATTTATTAAGTTATTTACTTTGTCTTTATTAACTAATTGTAAAACTTAATTTTGATGTTGTGTGATATTAAAAGACCATCTTATCAAATGAAGTCAGCCAATATGTAAATGTATTAATTATCCAGGGTTGTTACTAATCATCCAGGGTTGTTAGCTGATCCAGGGTTGCTAGCTAATATTAAGTGATTATAGTTTATACGCAATGTCATCGGTTGTCGTGTATTGCAAAAAAAGGGTTACTATTCTTAATAATGTGATTATACTCGTGTAATGCTAGTAGGTAGCTGATCCTGATAGCTGATATCTTTTACTTCAGCGTTCCTGGGTATTGGCGTGCCGATTTGAACCTGCTGCCAACTAACTGCTCAAAACGGAAAGTGTATGACGATTACTGCACCGCCATCGCAGCGACTGACCATCGTGTTGTTTCCCTTGTGACATTTCGTCGACTGTGGAGAGACACTGTGCCGTTTATCGTGACCATGCGCCCTACCACGGATTTGTGCTGGTTTTGCCAGAAATCACAGCATAACATCAGTGAGGCTGCAAACAGGACGGATGAAGAGAAGGCGAAACTACACCAGATTGCCACTGAACACTTGTCTCATGTCAGCAAAGAGCTAGCTTTGTATCAGAAGATATGCAAACAGACAAAAGATGCTCTGCCTGCTGGTATGAACATTGGCCCACATGTACCATGCAGCTATGATGGTGTAGTGCACTACAGCATGGATTTTGCGCAACAAGTGCACTACCCATCCGACCCCCTACAGCCTGGGCCGGTATACTTCAAGACGCCCAGGAAATGTGCGGTATTTGGAGTGTCCGGCGAAGCCTTGCCAAAGCAAGCGACATTCCTCCTCGATGCGTCAGTTCAGAGTGGGAAAGGTGGCAACTGTGTCATTAGTCTCCTCCACCCTTTCCTCGAGAACTATGGCCTGGGGGAAAAGCACATGCACCTACATGCTGACAACTGTGCTGGACAAAATAAAAATTCTTATGTAATGTGGTATTTGCTGTGGCGAGTCCTCACTGGGCGACATGCAACCATAACCATGAGTTTCTTGCTTACCGGGCACACCAAGTTCTCATGTGACTGGTGTTTTGGCTTGGTTAAGCGAACGTTCAGGAGAACTAAGGTCGATTGCCTGCAAGACATCGCCAATGTAGTTGAGCAGTCTAGCACTGCAGGCATAAATGTAGCATGTCTCGTCGGACTCGAAGACGGCACTGTTTTAGTGCCAGTGCATGACTGGTCGACCTTCCTGGGCCAATACTTCAAGAAAGTGAAAAAGATCAACAGCTATCATCACTTCCACTTCACGAAAGACACAACAGCAGTGAAAATGCAGCAATATTCAGAAACTGAACCAACCTATCAGGAGCTGCTGAAAGATGACGCCAATGCCTTACGTGATGGGTCCCCAGTCGAAATCAAGCCAAAAGGGCTTGACCTCAAGCGCCAGTGGTATTTGTACAATGCTATTCGTGAGTTTGTTGCAAGTGAAAAGCAGGACTTGGTGTGTCCACTTCCTGAAACACCAATGCCAACTGTGTCATCAGATGTGCAGAGCAAGTCAAGCCATGAGAGTGCCATTCCACCACCACCACCACCACGGAAAAGTGCTCGGCGTGGACGTAGTCGTGCACCAAGGCAGTGAATGGACACAATTGTGGTGGACTGACTTTTGGACCCTACCACAACATGTAGACAAATGACAGAAGTCGTGTTAGTAGTTAGTAATTATGTGAGTCTCTAATGCAACAAATCATATGGCGATTGGCACATTGCAAGAATACAAAACTTTGCAAGAATACAGAACTTTAAGCTTATGTACATGTGACTTTTTTGCTACCTTCATGTTTATCATTTCATATTTACATGTCTGCATGTACTGTTAGTTGACTGGGACAATAGTTATTGTATGAAATCCAGATGTTATACATCTACAGACAAACATCACATGTGAATAAAACTTAATATGTTTTATACAATTCTTTAAACACTTTTTACAGCAAATTTATTTCTGGATGGGCATGCTCTTTATTCCAACATAACTTGAGTTATGGTCAAGATAGAGAAGAAACTTAAGCAGTTCTGGAAAGCTAAGATACCAATCTTTTACATCAGTACAAAAAAAGGAAAATTGATTTTTTCACCATGTGAAGGGTTTTCCTAGATCGCATCACATATATTCTTGCATTTTTTATTATCATGAATGCCTAAATACATTTAAGTGCTTGTTTATTTAAGAATGTGCCAATGCCCATCCATGCGTACATTTCAACAGGTTTATCGGAGCGTTGTCAGGTAACGGGACGCTAACGGTACAAAGAACACATCTCTTTATTTGGTCTCACAGCGCAAAGCAGCGAGGCGACATCACATCACTGCTAGAGTGACCCAGCCAGCAAACTTCAATCGCTGGCCGCTCACGGAAGCAGTGTCTACATCGTCGCTCTTTTGTTAAGTTTTTTCTTTACAATCTGATTCGTCACGCATCATCTGCCGATCACGAGCGACTACTCTGAAAGCTGTGAGTTATCTGGTGAGTCCACTGAAGTCTAGCCTCGACGTTGATGTTCACTTTTTTCCATCAGTGTCAGTTCTGGCCGCGAATCTTTTTTACTGATTAGCCTAGACCTAGTATTAGGAGCTAGCTAGGCCACACCCGTAACTTTCTATATAGGGTTGCGGGCTGTAGTGTCGTTAGAACCTCGCTGGTGCTTTGCCTTTACATTGGTAAACTGTTAGTGCTTTTGTGCGGTTCTGTAATACTGTGCCCAGTCACGCTTTGCTGGTATAATTATACCAAACGTCTATGAGATAACGATCTATTTGCTATTCCCACCAGTATCGCCACCTGGAGAATTGAGTGAGAGTACTATGACTTATAGCACCATCTGGCTGTGCCCAAGTTTACCTTAGCTGTTTTTGATAGTAGCATAGGGCTCTTACGTCGGCATGTTTCTGTCACCATTCATGGTAATAAGTTTTCAAAGATTTTTTTAGTTTTTTTAGCAGAAAAAGAGGAAATTTTTCACCCACTTACACACGCTCATTACTGTGTGTTCAGTGTCTGTATTTAAATCGACTGTGACCCCACGCCTGTACATGCTGTCTTGGGGGCACAATTTTTGTACGCCGGTTACAATTGTTTATGGACAGGATAGGACCCGTGGCCTTTCTGCTGACGGCCACACTGTATCACCATTACGCCAGCTAGGGCGTTAAATCTGGCACACCCGGATCGTCAGACTCATGATGTCGACCGCATGTACCTTCGCCATTCACACAGGATACAGTTTCACCATCACCAGGACCTCGTGGAACACTGGCACCGATATTTGAATATACTCGGTTTTGCCAAATATTATAGGTATTTGTGGAGAGCCATTATCAGGTACACGTTGCATAACATTCGCTGATCACCGATTTTACAGATTGCCGTGTTAACAATATCTCGTTGCAGCACCACAGGTATATATTAGGCCTATCTGTATAGGCGTACGACCGCGCATTTGACACGACGATGCGACAGGTGTGCGTCCACGCAATGGACGCGATTTTCTGCACAGCTGAGCGACCGCGCTTTGGATGTGATGGTCCGCACAGGTGTGCGACCGCGCATTGGACGCGATGTTCCGCACAGGTGTGCGACCGCATAATGGACGTGACAATCCACATAGGTATGTGACCGCGCGTTGAACGCGATGTTCTGCACAGGTGCGTGACCGCTTGTTGGACGCAATGTTCCGCACATGTGTGTGGCCGTGCATTGGACACGATTTCTGCACAGGTGTGCCTTTGCGCGTCGTCATCAAGTATATATTATTATTTATGTATATGGCAATATGATTATGTTACGTACCTTCTCCTGGGTGTAACGTGCTTACATGTTGCATCATACCCTTTACATGGCTGTGTGAAGACTATCACGTGTTGGGGACACTTAACTGTAGGCTGATATTTTTAGGCACGCTACAATATTTTTTCCCCACAACTTCTGAACTGCTGCCTGCGACAGGCTGTGTGAGTAGGCTTGGGGATTTCCTGTTCGCTATGTGTCGACACTCCGTATACAGTCTGTCTGTTTGTATGCTTACTACCATATGCCTATACTCGAAATTGCAGGTCTTCAGAACAGCTTGGTGTTCACCTTGAGTTGTCTAGGCTATCGTTGATTGCAGACTACCCCGGCCAGAACACAATCACATTGGGCCGATGAGTGAGCTGGTGATGACTTGCTGCTCGGTGGCCGGTGCATAGGTTAATCCTCTTGCACAGAACACTGCCTTGCTATTTCCTCTTTGCAGCTATGCCGAAAGTTCAGAATGGCCGGAAGGGTGGCACACCTGCTGACCGCAGACGTTCTTTGAGGGCTACACGGGTGCCTCGCAGACTAGTTGACGCGGCTTCAGACACCTCGTCTTCTGACATCGACGACTTCGCAACCGTCAACCAGGCACTCTGGCAACAACTGCAAGACGTACAACGGCAGTCATCTACTTCAGTGCCGACGGCCATGGCTTCATCACCGCTGCAACCCGCTGGACTAGCAACTGCGATGCCCATCCTGCATTTGTCACTCGCTGGGCCATCACCCGTTATGCCTGTCCCTACGCCACAGCCAGGGACGTCAGCACTCGATTCCCAGGGCACTAATCTCCAAGCACTGCTGGCTAGCGCCCTGCAGCAGAAGGCGGGAACGACGCAGCTTGGGACCGGTGAGTCGCCCATGACTCCTTCCTGATCTTGAGGGCTACACTGGACCCCAAAATCAAGGCCACCATCTGGGCCCACCAGTACATCGACCTTGGTTCTTTGGTCCCCCCACTGAACCAACAGGGTCCGGGTCCATCTTTCCGTCCAGCCAGCACCCCCAGATGTCCATGACGCAACCACGGGCAACACCCATCACCACCGTTGGACAATGGCTGCGTGCATTCAGCACGTACGCTAGCGTGTATGTGGAACGCTATCCCGCCGAGGCATCGTCCATGTTCACCTATCTGTGCTGCATCATGGACATGCATAAGCGTCACGGAGGAATGGCTTGGCGGGTGTACGACGAACGTTTCCGCCGCATACACGCCCTCATGCCGTCGCTGCCCTGGCATGCAACCAATGACACGAATCGGTCAGCGACACACAGACAGCTGCAACATCCTTTTCGGGACTACCGTGGACAGTCAGGATCCGCAGACAGTCGCCCCACACCGAGCCGCAGGTGGAATAGCACCGGACAATGCCACTTCAGAAATTGCCGCTTCCAGCACGCATGTTGCGCCTGCGGACAACGGGGACACTTCCGCTTTCAAAAAATAAGCTTCCGCTTTCAAAAAATAATCTTCCGCTTTCAAAAAATAATCTTCCGCTTTCAAAAAATATATTCGCATTACCTCTTTCGAAACACTGTGAGCTTTCATTGCCATATATTTTTCAGCCTGGCGTTGGGAGGCGTGCAGCTTTCCTTTTCTTCCTTTTCGGTGGGGGGTTTCAAGTTATTTGCGGGCTCTGGTGTTTGCCTAGCTCTTCAGCTTTTGGCCGGGGGTTGGGGTACAATACCGGCCAATCTCCTTGTTGCACACCCACTGTTCGTAGGTAATTTTTTATTTTTTTATTTAGATACTCTAGTATTACCACTATCGCTGTATTCACATTTTTAGTCACTTTTTGTGAGTTGCATATGTAGATAAGTATGTATGTATTATGTGATACGTGCATATATGCAGTGATTCTAGTTGCTGGCGGGTACGTCTATACTTTCTGTTTATGCTGTTAGCGATGTGAGCATGTGGTTGCTCTGGAGCGTGCCCAGCCTTTCTTCATTTTGGTTGAGGCGGTAAAGTGAGCATGTTCCCGTGTCCTGCTTTTCGGCTTTGGGCCGGGCATGGGATGTGGGGATATATCTCTCGCGGCACACTGTCATACTTTCCTCAATCGTAGGCCAACTCGCTAGTCATCACTACTGCATTTTTACACGATGGTTTTTGCTTATGTTTCTTCTTTACTTGGCTTTCCCTGTGAGACAGTGACGGGGTTACAGCATCCGACCTGGTGTGCGGCGTCTTCCAAATGGGCTTCACGGTTTTTTCAAGGGAGTTCACAAATTGTTTTTCTCTAATTGTGTCTAATTCTTCCGCCAGCATTAACTGGCGCGGAGTCTTCCAAACGGGTTTCACGGTTTTTCAAGGGAGTTCACAAATTGTTATTCTCTAATTGTGTCTAATTCTTCCACCAGCATTATCTGGCGCGGAGTCTTCCAAACGGGTTTCACGGTTTTTCAAGGGAGTTCACAAATTGTTTTTCTCTAATTGTGTCTAATTCTTCCGCCAGCATTATCTGGCACGGAGTCTTCCAAACAGGTTTCACGGTTTTTCAAGGGAGTTCACAAATTGTTTTTCTCAATTGTGTCTAATTCTTCCGCCAACTTATATCTGGCTACTAGCTCGCACCAGCTACAATTTTATTTGTGGTTTGTATTTTTCGCTCGGGCCGCAGCTGTCAAATGTGGATCTATCATTGAATCTACGCACAACGGCACACACCATTAGTCGTGCAACATCCTCATCTTTTGTCCTCTCTTGTTCCATACATGACGTTTGAGGTTTTTAATGCGAGGTTGGCCCACACACCTCACAGGAGTCAGTCAGCTGCTGCCATGCCCAGGAACCATTGGTATCGTTGGGGTCTGCTGCACTTTGTGTGGGGTTTGTACGGGTGGTTTCTGGGCCCCACATTTATTACGCTTAGCTAGTTAATTTTTGGCAATCCCTATCAACAGATATGTTCAACTCTTTGTTACTAGGACAGCGGAATGATCATGTACCAAATGGTATATCTGTGGCTGACACTAACTCAATTTCAAGTCAATATCCCAATCGAACAAAATGCTATGTGGGATAGAAACGTCGCCCAGACGTACGACTATCTCGAAGAATCCAAACTCACGACAAACAACGAACAAATAAAGTACGGTGGGGGCATATGGCGAATCACTCCGGACGACGATCTGCAAGACGACGAAATGGTTACAATATACTCGGCGGCACAAAAACTGTGCCAATTCATCGAAAAACGAGACGTGAATGTGGTGTTCCATGGCCCGAACGAGTGTTCGGAGAAAAAATACTGGAACAAATACCACCATTTTCACCTAACCTACATCAATCAAACAAGACCCGGATGCGATAAGATATGGATGAGTGTCATTGCCCAGCACCGCGAATTATCAAACACCGCTGGAAACATTCCGTCGAGCCAGCAGACGAGGTTCCTGGCCAGCTGGGCCAATTACTTATCGCAAAAACCACGCACCGTGTGGGTCCTCAGCAAGTCACCTCTGATGGATCAATTTCAGACACAGATGTTATCCGAGTACGTCCCGAAGCCGGAACTGCCTCCGAGGAGCGAACGATTCAGGGAAGCGGACGAAGTAACACACGGAAAAAGAGAACCAGTACTTCACCTCACATCCGGGAAGCACATGTCACTGTTCCGCTATCTAAAGTGGCAAGTGACAACCCACAATTACCACACACGTGAGGAGATCATGACAGGAAGTGTGGTTGCACCAAACCAGGACAACTTTGAAAGAGCACTCGTGCACCCCATGTTTGAAAGTACCTTGCAGAAAGTCTTTGCAATGGACAGAACGTTGGAGATCCAACACTCGTTCAAACATAGACTACTGCAAACAAACTGGCTGCAATTCACTGAGAATCCCATGTACCTCAGTGTCGACGAGTCGCTCCAAACTTTCACGGTTTGGTGCAACCTACACAACATCGTCCAAGCATCCTTCATCGAAGACATGTGGCAAATCATGGCCAAAACAAAGCCCAAGCAAAATCTCATGTTCCTCGAGGGAGTCCCGAATTAAGGCAAATCATTCATCGCAAGAAGCGTGGTGGCGTTGTTCAAATACAACGCCACTATCCAGGGAACGACTACATTCCCGTTTATGGAGCTAGCACAGGCGAGCGTCGCCCTCATCGAAGAACCGGTCTTCACAAGTGAGACGTTGCAAACATTCAAGAAACTGGCAGAAGGCACTCCCACTGACGTGAGTGTGAAGAACAAAGCTAGCGCTCGGGAGCCTCGTCTGCCGATTCTAATCACGGCGAACTACCCTTTCTGGATGCAAGGCGGCTCCACTGAACGAGATGCGTTCAAGAGTCGCATGATTCACTACAAGCTCAGTGTACCGGCACCCTTCCTGAAAATGACCAAACGACAGCTGAATCCGGCCATGTGGCAGGTACTGTGGTCACACCTGATAAGTCCCAGTGTGCAGTGCCAGTCCAGCTCGGACGAGAAATCCGCGACCAGGAACACCGCCAGCAGTTCCAACAGTTACGTCGATGAAAAGAAAAACGCCAACTGCGCCAAAGAAGGCAGAAAAGTGAAGAAAGTGAAGAAAACGCTAGCCTTCATGGATCCGGTCGAAAACATATGCCAGAGCGACACAGAAGAAGAAACAAATGACATTGATTTGCTTTGTAGCGAGGACATTGACGGTATGCCATGACTAGACAGTCCAGAAACAGACATAGATAGGGATAGAAATGTCATGGACTTGTGTGATGTCAATGAGGCTAGGGCTAGGTTAACACATCCCGGCCAGGTTTAGGGTTCACATCAAATCTATATACTGTTATGCTGCCTTGCATCCCTCCCGGGAGGGGTGCAAGGCAGCATAGCAGTATATAGATGTATATTAGGTCGGGAGGGATGCAAGGCAGCATAGCAGTATATAGATTTGATGTGAACCCTAAACCTGGCCGGGATGCGTTACCGCACTGCACGTGCTACCTAGAAAGTAGGTGTATTCATACAGGTTTACGACCAATAAGAAAGCAAAAAACAGCTGTCAATCAAACTGACTGACATGTACCTAACAACCAATCAGACAGCTGATAACAACTTACAGCCAAACACTGAACTGACCAATGAACCACAAGCTTAGAACAACCAATCAGAACACTCCAAAAGAGGTATATATGCACAGACACAAAAGTCAGTCGGGAGCTCGCATTGGCTAATAGACTAACAAAATGGACGCCATCAGAGAGAGAAACACCATCATCACCAAGATGCTCAATGGTGAGTACAATGCCTTTACACTTTCCAGGACATAATTACTGTGGTCCTGGTACATGGGACTTCACAAATGAAGTAGCAGGAGAGGTAGATGCTTGCTGTAAGATACACGACGAACAGTACGGCGACGAAGACATATCAACTAAACTAGCAGACGAAGAACTAATTACATGTTTACAAGAAACTAATTCAGCATCAGGCTCATTCATAGCAGGCATAATACGTGGAAAGACATACGTAGACAAACTAACGGGGTATCCTAGCAATTCAATGCTATGCAGAGCACAAAAACGACAACACGAAATTGAGCAACAGCAGGCAGCCGAAAAGCAGGCCAAACATACTGAATCACATCCGCATATGCAGGACGAAAATAACAACGACGCGGGAGGTGAAATGGATCCGGGTGAACCAGCAGTCGGTCCATCCGGTGTCATATCCGGCACAGTGGTGCCTGGAGATACTAAAGCTAATCATGGCGACACGGCAGGCATTAGAACATTACATTTCAATAGAACACTGCGACACTACATAACTGCAGACGAAGGCAGCTTCAACACAGTAGACTATGTACCACTAACAGACTACAAAGACGACAAATACGGAAAACTCAGATTCAACCACACAGGCTGCACAATTCCATACAACTTTCTAAATGCCTCAATGACAGCAGCAGAAATCGAAACACACTTAATGCCAGCAACAGCATGGAGAGTGCAATCGTGCGGTTTCAAACTAACAAACATAATCCCAGCATCCTAGCTTTAAACACAAGACCCTACTTCGTGGGCTATTTAGACACAAAACACAACTTCTTCAAACAAGGTCACTTCAATCACTCAGAGCTGCCAAACGACAACATGAAACTAAACATACCACAGAACAGAACACAGGGCTCACTATGCAGTCTCCAACAGATACGCATAGTAAACAGGGGTTGGTTAAAATACCAAAGTAACCTAGACGCAGACAATGCCAGTTCAGGCACAGCAATGGACCAGTTCATATCAATCTGGAACACAAACAACCTAAACTTCATGTACTCAGGGGACACATGGCAGTACACATGGCTAAACAGCAATCCATTCTGGTTTAACGGGATGTCATTTGCATGGGGGAAAGCAGAAGCATATGACGGGACACCACTCAACATATGGAAAGGCATTCCTGTTGAAATAGACTCAAATGTAATGCAAACATACAACTGGTGTCCTAACGCGAGGCATAAACTGGAGCAAACACTCAGGAGGCAGATATGAAGCAGCAAATGTAACAACAAACCAAAACTGTCCAACGCCGGGCAGAAGCTGTCTCACACAAATGCCAATGGAGCCGTCAGAGGCACCACCGATTGCATACATCGAAATACCGCCGATGCTAACAGCATCAAATGAACCGTCAAAAACACTATGGGTATGCACTGTAGTGTACGAATGCACGATACAAATCGAAACACTCTCAGGCAGTCCACAATACGTGGGATGGAACGTACCAAAAACAAACACACAACTCCCAACAGACCTATGGTCAAAACACAGAACAACACTCTGTCAATGTCCGGTTGGAATGCGTAACTATGCATTGAATGATGCTGCTAACGGTACAAATCCTGCATACATGCGTTAATCTGTTGCAGCGAAAAGACGAATTACCAAAAAGGTGAGTAACATATACCCATTAATACAATGCTATGTGATATTAAAGACAATATACGAAATAACAACATTATTCTAATTTCAGAAAACGGTACCATCATGTACCAGATGGTTTATCCGTGGTTGGTGCCCAACCAATTCCAACTAAACATACCAGTACAACAGAACCCACTATGGTCACGTATGTCTGCCCAGGCGTACGATCTCATAGAGGAATCAAAGGTAACAACTAAACATACCAGTACAACAGAACCCACTATGGTCACGTATGTCTGCCCAGGCGTACGATCTCATAGAGGAATCAAACGTAACAACTAACAACGAGCAGATCAAGTACAATGATCGCCACTGGTCACTGTCACCAGACGAAAGTCTGCAGGACGACGATGGCATAACAATCAAGTCAGCCTCAGTCAAGTTATGTCAATTCATCAACAGGCGTGATGTACATGTGATCTATCATGCGCCAAATGAATGCTCCGAAAAGAAATTCTGGAATCGCTACAATCACTTCCATCTCACTTATCTCAGCCAGACACGTCCAGGCTGTGATAAACTCTGGATGACTGTGACGGCGCAACACAAGAAGCTGGTACTGACCACAAGCAACATACCAGCAACAGACACGCTTCCCTGCAAGCTGGGCGAACTACCTAGCTCAAAAGCCACGAACGACATGGCTACTCAGTGAAAATCCACTCATGGCGCAATTCCAAGAACTGACCTTCAACGAATACGTGCCAAGACCAGACCTGCCGCCACGCAGCGAACACTTCGCAGAAGCAACTAAAGTCGACGCGAAAAAGGAGCCAGTCCTTCACTTGGTTAATGGCAAGCACATGTCATTATTCAAATACTTAAAGTGGCAGGTGACAACCAGAAACTACCACACTCGCGAGGATCTCATGCAGGGGAGCATTACTTCGAGCAACGGCGACAACTTCGAAAGGGCATTGGTACACCCAATGTTCGATTCCACTTTGCAGAAGGTCTTCGCGATGGATAGGACCTTAGAGATCCAGCATTCGTTCCGTCATCGCCTGCTACAGACCAACTGGCTACGCTTCACAGAAGACAAATCGTATCTGACAGTTGACGAATCGATGCAGACCCTGTGGCTATGGTGCGACACACACAACATATCGATGACCGGATTCGTGGAAGACGTCTGGACCGTCATGCAAAAAACCAAGTCGAAACTCAATCTGCTCTTCCTCGAGGGGTGCCTAATTCGGGCAAGTCGTACGTGGCACGGAGTATCATCGCCCTGATCAAGTACAGTGCAACGATCCAGGGCACCACGAGCTTTCCGTTTATGAAATTAGCGCAAGCCAGAGTCGCGTTGATTGAGGAGCCAGTCTTCAGAAACGAGACACTCCAAACTGTCAAGAAATTGGCGGAGGGAACGCCGATGGATGTAAGTGTGAAGAACAAGGGAAGCGCTCGCGTGCCACGTCTGCCGATAATAATAACGGCAAACTACCCGTTCTACACACAGGGCGGATCGACAGAAAGACATGCCTTCAGATCGAGAATGATTCACTACAAGTTGACCCAGCCAGCGCCGTTTCTCAAAATGACGAAACGCCATCTCAATCCTGCCATGTGGCAGTACTTGTGGGCCCACAAAATATCGCCAGACATAACGAAGGAATCCAGTTCAGATGAGGGTGAATTCTCCGAATTTCTGGCGGCAGCCACATCGAAGTACAAAACGCCAACCAACGACGCACCAAAACGTAAAACGCCGGACGCGCCAAAGAAAGCACCAACCAAACGCACACTTGCCTTCATGGACGAGGTGGAGAGTATCTGCAAAAGTGACAGTGAAGAGGAGGTGACTGACATCGACTTACTGTGCAGCGAAGACATGACACAGATGCCGTGACTAAATGAACACGAAATGACGAATGTCAAAAATGATGAACACTGCTAGAGATAGGATTAGAAGTATGTTATTAGAAAATATTGTTAACAATTTGTAGAAATATTAATATCGATTTATTAGATTAGAGCTATAAAGTAGTAACTGCGAGGACTGCGCGCTTCGTCAGGAGGGAAAAAAGCGATGGTTTAGATAGTGTTGATGTGAACCTGGGGGTCGCTTACTGCACTGCACGTGCTACATAGAAAGTAGGTGTATTCATTAAGGCTGAGAGCCAATGAGAACACATAATGAGCTGTCAATCAAATTGAGTGACATGTACCTATCAACCAATAAGACAGCTTGAAACAAACTGACAGCTGTCAGTCTGACCAATGAAGCACAAGCTAAGAACAACCAATAAGAACACTCCAAGAGTGTATATATAAGACGTTGCATAGAGACAAAAGTCAGTCGGGAGCTCGAATTGCAAGATGGACGCAATACGTGAACGAAACACTATCATGACGAAGATGATGAATGGTGAGTACAACGCCTCTACACTTTCCAGGACATAACTATTGTGGTCCTGGTACATGGGACTTCACACAAGAAGCAGTAGGAGAGGTAGATGAATGCTGTAAGAAACACGATAAACAGACAGTATGGCGATGAGGATGTATCAACTAAACTAGCAGACGAAGAACTAATTGCATGTTTACAAGAAACTAACTCAGCGTCAGGCTCACTAATAGCAGGGATAATATGTGGAAAAACATTTGTAGACAAACTAACAGGTTATGCTAGCAATTCAATGCTACGCAGAGCACAGAAACGACAACACGAAATCACACAACAGGCTGCCGAAAAGCGCGCCAAATATACTGCATCAGAAAGTGATATGCACGACGAGAACAACAAAGACGTGGCACACGAAATGGATACGGGTGAACCAGCAGTCGGTCCATCCGCTATCATATCCGGTGGTGTGGTGCCTGGAGATACTAAGGCTAATCATGGAGGTACTGCTGGCATTAAAACGTTACATTTTAACAGGACAATGCAACAATACATCACGCCAGACGAAGGGCACTACAACACCTGCGATTATGCACCAATCACTGGGTATATGGATGACAAATTCGGCAAACTAAGATTCAACCATTCTGGCTGTACTATTCCGTACAATTTTCTAAATTCATCCATGACAAAAGCAGAAATCGAAACACACTTGATGGGGGCTACTTCGTGGAGAGTACAATCCTGTGGATTTAAACTCACGAATGTAATCCTGTTGACAGACACAGTACAACAAGTGGGGGGCACAGTTACTATGGACTTGGCACTAAACACTAGGCCTTACTTCATCGGCTACGTAGACAGCAAGCACAACTTTTTCAAGCAGAGTCACTTTATTTACTCTGACTTGCCAAATGCAAACATGACACTGAACATACCTCGCAACAGGCCACTACGTGGTATACAGCAGACACGGGTGGTAAACAGAGGCTGGCTGAAATACCAGACACAGATGGACGTAGACAAAGGGGCATCAGACATACCAATGGAAAACTTCATGTCCATATGGAACACTGACAACCTGGACCTCATGTATGCAGGTGATACCTGGCAATACACATGGATGAACAGCAATCCATTCCGGTTCAATGGAATGTCGTTTGCATATGGACATCAAGAAATCTATGACGGTACACCACTCAATGTGTGGAAAGGGATACCAGTAGAAATAGGGGGAAATGCAATGCAAACATTCAACTGGTGTCCGAACGCAAAAGGAACCAACTGGAGCAAACACTCAGGAGGCACGTATGAAGCAGCAAATGTAACATCTAACAAACACTCAGGGGGCACATATGAAGCAGCAAATGTAACTTCTAACAAATACTCAGGAGGCACGTATGAAGCAGCAAACGTAACATCTAACAAACACTCAGGGGCACGTATGAAGCAGCAAATGTAACATCTAACAAACACTCAGGGGCACGTATGAAGCAGCAAATGTAACATCTAACAAACACTCAGGGGCACGTATGAAGCAGCAAATGTAACATCTAACAAACACTCAGGGGCACGTATGAAGCAGCAAATGTAACATCTAACAAACACTCAGGGGCACGTATGAAGCAGCAAATGTAACATCTAACAAACACTCAGGGGCACGTATGAAGCAGCAAATGTAACATCTAACAAACACTCAGGGGCACGTATGAAGCAGCAAATGTAACATCTAACAAACACTCAGGGGCACGTATGAAGCAGCAAATGTAACATCTAACAAACACTCAGGAGGCACGTATGAAGCAGCAAATGTAACATCTAACAAACACTCAGGGGCAAGTATGAAGCAGCAAATGTAACATCTAACAAACACTCAGGAGGCACGTATGAAGCAGCAAATGTAACATCTAACAAACACTCAGGGGCACGTATGAAGCAGCAAATGTAACATCTAACAAACACTCAGGAGGCACGTATGAAGCAGCAAATGTAACATCTAACAAACACTCAGGGGGCAGGTATGAAGCAGCAAATGTAACATCTAACAAACACACACCAACACCGGGAAGAAGCTGTCTCACACAAATGCCAATGGAGCCATCAGAGGCACCGCCGATTGCATACACTGAAATACCGCCAATGTTAACATCGACAAACGAACCAACAAAATCACTCTGGCTGTGCACTGTAGTGTATGAATGCACTATACAGATAGAAACAATGTCAGGCAATCCACAATACGTGGGGTGGAATGTACCAAAATCAACATCACAACACTGGTCAGACCTGTGGTCAAAAGACCAAACACAACTGTGTCAATGTCCAGTAGGAATACGTAACTATGCACTAAACGATGCTGCTAATGGCAAGAATCCTGCATACATGCGTTAATCTGTTGCAGCTAAAAGAAGAATGACTAAATTGGTAAGTACTATGTACCCAATAGTACAAGCCTATGTTATAGTAAGTGATATATGAAATAATTGAACTTATATGATTTCAGAAAATGGTGTGATCATGTACCAAATGGTCTATCCATGGTTGACACCTGACCAATTCCAATTGAATATTCCGATTGAAAAAAATCCATTGTGGGACCGCGTAGCTGCCCAGGCTTACGACCACATCGAAGAGAGCAAAGTTGTAAACTCGAACGAACAAATAAAGTACAACGGCGCTGATTGGTCCATTGCGCCGGATGAATATCTCCAAGACGACGAGGGGATAACAGTGAAATCGGCTGCCACCAAATTGTGCCAGTTCATCAATCGTCGTGATGTCAACGTCGTCTACCATGCACCCAATGAGTGCAGTGAGAAGAAGTACTGGAATAAGTACAACCATTTCCATCTGACCTACGTGAGTCAAACACGTCCAGGCTGTGATAAATTGTGGATGAACTGCACTGCACAGCATAAAGAGATGTCGAAGAACACGGGCAATATACCGCCTAGTCAACAAACATGCTTCCCGGCAAGCTGGGCCAATTACCTGAGTCAGAAGCCACGTACAACGTGGATGCTGAGCAAAAACCCACTGATGGCTTGCTTTCAAGAACAAGTAATGTCTGAGTATGTACCAAAAGAAGATCTGCCACCACGAAGTGACCGCTTTGACAAACCACAACCGGAAGACACGAAGAAAGAGCCACAGCTGAAACTGATTAGCGGCAAACACGTCACTATTCAAGTACCTAAAGTGGCAGGTGGTCACTCACAACTGTCACACCAGAGAAGACCTGATGCAGGGAAGCATTACAGCTCCAAATGGCGACAACTTTGAGAGAGCGCTAGTGCATCCAATGTTCGATAGCACTTTGCAAAAAGTGTTCACCATGGATCGCACTCTAGAGATCCAACATTCATTCAGACACCGACTGTTGAAAACAAACTGGCTGAAATACACTGAAGATGACAAGTACATAACCGTGGACCAATCAATGCAGACCATGTCAATCTGGTGTGACATACACGGCATACCCATGACCAACTTCGTGAACGACGTCTGGGATGTGATGAACAAATCACGTCCAAAGCTGAACCTGCTGTTCCTTGAAGGAGTGCCCAACTCAGGAAAATCATACATAGCATGGAGCATAATAGCACTGTTGAAATAGAGTGCTACCATTCAAGGAACAACAACCTTTCCATTCATGGAATTGGCACAGGCGAGCGTTGCACTGATAGAAGAGCCGGTATTCACGACAGAAACCCTGCAAACATTCAAAAAACTTGCAGAGGGAACCCCAACAGATGTGGCAGTAAAAAACAAAGCAAGTGCATGAGTGCCAAGGCTGCCAATCCTGATAACAGCCAACTATCCGTTCTACAGTCAAGGCGGATGTACTGAGCGTGATGCCTTCCGGTCAAGGATGATACACTATCGCCTAACAGTAGTGCACCCTCCGGTTGCACTATAGCATAGCATATATGTATATATAAGCTGGATCTCCTGACCAAGGCCAAGATGTGGTAGGTGGACGCAACATTCCGAGTTGTCCGACAGCTGTTTTACCAGCTGTTTACAGTAAATGAATTTGTTCGACAAGAAGGTTGCACGAAGCAGCTGCCTACGACATTGTGCATCATGTGTCGCCGCCGCAACACGGACTATACAGCAGTGTTTCGTGATCTGTGTGCCATGCTGCCAATTCCAAGAAGACATTTACATGTTTGGAGATTTCAATATCCACCTTGATCTACCATGTCCAAATACTAGATCATTCATGGATGTCCTTCAAACATATGCATTACATCAACACGTTTCATTTCCTACACACGTTCATAGTCATTGGCTCGACCTGTTTATTACTAGATCTACTTGTACTAACATTAAAGCAATATTCCCTACTGATGGTTTATCAGATCACCATTGTGTCATTATTGATTTGTGGTTGCAAGTTGGTTCAAGATCTAGAAAAATAATAATCACATTTCGACCAATAAATAAAATTAACATAAATACCCTTCATGAGGATCTAGCAAATTCTGATCTTTTGATCAAACCTAAATCTACACTATGCGAGCTTGTTAATCAGTACTATGAAACATTAAGTAAACTTCTGGATAAACATGCTCCGAAACAAACCAAAAGTGTACAAGTTCGCCCTCCATCACCATGGATGTCTAATGATATAATTGTAGCAAAACGTCGTCGTCGATATCTTGAAAGAATTTGGCGACGAACTTGTTCTCCAATTGATCGATCCCGTTATACTAAACAGCTACATATATGCAATCACATGATGTCAAAAGCAAAGTCTGATTACTATACACATTTTATCACAACAAATTCTGAAAACCCTCGGCAGATGTGGAAATCTGTTAACACAATTCTACATCGGCAGAGTGCTTTCCACCTGAGGAACAGAGACGCTAAGCGAGAATTAAACGTTGTTTGGAATGGGACCCGTCTCAACAACACATCAACACCAGTGTACCTCGGCGTTCATCTCGATAGAACTCTCCTTTAAGACACACATACAAAAAACCAAGATGAAAGTAAATGCAAGAAACAACATCATCCGCAAACTTGCCAACTCGAAGTGGGGGTGCAGAGCATCAACTTTAAGATCTAGTTGTCTCGCTCTCTGCTACTCAGCTGCCGAGTATGCCTGTCCGGTATGGGAAAGGTCCATACACGCAAGCAAGTTGAACCCTGCTCTACATGACTGCTGCCGAATCATCTCAGGCTGCCTCAAATCAGCGAACGTCGACAGCGTACACTTGCTGGCCGGCATAGCTCCCCCTCAAATCAGGAGAACTGTTGCCAGCCGCATGGAACGATCACGACTAACGACAGATACCAGACACCAACTGTTCAACCATATGCCAGCTGCTAGCCGACTGAAGTCGCGGAAGAGCTTCATGCACACAGTGACACCGCTCGACTCGTCTCCTAGTATCACAAGAATACAGATGTGGAACAGCAAAACAGCTGACATACCAGCCTCCAATAAAATGGGATTAGAGGCGGCTGAATCCCTGCCAGCGGGGTCTGACCAAGCATGGCTCTGTTGGCGTTCTCTGAACCGCCTACACACTGGCGTTGGCCGTGTTAAAAGTACGATGAGGAGGTGGGGATACATTGATGACACCCAGTCTTTGAACTGCAACTGTGGGAAACTACAGACGATGGCCCATCTCCTCTGCTGTCGACTACTGGATGAGGCCTGCACCGCAGAAGACCTCGTCACTGTCACTGAGCGAGCAAAGGCGTGCGCCCGCAAGTGGCAACACATTGTGTGAAGGACACGAAAGAAGAAGATCGGCAGAAATTAAAAGAATTCATATATAATTACAAATATATATATATTTGAAATTCCATGGAACAGTCGTGGGAATAATGTCGTCATGACGACATGGTTTACCTTAATAATTATACATGCACTTAAAACCCCCATTCTATAATGTAAACATGAAACATGCATGTAATATTTTATTTTTGTTAATTATACATTTATATGCCGAGATCGACGCAAGGCAACGAACAGAGTAGTAGTTCAGCAAATATTTAGTAGACGCAGAATGGAATTCCTCAGAACAGCGGTGCAATTAATCCTCTGGTTGCTATACGAATAACATCATCCTACAAATAGGTGGGCCGAGATTGACGTGTGTAGTAAGCCTAAAACCAAAATATTCGTGTAACATTTAATTTCTCTACACATATATGTACAAGTTTACAAGGAATTAATTAACAATAAACAGCTTACACTTCACACATAATAAATAAATAGGTGGGCCAACATCGATGTGGGCCAAGATCGATGGCTTCCTCTGACAGTACTATCGAGAGGCGTCTGAGGTAAGTTTATTATGCTGTGTCTGCTGCAGTGGAAAAGCAGCCTCAGATTGTCAAGTCACTTGATGCTTCAATGCTTCAAGCAGCCTAGTGAGCCAGATGATGACAACCCGTTTCAGTGGTGCGTAAACCACAACAACAAAGTCAGGAGATATCTCAGCAGCAAGAGCAACTCAAGAAACAAGAAGACATTTTGCTCCTGAAGCAACTACAAGAAGATATTTTGCTCCTGAAGCAACTACAAGCTGCTCAGACATCACTTCAAGGAGACATATCCACTGTATAGCCCAGTGTTTGGTGTTGTTCGGTTCTTTAAGTGTAGTTAGTTCAGGCATATTTGTTCAGTTGTTATATTATTCAGTTTGTTTTATTGTTGCAATGGTATTGAACAAACTGTCAAGAATGTCCACTTCTCTTGCCATCAAACATCTTGCAGTTCCAGCTCTGAGTGTATTTTGAGTTCAATTTTAAAAGAATCAAATAACAATGTACGGATAATTGCCACGGTTAACTGTCATGTTTTTAAGACAAGTCAATGTCTTTGCTGGCGTAGGGTGTTCGTTTATAATCGGGACAAGTCACATATGGTCGGAGAGCTTTCTGAAAGATGATTCCCATATTGCTTCACAATGGGATTCATGTTGGAATTGAGCAGCTTCGTGACGTATAAACATCGCCAGAACAATGTATTGTTAACATGCATCACTACACATATTGTTTCACTAAAACAAGGACTTTGGGACAATGTTGTATGACATAACATTTTTATTTCGTAACAACAATGTTTTCGCAAGGAAAGTTGAATAATTTGTCTATGCAAATATATCAACAACTCAAAATAACTATTACTAAACAAATCTGATGAAATCCAGACCCATGTATTCCACTAAACAGCATCACCTTTGCTCTAAACAGCATCACCTTTGTGCCATTGAACAGCAATTCGGACACAACACGGTCATGAACTGCAAGCATGTTTCGCCGACAAAAAGCCAGCAAAGAACTTTTGCCTGCTGACATTCCCAAATGTTGAAATCATGTATGCTTCTACCTCGGTCTGATGGTATGTAACTGCAGTGGACAGATAACAAATTAGTTACGCTTGACTATTGGACAGGGGAGGGTGAATTCCCTTTGCCTCACAATTTTGTTATGTAGCCTTCTTCGTATTAGCTTAAAACCTAGTGCCCCCTCCTTCCTGGTTCTTGCTCTTGGTCCTTGAGCTTGGTCCTTACTCACATGTCACTTGGACCTGCTCACATGGTGAGGGAACTTAAAGGAACACTGTAGTAGTAGAAGCTAGGTCAACCAACTGCACTACCACAGTCAAGTGTCTTAGAGGGCTCCGTCTGAGTGAAACCTCAGTGTTGCAGGGACAGTCATGAGCAAGAGGAGGTGTAGCCTCAGACAGTGGCATTCTCTTCCTAGTGTTGTACCTTCCATGGAGTAACCTCGTTACCATGGTAAAAGGAAAACTATATTGGAATCTGTTTTGCCATACTGAGTCGCGCAACCCAGGTTATGAGAACAACTACCTAGTAAGCTTGTCACTACCACAGCTGTGCTGTTATGTATCATGCTCGCTTCTAACTGGGCGATAATATGAAAATTACGTCAGAAGCTGATGCTACCAGCTGTGCTGACTCTATGACATGCACAACATTCATGTGCATCAGGGTGTCATTTGCATCTGTCGTCTGTGTCATTCCCATTAAGGTTATAAAGGTGTGACTGAGGTATCATCAATGAGCAACATAATTTGCCACACTGAGTAGCGCTACTTACATTATGAGAACGATTACCTAGTAAACTCATCACCACCACATTCGTTATTTATGATGATCGGGTGCAACTGGGCGATAATAGGAAAATTACATAGGAAGCTGATGCTAACAGCCGCGGAAGACTCCACAACATGCACAACATTCATGTGCCTGGGTGTATCATTCGCATTTGTCATCTACATTGTTCCCGTTAATGTGTCTGTTGCCATCTGCTGCAGCTGACCAATGACGACACCACTATACATTACAACTCATCTACTTCAAACAGCACACCTTCGTCAAACACATGCCAAGCAAATCGTTTGAGGAGAAATGGAAAGCAGTAAATGGGAGAACTACATGACCATGAAGCAAGACAAGATACAAGGCACACACTGGAACTATTCACAAGCTATTCACCGTCTTACACAAGTAACATTGACAACACAAAGAACATCGTGGCAGCTGGTGAAAAGTTCTTATAACCATCCATGTTTGCTTGCAACCGGGTGATAATAAGACCACTATGTAGGAAGCTGATGCCAATGGCCGCGCAAGTCTCCATGACATGCACAACATTCATGTGCCTGGGTGTGTCGTTTGCATTTGTCATCTGCTTTGTTCCCGTTAATGTGTTTGTTGTTATCTATTGCTGCTGACCAATGATAACACCACCTTACATTGCAACTCATCTACTTCAACTTGTGTTGCATGCCACAGTTGGGGTTTGCCTTCCTAAAGGATATCGACTCTCCTTCCCGTCCACCCTTATCATCAACTATTCAGACAATGTCATTTCTCATACACTGCCATGCTACCTGCAACATTTCTCATACACTGCCATGCTACCTGCAACATTTCTCATACACTGCCATGCTACCTGCAACATTTCTCATACACTGCCATGCTACCTGCAACATTCATGTGCCTCAGTGCATCATTTCTCATACACTGCCATGCTACCTGCAACATTCATGTGCCTCAGTGTATCATTTCTCATACACTGCCATGCTACCTGCAACATTCATGTGCCTCAGTGTATCATTTCTCATACACTGCCATGCTACCTGCAACATTCATGTGCCTCAGTGTATCATTCATATTTGTCTTCCGCATCGTTCCTGTCAACAACACTGACCACTTCTTCATATCTGCCCTTGCCATCAACGCTCTGGGCAACGTGTTTTGCCACACTGAGTTGCGCTACCTACATTATAAGAACGACTACTAGTAAACTCATCACCACCACAGCCATGTCGTTATTTATCATGCTCGGGTGCAACTGGGCAATAATATGAAAATTACGTCGGAAGCTGATGCTAACAGCTGCGCAAGATTCCACAACATGCACAACATTCATGTGCCTAGGCGTATCATTCGCATTTGTCATCTACATTGTTCCCGTTAATGTGTCATCTGCTGTAGCTGACTAATGACGACACCACTATACATTACAACTCATCTACTTCAAACAGCACACCTTCGTCAAACACAAGCCAGGCAATTCGTTTGAGGAGAAATGGAAAGCAGTAAATGGGAGAACTACATGACCATGAAGCAAGACTAGATACAAGGCACACACTGGAACCATTCACAAGCTATTCACCGTCTTACACAAGTAACATTGACAGCACAAAGGACATCGTGGCATCTGGTGAAAAGTTCTTATAATAATGTTTGCTTGCAACCAGGTGATAATAAGACCACTATGTAGGAAGCTGATGCCAATGGCCGCGCAAGTCTCCATGACATGCACAACATTCATGTGCCTGGGTGTGTCGTTCGCATTTGCTGTCTGCATTGTTCCTTTTACTGTATTTGTTGTCACACGTCCTTTACTTTACACATGACATTTGTGTGCAGGTTGTTGAAATGTCACATCACAGACTATGAGGCGCGACACATCGTCACAGTGGCCAACAAGTCGCCGAGATTAGGGCACGTCATGGAAGTGCAACTTTGTTATTTCACCCACCTGCAGCCTGTTTAAGCAGAAGTATAAGTTCGCTAATCTCACAGCCATGCAAGACATCTACAATGTCTTCTTATGCTGCATTGATGCTGGCATTCATTAACAACATCGACTACTTTTCAAGCAGCGAAACTTGCCCAACAACCTCATCTTCTGTTATCCCAGAGATGTTTGACACAGAACTGTGGATTTTTGGTAGAATCACAGATTCTGGATCAACACTGACTTATGCTGCATTAATGTTTGCATTCATTAAGAACATCGACTACTTCTCAAGTGGTGAAACGTGCCTAAAAACCGCATCTCATCCCAGAGACATTCGACACTAAAGACTGTGGAAATTTGGTGGAATCACATGTCGATGACAAGTGTCACATGTCCTTTATTTTACACGTGTTCATTTTCCTCCTGTCACATGTGAAACTTTGGGTCTCTACACATCGTCACAGTGGCTGTCAAGTGGCATATGATGCTGAGTTACTTCAAACTTATGCCGCGTGGCTGCGCTGTAGAGAAATACAATACAAAAGCAACCAACCACAACTGGTGCACAGAACAACAAACCAAATGAGGTTTGTATATCGAAGACAAAGGTAGGTATATTACAATCCGCTAGGTGCGCTGCGGAAAATTCGGACGTAGAAATTGACCCAGAATATGTGACCGCCATCTTAGGCTCCGCCTGGTTTTGATGGTCATGCAGATTTGCATCATAACATTATGCAAATGAACGTGTGACCTTGACTGATACATATATCAACCAATGGAAGACTGACGAAGCATGTGGAATTTTCGCGGGCGTTCCTGGATTGACTTTGACCGAGGTAAGCTCGTGTTAACTTTTGCCTTGTGAATAGTAGTTAAAAATAATGGTAAATAATCATCGAACAACTTTAGCGTGTCGATAAATGAAATCTGCAATATTTCAGCTTTATAATGATGTGCATATTATGAATGTGAGTTTGTTCGCCCGAGTACAGCGTCGTTCGGAAAATTAGCTATGCGCGCACTGTTTAGCGTTTAAAAGTGCGTTTGCGTTGTTGACATCGCTCCGCGGCGAAGTCATTTTCCGCGATTCAAAGTCCACGCAATCGAAGTGTTTGCAACCAACTGCGGCTAGATTTAGTGGGAACAAGTAATTATAGATATATCAATGTTGCATGGCATTAATAATCATTAAGATTGCTCTTGTTAAAATGTTATATTTTCACAATTTAAATGCTGTATTCCTAACTTCCGGTTTGTGCGTGACTTGGCACAGTTTTGACGGTCTGACGTCGTGATATTTCAGCATTTAAATCCACGCCATCTGCACTTTTACAATTATGTGCTGATAATTTTGAATGTATACAATCAATAAGATGTCTATTATTTTTGGTTTCCTTCCTTTATATTACATTTAAAACAGAAATAAATTAAGAAAATGAGAGTTTTGTTAAGCAATTACTTGATGTACGACGTGCATATATTATATATTTTTTATTCTTTCTACGCATACTTTTAATGCACAACATGTGTATGTATGTATGTGTATGTATATTATATGTGTGTGTAATATAATATTCTTTATTTTATTTTTTAGGATTCCACAATACATTTGAAGATTAAAAGGATAACACACACACACACATCAAAAGACAGACAAAGACTATGTGAAAATGTTGAATATATGTACACCGAGCTTACAGTGTCCAGTGAACATTGACACATTAAACATGCATGGATTTACGAAACTGATCTCTGAAGATGTGTACACTCAACCGACAGTATCATGTGAACCACTTTAATATATTGCTTCGTGACATTAATTTATGAGACATTGACATATGAACATTCATGCACTGAGTCTGCAATGCCCTGCAAACGTTGACACATGCACTGGCATGGACTTATGAAACAGTGAACTGTGAATATTTGCTGTACTGAGCCAGGAGTGTACTCTGTGGTTCGCCTTGTAGTTCCTTTTATAACGGGTTGAAGCTGACTACTTCTTGTACTGCTGCATTGTTTTGGGTATTGTCCTTTTCCATGTCTCCCTATCAGCCTACTGTGAACAATATATAAACATTACTTCATGCTAAAGTGCAGGATATTATTTCATGAAACAGTGAATATTGATGTGCCAAGCTGAGCTGGAGATGACAAAGCTCTCACAATATATAATAAATTGTGTTATATTTATGCAATGACATTGTGTTTTTCCCCAAGCGATTATTTCACCATGCATGAATATATTGTTAAACTTAATTATACATAGTTAGGCCACTAATACCTGTAATTATGCAAATGTCACATTATAATCAATTGTCATCAACATATATTGTAGTAAAGGTAATTATATACACCATTTCCCTTAGTAAATTTTCGAACACCACTGTCATGCAAAATCCGTTATGGCTGAAATATGTAATTTACCAACAAATCGGTCAAAGGTCAATGGAAGTTAAATAATCAGGTCACTAAGGTCAATATTATATTCAACAATTACAGCCTCCATTGACTTTATAGGATCCCATTCCAGACTTAATTAAAAATGAATAGGCCATTAAGACACGTAATTAGGTCAAAGGTCATGATGTAATCAATTAGGTCATTCATTTGTATTAAGGTCCACGTGTACATGTACGTTAATTCTCCCTTACACCCCTCCCTGATCCCACATGTCATGCATAATTACTATATTAATAATTAGGCAATTTTAAGCATAAATAGGTCATTGTAGGTCAAGGTCAATATAAGTAGGTCATTGCAAGGTCATGTCAAGGTCACACATTGTTAGGTAAACATCTTAGGGTCTTTTTATTACACCTCAATATCTTCATTAGTTCACATAATGCCACATTAGTTCACACAATGCCATGATCCCCTGCATTCAATGGTAGCTCAGCCACCAAACATAAAGGTCACAAGAAATGGACTTCATTCCAATGTACAAAATAGACCCTTTTTTTGAAGCCAAAAAGTGGAATAACTTCGCAAATAATAAAGATATTGAAAAAATTAAAAAAGGGTGATAAATGGCATAACATACTCTATCAGATAGAAGTGTTTAAATTATTATAAGACAATTTTGAATTTTTTTGTAATATACCTAACAAAGGCACAAATGTCAAAACAGCAATGTCTGCATAAAAGAACACCTCACTCACGAGGATATAGCTGAGATGGCCAGAAAATTTACGAAGGAACTGAAGAATTTGGTCACGTGGACATGGAATGGCACGGTTTTTATCAAGACACTTGAAACAGTTTAGATGCATGCAATGATGAAAATCCTGCTCTGTTGCAACTGAGCGAAAACTCTGACTTGTACAACATTCATGTGCCTGGGTGTATCGTTCACATTAGTCATCTGCATTGTTCCCGTTAATGTCTTTACTGTTACTTACCGGTACTGATTCGTTTGAGGAGAAAATGAAACTAACAAATGAGAGAAATACATGACCATCATGCAAGACAAGATCAGAAGCTCTCATTGGAATCATCAAACAGAACCAGCATTCATCAAGTGTAACATGCCCAACAACCTCGTCTTCTATATTATCCCAGAAACAATCTTCACAACATGCACAACATTCATGTGCCTGGGCGTATCATTCGCATTTGTCATCTACATTGTTCCCGTTAATGTGTCATCAACGGAAGAACTATGGATTTTTGTTGTAATCAATTCAATAAGGATGTGAACATTTGCTGTAATCTGTTGACCTTTAAGAAATTACACAAAATTGTTTTGTTTAACAAATATACTATGACATTGTAGTCCTCTACATGGTTGGGAGTACATTTATGTTTTGTATTTACTTGATATAAGTTATCACATTTGTCTTTACAATTTTTGCCTTTAATTTGTGTTCATTATTTTTATGTAACTAAATGACAATTTATGGAATAGCCAAAAGTAATTTTGTCTTGTCATGACCCAAACACGGCTATATACTAACATCCCGCCCACCACATAACATCATGGGATATCTAGCCTAGACTGTCCAGTCCGGGTGTGAGAACTACCGAAGTAAGTCATATTATTCTGAATCTTAACGTAGTTTGCTTTGATTTGCTGTCGTATGTTGTTTGCAGATTTTATTCAGTTTGATACGACTCTGTGTAGTAGTCAATGTACAGCGGTTGTTACATTCAGTAGTTTCTATCCATTTCCAATTACATCGGACTCAAATACTGTTTTTTGCGTGACCTCAATTTTACATTCGCGGTTTACATTCTGTTGTCTATAAGGATCACACGTAATGGCTATTCGTTTAGGCGATGTCTCCGGAGATATCTCTCTGGGGTACTAGTGTTACATGTGTGTGTTTTATCAGCAACAGTTTTGTCATTCGCTTCCGTAAATACTGTTCTGCCCATGCCATCGTGAACAGTGGGTTTGACCTTGATTTGATTTCTTTATTTGTGATGGTGCAAGGCGGCTGTGTGGGGTTTGTACAGGTGGTTTCTGGGCCAAAAACATTTATTAGACTTAGCTTGTTAATTATTGACAATCCCCATCGACAGATATATACAACTCATTGTTACTAGGAAAGGGGAATTACTTTTAATATCTAGTTAGGTCATCGGCAATCCCACATATCACCGTTTTACTATATGTAATTAAAGGGCATTGCCATTTTACCAACCATAATGTGTTTTTATATTATATTTCTTGTACAGCGCATCGATCCGCCATGCGGTAATTTGCGCTATAGAAAAATAGTGTTATTATTATTTTTTATTGCTACATTAACTTAGCAGTGCGCAGCAGGCCCCAATATCCATATCCAACAACAGCACTAGATGAGAAAACGGTACAGTGAATAAAATCAGTATTTAATACAGCATAAATTATAATACCTTTTACGCATTGCGCCTGCCTATGTACGGTGTGGTGGGGGGGGGGCTAGATGGCCCACCCTTGTCACTAGTCTGGAGTGCAGCAGAGTGGTGTCAGGTAATGCGATGCTATCCCCAACTTCTCCTGCACCAGTGCTGATATTGGTTAGCTCTACAGTGGTGCTGGTTTCTGGGCCCCACATTTATTACACTTTGCTAGTTAATTATTGTCAATCCCCATCGACAGATATATACAACTCATTGTTACTAGTGTTTACATTTGTATTTCCCATTAAACATTTAATTGCGAATTTTGTTGTACTGGATAAGAAGAACATCTATCAACTATGCATCAACCTCACTGTCACCACTGCTGTGTCACTATGTATCGTACTCAGTAGTAACTGGGCTATAACAGGACATCTACGTCAGGAGGTGAAGTCACGTGAGACTCCAAGATGTGCACAACATTCGTGTGCCTGGGTGTGTCCTTTGCATTTGTCATCTGCATTGTCCCTGTATTTGTTGTCATCTACAGCTACTGGCAAATGATGCCACAATACAATATACGTTACAACTGAGCTACTTCAAACACAAAATAGGTTCCACCATGGAGTGAACGAGTCGATGTATTATGTCAGATGTGAAATGGAGTGCACATCGAGTCACTGTGCTGCAGGGAGATAGCAACATGCAAAACCGGCTTATGATGCGTGTCACTGTTGCTGCTAGCCTTCATAAAGAACATCGACCCCTTCTTCACATCCACCCTTACCATCAACTCTTCAGGTGACGTCATTTGTCACACCCAGTCATGCTATCTGAATTACATATCATGCTTGGATGCAACTGGACGATCACAGGAAAATTCCATGACATACACTTTTACTTTCAATTAGTGTGCTTGATTGCCGCTTGGAAAAGTACTGTAATAAAGAAGTTCACAACTTGGCCTGCATGTGCTGATGAATGTGACTTGGATAAAAGCTTGCAAGTCACTTCGAATCCATTTCATTTGGCATACACTCACAGGCATAGTTGACTTTTTCATTTGGGATATGACTGCAGTCATAGTCAACACATGTGTTGGAATCATCTGGTGTAGGTAGAACTTGTGTGCAACGTAGCAAGCTTTTACTGTTTCTCCAATGATGCAGTGCGACTATACTACCGGTTTGGAAACCATTTACAATTTTTCAACCACATGTTTACAGATAAGTTTTGAGTGAAGTACGAGTTCAATATTTTGGTGATTTTGGTCATTTAAAAATGTCAGACGATGACAGAGTTAGTGAAGGGAGTGATACTAATATGGATGATGAGGAACTGGGCAGTGTTTTCGTTGATAGTGACTCAGATGAGCTGTTGGAGAACAATGGGTGTGCAATTTGTTTGTTTACGACGACTCGGACAACTCAGGAGTTTGGCGGCTTTCAGGCCACCTGGAAGGAACATGATGTTGTTCAACATCGGACAATGGACTTATGCAGCATTGTTGGAGTGTCCGTGCTGCATCCACCAGATGTTTGTGTAAAAAAAATGTTATGGCCTAACTGTCAAGCCGTTTATCATAGCTATGAATTGGGGATTTTGGCCAGCTAACCACCTGTTAGAATAATATGTGTTAAGATATGTTATACAAATATTATTGCTGAAAGTGCTGCAACTTGTGGAAAAGGAAAATGCAGAGAAAGCCTTAACATGAAATCGTTGGAGAAACGCATTAATGATCTAGAACAATACACAAGGCTGGAAAAACATGGTCATAACCGCTTTGTACACCAACAACAGAAACTACAGTTCTGTTGCCACTCCCACAGCCAGGGGAGACGATGAACTGTTGCCACTCCCACAGCCAGGGGTGACGATGAACTGTTGCCACTCCCACAGCCAGGGGTGACGATGAACAGTTGCCACTCCCACAGCCTGGGGTGATGATGAACTGTTGCCACTCCCACAGCCAGGGGTGATGATGAACAGTTGCCACTCCCACAGCCAGGGGTGATGATGAACTGTTGCCACTCCCACAGCCTGGGGTGATGATGAACAGTTGCCACTCCCACAGCCAGGGGTGACGATGAACAGTTGCCACTCCCACAGCCTGGGGTGATGATGAACTGTTGCCACTCCCACAACCAGGGGTGACGATGAACACAAACAAGATAATCTGGATGATTGTGTAGTGAAGTTTATTACCATTGAGACAGTGACAATTACTTACAGCAGCACTTTGACCATCAGCAAAAGATGTTTCTTAAACAGTTTCCACCACAGAAATAGTGAACGAATCGATGAGTTGCGTGAGACGCGAAATGCAGTGGCTGTGCTGTAGGGAAATACAATACAAAAGCAACCAACGACAACTGGTGCACAGAACAACAAACCAAATGAGGTTTGTGTATCGAAGAAAAAGGCACAAATGTCAAAACAGCAATGTCTGTATAAAAGAGCACCTCACTCACGAGGATATAGCTGAGATGGCCAGAAAATAGAGGAAGGAACTGAAGAATTTCGTCGCGTGGACATGGAATGGCACGGTTTTTATCTAGACACTTGAAACAGTTTAGACACATGCAATGAGGAAAATCCTGCAACTGAGCGAAAACTCTGACTTGTACAACATTCATGTGCCTGGATGTATCGTTCACGTTTGTCACCTGCATTGTTCCCGTTAATGTCTTTACTTTTACTTACCGGTACTGATTGTTCCTGTTACTGTATTAGTTGTCATACATCCTTTACTTTACACATGACATTTGTGTGCAGGTTGACGAAGTGTCACATCGACGACTACGGGGCTCGACACATCGTCACAGCGACAGTCAAGTTGCTAAGACTAGGGCACGTCATGGAAGTGGAACTTTGTTATTTTTTTTGGAATCACACGTCGTTGACAAGTGTCACATGTCCTTTATTTTACACGTGTTTATTTTACTCATGATATCTCTTTGCAAATCGATGTCCTGTCACATGTTAAACTTTGGGTCTCTACACATCGTCACAGTGGCTGTCAAGTGGCATATGATGCCACCACCGTAAATTGCAACTTCAAACAGCCAATAGGTTTCAACACAGAGAGTGAGTTTGCATTCATTAAGAACATCGACTACTTCTCAAGTGGTGAAACGTGCCCAACAACCGCATCGCATCCTAGAGACATTCGACACTGAAGACTGTGGAAATTTGGCACATGTCACATGTCCTTTATTTTACACATGTTTATTTTACTCATGACGTATCTTTGCAGATCGGCTCACTGGCAAAAGGACGGGGTCAGATGTGAGACTCCATGATGTGCACAACATTCATGTGCCTGGATGTGTCATTCGCATTTGTTGTCTGCATTGTTCCTATTACTGTATTTGTTGTCACACGTCCTTTACTTTACACATGGCATTTGTGTGCAGGTTGACGAAGTGTCACATCGACGACTACGGGGCTCGACACATCGTCACAGCGACCGTCAAGTTGCCGAGACTAGGGCACGTCATGGAAGTGGAACTTTGTTATTTCACCCACCTGCAGCCGATTTAAGCAGAAGCATAAGTTCGCTAATCTCACAGCCATGCAAAACATCTACAATGTCTCTGTCATGTCGAACTTCTTTACAATATATTCCAGTGACATAATATGCCCAACAACCTCATCTTCCATGTTATCCCAGAGACATTTGACACAGAACTGTGGATTTTTGGTTGAATCGCAGATTCCGGATCAACATTGACATATGCTGCATTGATGTTTGCATTCATTAAGAACATTGAAACTTTGGGTCTCTACACATAGCCACAGTGGCTGTCAAGTGGCATATGATGCCAAACCGTAAATTGCAACTTCAAACAGCCAATAGGTTTCACCACAGAGTGAGTTGATGAATTAAGTGAGATTTGTCATACCCACCCTAACTTTTTGGGCTACGTGATTGTAATCAGTATTATCTGGGCTATAACAGGACCACTATGTCGGAAACTGAAGGAAATGGCCACGTGAGATGATAAGTTTTCACATTTGTCTTTACAATTTTTGTCTTTAATTTGTGATAATTATTGTTATGTACATAATTATGTCTTTTGATCTGAATTGTTTATAAAAGTTGTGCATGTACGGTGAAATGGAAAATTCAACATTTCATTGCAGATTTTTTTGTATGTATATTTTAATGTTTTTAATATGACGTAGAAATGGTGCGTCAACTTGAATTCAATTCAACGTCACACGTGCAACATGCATTCATGTGCCTGGATGTGTCTTTCACATTTGACGTCTGAATTTTTTTTTATAATGTTTTATTTGTCATCTACCACTACTACTGGTGAACGACGCCAGCACCGTACACCGTAACTGGGCTACTTCTAACAAGAAGTAGGTTCCACCATGGAGAGTGAGTTGATGAATTATGTGAGATGCGATTCAACCACTTCTTCATTTTGTTGCAATTTTTTTGTGTGCGATGAAGAAATGTTGAAAAACACAACGACACTATTCAACGTCACACTGCAGAACATCTTTGTGGAAGAACTTAGTATCACTGAAAACATTGGGTTTGCGAGAATCCATCGAATGGGAAAGAGGCTCACCGGCAAAAGGACCGGGTCAGATGTGAGACTCCATGACATGCACAACATTCATGTGCCTGGGTGTGTCGTTCGCATTTGTTGTCTGCATTGTTCCTGTTACTGTATTTGTTGTCACACGTCCTTTACTTTACACATGACATTTGTGTGCAGGTTGACGAAGTGTCACATCGACGACTACGGGGCTCGACACATCGTCACAGCGACCGTCAAGTTGCCGAGACTAGGGCACATCATGGAAGTGGAACTATGTTATTTCACCCACCTACAGCTGATTTAAGCAGAAGCATAAGTTCGCTAATCTCACAGCCATGCAAAACATCTACAATGTCTCTGTCATGTCGAACTTCTTTACAATATATTCCAGTGACATAATATGCCCAACAACCTCATCTTCCATGTTATCCCAGAGACATTCGACACAGAACTGTGGATTTTTGGTTGAATCGCAGATTCCGGATCAACATTGACTTATGCTGCATTGATGTTTGCATTCATTAAGAACATTGAAACTTTGGGTCTCTACACATCACCACAGTGGCTTTCAAGTGGCATATGATGCCACCACCGTAAATTGCAACTTCAAACAGCCAATAGGTTTCACCACAGAGTGAGTTGATGAATTAAGTGAGATGCGATGTGACCACTTTTTCATATCTACCCTAACTTTTTGGGCTACGTGATTGTAATCAGTATTATCTTGGCTACAACAGGACCACTACGTCGGAAACTGAAGGAAATGGCTATTCAACGTCACACTGCAGAATGTCTTTGTGGAAGAACTTAGTATCACTGAAAACATTGGGTTTGCGAGAATCCATCGAATGGGAAAGCGGCTCACCGGCAAAAGGACCGGGTCAGATGTGAGTCTCCATGACATGCACAACATTCATGTGCCTGGGTGTGTCGTTCGCATTTGTTGTCTGCATTGTTCCTGTTACTGCATTTGTTGTCACACGTCCTTTACTTTACACATGACATTTGTGTGCAGGGTTGTCACACGTCCTTTACTTTACACATGACATTTGTGTGCAGGGTTGTCACATGTCCTTTACTTTACACATGACATTTGTGTGCAGGTTGTCGAAGTGTCACATCACAGAGTATGGGGCTCGACACATCATCACAGTGACTAACAAGTCGTCGAGACTAGGACATGTCATGGAAGTGGAACTATGTTATTTCATCCACCTGCTGCAGATTTAAGCAGAAGCATAAGTTCGCTTGTCTCACAGCCATGCAGGACATCTACAATGTCTCTGGCATGTGGAACTTCTTAGCAACATATTCCAGTGACATAATACGCTCAACAACCTCATCTTCCATGTTATCCCAGAGACAATCGACACAGAACTGGGGATTTTTGGTGGATTCACAGATTCCGGATCAACATTGACTTATGCTGCATTGATGTTTGCATTCATTAAGAACATCGACTACTTCTCAAGTGGTGAAACGTACCCAACAACCGCATCTCATCCTAGAGACATTCGACACTGAAGACTGTGGAAATTTGGTGGAATCACACGTCTTTGACAAGTGTCACATGTCCTTTATTTTACACGTTTATTTTACTCATGACATATCTTTGCAGATCGGCTCATGTGCTTGGGTGTGTCGTTGGCATTTGTTGTCTGCATTGTTCCTGTTACTGTATTTGTTGTCACACGTCCTTTACTTTACAGATGACATTTGTGTGCAGGTTGACGAAGTGTCACATCGACGACTACGGGGCTCGACACATCGTCACAGCGACCGTCAATTTGCTGAGACTAGGGCACGTCATGGAAGCTGAACTTTGTTATTTCACCCACCTGCAGCCAATTTAAGCAGAAGCATAAGTTCGCTAATCTCACAGCCATGCAAAACATCTACAATGTCTCTGTCATGTCGAACTTCTTTGCAATATATTCCAGTGACATAATATGCCCAACAACCTCATCTTCCATGTTATCCCAGAGACATTCGACACAGAACTGTGGATTTTTGGTTGAATCGCAGATTCCGGATCAACATTGACTTATGCTGCATTGATGTTTGCATTCATTAAGAACATTGAAACTTTGGGTCTCTACACATCGCCACAGTGGCTTTCAAGTGGCATATCATGCCACCACCGTAAATTGCAACTTCAAACAGCCAATAGGTTTCACCACAGAGAGTGAGTTGATGAATTAAGTGAAATGCGATGTGACCACTTTGTCATACCCACCCTAACTTTTTGGGCTACGTGATTGTAATCAATATTATCTGGGCTATAACAGGACCACTATGTTGTAAACTGAAGGAAATGGCCACGTGAGATGATAAGTTTTCACATTTGTCTTTACAATTTTTGTCTTTACTTTGTGATAATTATTGTTATGTACATAATTATGTCTTTTGATCTTAATTGTTTATAAAAGTTGTGCATGTACGGTGAAATGGAAAATGCTAATATATAAGTATTTACATTTGCATTTCCCATCCAACATTTCATTGCAGATTTTTTTGTATGTATATTTTAATGTTTTTAATATGACGTAGAAATGGTGCGTCACCTTGAATTCAATTCAACGTCACACGTGCAACATGCATTCATGTGCCTGGATGTGTCTTTCACATTAGACGTCTGAATTTTTTTTTATAATGTTTTATTTGTCATCTACCACTACTACTGGTGAACGACGCCAGCACCGTACACCGTAACTGGGCTACTTCTAACAAGAAGTAGGTTCCACCATGGAGAGTGAGTTGATGAATTATGTGAGATGCGATTCAACCACTTCTTCATTTTGTTGCAAATTTTTTGTGTGCAATGAAGAAATGTTGAAAAACACACCAACACTATTCAACGTCACACTGCAGAACATCTTTGTGGAAAAACTTAGTATCACTGAAAACATTGGGTTTGTGAGAGCCCATCGAATGGGAAAGCGGCTCACCAGCAAAAGGACCGGGTCAGATGTGAGACTCCATGACATGCACAACATTCATGTGCCTGGGTGTGTCGTTCGCATTTGTTGTCTGCATTGTTCCTGTTACTGTATTTGTTGTCACACGTCCTTTACTTTACACATGACATTTGTGTGCAGGTTGTCGAAGTGTCACATCGACGACTACGGGGCTCGACACATCGTCACAGCGACCGTCAAGTTGCCGAGACTAGGGCACGTCATGGAAGCGGAACTTTGTTATTTCACCCACCTGCAGCCAATTTAAGCAGAAGCATAAGTTCGCTAATCTCACAGCCATGCAAAACATCTACAATGTCTCTGTCATGTCGAACTTCTTTGCAATATATTCCAGTGACATAATATGCCCAACAACCTCATCTTCCATGTTATCCCAGAGACATTCGACACAGAACTGTGGATTTTTGGTTGAATCGCAGGTTCCGGATCAACATTGACTTATGCTGCATTGATGTTTGCATTCATTAAGAACATTGAAACTTTGGGTCTCTACACATCGCCACAGTGGCTGTCAAGTGGCATATGATGCCACCACCGTAAATTGCAACTTCAAACAGCCAATAGGTTTCACCACAGAGCGAGTTGATGAATTAAGTGAGATTTGTCATACCCACCCTAACTTTTTAGGCTACGTGATTGTAATCAGTATTATCTGGGCTATAACAGGACCAATATGTTGGAAACTGAAGGAAATGGCCACGTGAGATGATAAGTTTTCACATTTGTCTTTACAATTTTTGTCTTTAATTTGTGATAATTATTGTTATGTACATAATTATGTCTTTTGATCTGAAATGTTTATAAAAGTTGTGTATATACGGTGAAATGGAAAATTCTAATATGTTAGCATTTAGATTTGCATTTCCCATTCAACATTTCATTGCAGATTTTTTTGTATGTATATTGTAATGTTTTTTATACGATGTAGAAATGGTGAATAAACTTAAATTCAATTCAACATCACACATGCGACACACATTCACGTGCCTGGGTGTGTCATTCGCATTTGTCGTCTGAAATTTTCCTGATAATGTTTTATTTGTCATCTACCACTACTACTGGCGAACGACGCCAGCACCGTACACCGTAACTGGGCTACTTCTAACAAGAAGTAGGTTCCACCATGGAGAGTGAGTTGATGAATTATGTGAGATGCGATTCAACCACTTCTTCATTTCGTTGCAATTTTTTTGTGTGCGATGAAGAAATGTTGAAAAACACACCAACACTATTCAACGTCACACTGCAGAACATCTTTGTGGAAGAACTTAGTATCACTGAAAACATTGGGTTTGCGAGAGCCCATCGAATGGGAAAGCGGCTCACCGGCAAAAGGACCGGGTCAGATGTGAGTCTCCATGACATGCACAACATTCATGTGCCTGGGTGTGTCGTTCGCATTTGTTGTCTGCATTGTTCCTGTTACTGTATTTGTTGTCACACGTCCTTTACTTTACACATGACATTTGTGTGCAGGTTGTCGAAGTGTCACATTGACGACTACGGGGCTCGACACATCGTCACAGCGACCGTCAAGTTGCTGAGACTAGGGCACGTCATGGAAGCTGAACTTTGTTATTTCACCCACCTGCAGCCGATTTAAGCAGAAGCATAAGTTCGCTAATCTCACAGCCATGCAAAACATCTACAATGTCTCTGTCATGTCGAACTTCTTTACAATATATTCCAGTGACATAATATGCCTCCTCATCTTCTATGTTATCGCAGAGATATTTTTGGTGGAATCACAGATTCCGGATCAACATTGACTTATGCTGCATTGATGTTTGCATTCATTAAGAACATTGAAACTTTGGGTCTCTACACATCGCCACAGTGGCTGTCAAGTGGCATATGATGCCACCACCGTAAATTGCAACTTCAAACAGCCAATAGGTTTCACCACAGAGCGAGTTGATGAATTAAGTGAGATTTGTCATACCCACCCTAACTTTTTAGGCTACGTGATTGTAATCAGTATTATCTGGGCTATAACAGGACCAATATGTTGGAAACTGAAGGAAATGGCCACGTGAGATGATAAGTTTTCACATTTGTCTTTACAATTTTTGTCTTTAATTTGTGATAATTATTGTTATGTACATAATTATGTCTTTTGATCTGAATTGTTTATAAAAGTTGTGTATATACGGTGAAATGGAAAATGCTAATATGTTAGCATTTAGATTTGCATTTCCCATTCAACATTTCATTGCAGATTTTTTTGTATGTATATTTTAATGTTTTTAATATGACGTAGAAATGGTGCGTCAACTTGAATTCACTTCAACGTCACACGTGCAACATGCATTCATGTGCCTGGATGTGTCTTTCACATTTAACGTCTGAATTTTTTTTTATAATGTTTTATTTGTCATCTACCACTACTACTGGTGAACGACGCCAGCACCGTACACCGTAACTGGGCTACTTCTAACAGCAAGTAGGTTCCACCATGGAGAGTGAGTTGATGAATTATGTGAGATGCGATTCAACCACTTCTTCATTTCGTTGCAATTTTTTTGTGTGCGATGAAGAAATGTTGAAAAACACAACGACACTATTCAACGTCACACTGCAGAACATCTTTGTGGAAGAACTTAGTTTCACTGAAAACATTGGGTTTGTGAGAGCCCATCGAATGGGAAAGCGGCTCACCGGCAAAAGGACCGGGTCAGATGTGAGACTCCATGACATGCACAACATTCATGTGCCTGGGTGTGTCATTGTGCCTGGGTGTGTCGTTCGCATTTGTTGTCTGCATTGTTCCTGTTACTGTATTTGTTGTCACACGTCCTTTACTTTACACATGACATTTGTGTGCAGGTTGTCGAAGTGTCACATCGACGACTACGGGGCTCGACACATCGTCACAGCGACCGTCAAGTTGCCGAGACTAGGGTACGTCATGGAAGTGGAACAATGTTATTTCACCCACCTGCAGCTGATTTAAGCAGAAGCATAAGTTCGCTAATCTCACAGCCATGCAAAACATCTACAATGTCTCTGTCATGTCGAACTTCTTTACAATATATTCCAGTGACATAATATGCCTCTTCATCTTCTATGTTATCGCAGAGATATTTTTGGTGGAATCACAGATTCCGGATCAACATTGACTTATGCTGCATTGATGTTTGCATTCATTAAGAACATTGACTACTTCTCAAGTGGCGTAACGTGCCCAACAACCGCATCTCATCCCAGAGACATTCGACACTGAAGACTGTGGACATTTTTTTGGAATCACACGTCGTTGACAAGTGTCACATGTCCTTTATTTTACACGTGTTTATTTTACTCATGATATCTCTTTGCAAATCGATGTCCTGTCACATGTTAAACTTTGGGTCTCTACACATCGTCACAGTGGCTGTCAAGTGGCATATGATGCCACCACCATAAATTGCAACTTCAAACAGCCAATAGGTTTCACCACAGAGAGTGAGTTTGCATTCATTAAGAACATCGACTAGTTCTCAAGTGGTGAAACGTGCCCAACAACCGCATCGCATCCTAGAGACATTCGACACTGAAGACTGTGGAAATTTGGCACATGTCACATGTCCTTTATTTTACACATGTTTATTTTACTCATAACGTATCTTTGCAGATCGGCTCACCGGCAAAAGGACGGGGTCAGATGTGAGACTCCATGACATGCACAACATTCATGTGCCTGGGTGTGTCATTCGCATTTGTTGTCTGCATTGTTCCTATTACTGTATTTGTTGTCACACGTCCTTTACTTTACACATGACATTTGTGTGCAGGTTGACGAAGTGTCACATCGACGACTACGGGGCTCGACACATCGTCACAGCGACCGTCAAGTTGCCGAGACTAGGGCACGTCATGGAAGTGGAACTATGTTATTTCACCCACCTGCAGCTGATTTAAGCAGAAGCATAAGTTCGCTAATCTCACAGCCATGCAAAACATCTACAATGTCTCTGTCATGTCGAACTTCTTTACAATATATTCCAGTGACATAATATGCCCAACAACCTCATCTTCCATGTTATCCCAGAGACATTCGACACAGAACTGTGGATTTTTGGTTGAATTGCAGATTCCGGATCAACATTGACTTATGCTGCATTGATGTTTGCATTCATTAAGAACATTGAAACTTTGGGTCTCTACACATCGCCACAGTGGCTTTCAAGTGGCATATGATGCCACCACCGTAAATTGCAACTTCAAACAGCCAATAGGTTTCACCACAGAGTGAGTTGATGAATTAAGTGAGATGCGATGTGACCACTTTTTCATATCTACCCTAACTTTTTGGGCTACGTGATTGTAATCAGTATTATCTTGGCTACAACAGGACCACTACGTCGGAAACTGAGGGAAATGGCTATTCAACGTCACACTGCAGAATGTCTTTGTGGAAGAACTTAGTATCACTGAAAACATTGGGTTTGCGAGAGCCCATCGAATGGGAAAGCGGCTCACCGGCAAAAGGACCGGGTCAGATGTGAGACTCCATGACATGCACAACATTCATGTGCCTGGGTGTGTCGTTCGCATTTGTTGTCTGCATTGTTCCTGTTACTGCATTTGTTGTCACACGTCCTTTACTTTACACATGACATTTGTGTGCAGGTTGTCGAAGTGTCACATCACAGACTATGGGGCTCGCAACATCATCACAGTGACTAACAAGTCGCCGAGACTAGGACATGTCATGGAAGTGGAACTATGTTATTTCATCCACCTGCTGCAGATTTAAGCAGAAGCATAAGTTCGCTTGTCTCACAGCCATGCAGGACATCTACAATGTCTCTGGCATGTGGAACTTCTTTGCAACATAATAATTCCAGTGACATAATATGCTCAACAACCTCATCTTCCATGTTATCCCAGACACAATCGACACAGAACTGGGAATTTTTGGTGGATTCACAGATTCCGGATCAACACTGACTTACGCTGCATTGATGTTTGCATTCATTAAGAACATTGACTACTTCTCAAGTGGTGAAACGTACCCAACAACCGCATCTCATCCTAGAGACATTCGACACTGAAGACTGTGGAAATTTGGTGGAATCACACGTCTTTGACAAGTGTCACATGTCCTTTATTTTACACGTTTATTTTACTCATGACGTATCTTTGCAGATCGGCTCATGTGCCTGGGTGTGTCGTTGGCATTTGTTGTCTGCATTGTTCCTGTTACTGTATTTGTTGTCACACGTCCTTTACTTTACAGATGACATTTGTGTGCAGGTTGACGAAGTGTCACATCGACGACTACGGGACTCGACACATCGTCACAGCGACTGTCAAGTTGCCGAGACTAGGGCACGTCATGGAAGCTGAACTTTGTTATTTCACCCACCTGCAGCCAATTTAAGCAGAAGCATAAGTTCGCTAATCTCACAGCCATGCAAAACATCTACAATGTCTCTGTCATGTCGAACTTCTTTACAATATATTCCAGTGACATAATATGCCCAACAACCTCATCTTCCATGTTATCCCAGAGACATTCAACACAAAACTGTGGATTTTTGGTTGAATTGCAGATTCCGGATCAACATTGACTTATGCTGCATTGATGTTTGCATTCATTAAGAACATTGAAACTTTGGGTCTCTACACATCGCCACAGTGGCTGTCAAGTGGCATATGATGCCACCACCGTAAATTGCAACTTCAAACAGCCAATAGGTTTCACCACAGAGTGAGTTGATGAATTAAGTGAGATGCGATGTGACCACTTTTTCATATCCACCCTAACTTTTTGGGCTACGTGATTGTAATCAGTATTATCTTGGCTACAACAGGACCACTACGTCGGAAACTGAGGGAAATGGCTATTCAACGTCACACTGCAGAATGTCTTTGTGGAAGAACTTAGTATCACTGAAAACATTGGGTTTGCGAGAATCCATCGAATGGGAAAGCGGCTCACCAGCAAAAGGACCGGGTCAGATGTGAGACTCCATGACATGCACAACATTCATGTGCCTGGGTGTGTCGTTCGCATTTGTTGTCTGCATTGTTTTGTTCCTGTATTTGTTGTCACACGTCATTTACTTTACACATGACATTAGTGTGCAGGTTGCCAAAGTGTCACATTAAGACTATGGGGCTCGACACATCGTCACAGTCGTCAACAATTCGCCAAGACTAGGGCACGTCATGGAAGTGGAACTTTGTTATTTCATCCACCTGCAACAGGTTTAAGCAGAAGCATGAGCTACTTCAAACAGCCAATAGGTATCACCACAAAGAGCGAGTTGATGAATTACGTGAGATGCGATCACTTTTTCATATCCACCCTAAATTTTTGGGCTACGTGATTGTAATCAGTATTGTCTTGGCTATAACAGGACCACTACATCGGAAACTGAAGGAAATGGCCACGTGAGATGATAAGTTTTCACATTTGTCTTTACAATTTTTTTTCTTTAATTTGTGATAATTATTGTTATGTACATAATTATGTCTTTTGATCTGAACTGTTTATAAAAGTTGTGCATGTACGGTGAAATGGAAGATGCTAATATATAAGTATTTACATTTGCATTTCCCATCCAACATTTCATTGCAGATTTTTTTGTATGTATATTGTAATGTTTTTTATACGATGTAGAAATGGTGAATAAACTTAAATTCAATTCAACATCACACATGCGACACACATTCACGTGCCTGGGTGTGTCATTCGCATTTGTCGTCTGAAATTTTCCTGATAATGTTTTATTTGTCATCTACCACTACTACTGGCGAACGACGCCAGCACCGTACACCGTAACTGGGCTACTTCTAACAAGAAGTAGGTTCCACCATGGAGAGTGAGTTGATGAATTATGTGAGATGCGATTCAACCACTTCTTCATTTCGTTGCAATTTTTTTGTGTGCGATGAAGAAATGTTGAAAAACACAACGACACTATTCAACGTCACACTGCAGAACATCTTTGTGGAAGAACTTAGTATCACTGAAAACATTGGGTGTGCGAGAGCCCATCGAATGGGAAAGCGGCTCACCGGCAAAAGGACCGGGTCAGATGTGAGACTCCATGACATGCACAACATTCATGTGCCTGGGTGTGTCGTTCGCATTTGTTGTCTGCATTGTTCCTGTTACTGTATTTGTTGTCACACGTCATTTACTTTACACATGACATTTGTGTGCAGGTTGCCAAAGTGTCACTTCGAAGACTATGGGGCTCGACACATCATCACAGTAGCCAACAATTCACTGAGACTAGGGCACGTCATGGAAGTGGAACTTTGTTATTTCACCCACCTGCAGCAGGTTTATGCAGAAGCATAAGTTCGCTAATCTCACAGCCATGCAGGACATCTACAATGTCTCTGGCATGTGGAACTTCTTTGCAACATATTCCAGTGTCATAATATGCTCAACAACCTCATCTTCTATGTTATCCCAGAGACATTCGACACAGAACTGTGGATTTTTGGTGGAATCACAGATTCCAGATCAACATTGACTTATGCTGCATTGATGTTTGCATTCATTGAGCACATCGACTACTTCTCAAGTGGCGCAACATTCCCAACAACCTTGTCTTCTATGTTATCTCAGAGACATTCGACACAGAACTGTGGATTTTTTGCCCCATATTCCAAGAGGTTAGATGCGAAATGGAATGTGGGTGCCTGGATCAACACATGAATGGTAGCTTAGTTGCTTCATCTTATACAAGCGACATCCATCAGAACAAAGCCATCACAGACGCAACGAAAATACTGGGCAATTCGGGGTATGGCAAAACTGTTACTAACATGAAACATCACCGTGATGTTTATTTTCATAACAGAAAAGCAGCGGCATGTGATATCAATAGTCATTGATTGTGGCAGCTTGACGAAATATTAAGACCAAAATCGAAAAGAATCATCCAATATGATCTTCCTATTCAAATTGGATATTTTGTGTATAACTATACAAAGCTAGGCTAGCGTTTCACTTTTGTGAAACTGGTACCGACTCTGCCTACTTCGCCATAGCTGGCACATCGCAAGATGATTGCGTTACTCCTGATAAGTTAGAAGATTACTTTAAACAGCAGTTGGAATGGTTTCAAGTCAGGCAGCCTGTAAGCATCACTCTTACGGTGGTGTTGTTTTCTCGCAAGAAACTCACATAGGATTAACAACCACACGTCTCAATACAACTCAGCCAGTTGTTATTTTTTCCTTCAAATAAGGTTTATTCTCTGTGATGAATACTTCATCTAATTGCAATAATGTTGCAACGTTGTCTATAAATGGTTCAGGGCACATCTCAATACAAATGAGCAGGTTGTTATTTAATTCATGTAAGTACAAAGTGCTGAATAAATGTGGACAGCGTTCTCTTTGTTTATAAATGTTTGCTCTTCATTAACCATTCAAATGAAGAGGATTTTGATCTCAATGTTCTGATGCCTACATCTGTAAAATTTGCTAATCCCACCAGTGCCGAGATTAAACGAATTTTAGACCTGCTCTCTGCAACCAAGTGGCCCTGGCTGGCAGCTGTACTTACAAAGAACAAGGTTCTCCTGGCCACTCATAAGGAGAAGCAACAGGGTGACTGTGACAATAGAGGCCTTTCACTACTAGGTTGCCTTCCACGTTCGCTCTGCATTCACGACCTTGAGCAAGCCCAGGACATAACAAAGACAGTGATCTACATCAACTCCTAGCAACCAACGCCGAAACTAACATTGTTCTTCTCGTAACACTATATGGACTATGTAAGGAAGTAGTTGATAGTTAAGTACACCAAACTTACCTCTTACCTGCAACAAGAGGTAACCGAACTGAAGGAAGAATTGGCAAGACACGAGAAAAGGAAGTATTTCAAGATCATAAAATATTCAATATTATTTCAAACAAAATTAATGGCTGAACTAGTAAACTTTCAACGGAATTCAGGCATTGGTATGTATATTTTTATGTTGAAGTTCATGCAAACACATCAGAAAGTATATGTAGGTCATTGCTACGGTTTTTAAATTATGCATTTTATGATGATATATAAATATAAGTACATAGTGACGTATACACAATGTCACATGTCTATTGGCCCATGCTGCTTAATTTCATTCACTGATACCTTATGCAAAGACGGAGGAGCCAATGATAACATTAAGAACCATACGAACAAAGCCAGGGGAGCTTTCTTCAGATTGAATCCAATATGGAGATTCATTATATTCTCCAGAGAAACGACACTGATGACATCAGAGTTGTGACCTGTCCATTGGGGCCTTAAACAACTTTCAACACTAAATGACTTTGAAACATAATGCAGATATTCTGGCCACAAAAGGTAACTAACAAAGAACTACCGAAAGTAACCGCACAAAATATATGTAATTAAGATTGAGATGGATTGGCCACATATTACTGTGAACGTCAGTGGATCATTCCAACATCAAAATCACAACCCGGATATTTTATTTTCCTGAATTTTTGTGATTGATGAGATATTGCTATCATAATTACCGTGCCATCTTCAGTATGTTGCCACCATGGTCGTTGTGACAGTGTACACAAGTTTAAACTGTGTCAGCAGACTGCAATCTTTGATGCACCTGAACAAGGCAGGGTATAACTTGAACCAACTGGTTATTTGTCATGCAACAGCAACCCATAAAAGGACCACTGGTGGTCACAGACAATGCTGTATGACGAAGCCAATTCCAGTAGCCATCTCTGTTCACCAGGTCAGACATCACTTTGACCCAACATTCCGAATGAGTCTACTGGAAATGCCTGCTCAACCTGTCAAGTTGGATCAAATAATAAACACTCCAGAGTTGTTGCCTACCTAATCTACCTAATCTCACTCAGCGGGTGAACTTAATAAATGTCAACAAATCCATGCCCTGATCGCATACAAACTAGACCCATGTGCTTACTGAAATATGGTTTAAGCCATCTTGTCAGAATCTATTTACATTAATGTCATGTTTGTCTGAGTTTGTCTGAGTACGACAGTGGATATAAGTGGTTGCACTTCTCTGTGTCACTTAATATTTTAATGTAGCTGATATTAAAATTTGATGAATGTATAGATTTAATGTTATACTGAATAAATAAAACAAATTTTAATTAAATTGTATATACACTGTGTATATATTGCCATAAAAGTAGTGGTGCCACCTGGCTATATAATGAAGAAAATACCACAATCCAACACGAGATGCAGAGGTGTAGCAGTGGATCTACCGTGACGCTCTATCAGTGACTGCAATGAAGCATCACAACTACATCTCCATGGAATACATAAACTGCCTACCCGGTAATCAAAGTCGGCTAATTTTTTTTGCCATTTTTGACAGTGTACAAACCTCCACCAAAACCCAAACCATCAAACAAGCCTGTGTTTTTCAATGTTCTTCTGCTTACATCTGGAAAGTTGCTGCTCATTCAGGACCTGAACTGCCATTTTGATAATCCCACCAGTGAACAGTCTAAACCAATGTTAGACCTGCTCTCTGGGCCTAATTACCAACAGCACGTTGCACCGCCAACTCATGACAAGGACCACATCTCATCTCCACTGGCCCTCGGTCATGGATTATTCTAAACCTTTATGTATACATGTTTTTGAAGTGTTTGTCTCCATGATGCTTAGTAATGCTTGTCATGGGAAGTCCACTTCCTGCTCCACCAGCACCGCGTACATTTCTTCATACACCTCCAAGTCAGGCAGCCTGTAAGCATCACTCTTACGGTGGTGTTGTTTTCTCGCAAGAAACTCACATAGGATTAACAACCACACGTCTCAATACAACTCAGCCAGTTGTTATTTTTTCCTTCAAATAAGGTTTATTCTCTGTGATGAACACTTCATCTAATTGCAATAATGTTGCAACGTTGTCTATAAATGGTCCAGGGCACATCTTAATACAAATGAGCAGGTTGTTATTTAATTCATGTAAGTACAAAGTGCTGAATAAATGTGGACAGCGTTCTCTTTGTTTATAAATGTTTGCTCTTCATTAACCATTCAAATGAAGAGGATTTTGATCTCAATGTTCTGATGCCTACATCTGTAAAATTTGCTAATCCTACCAGTGCCGAGATTATTCGAATTTTAGACCTGCTCTCTGCAACCAAGTGGCCCTGGCTGGCAGCTGTACTTATAAAGAACAAGGTTCTCCTGGCCACTCATAAGGAGTAGCAACAGGGTGACTGTGACAATAGAGGCCTTTCACTACTAGGTTGCCTTCCACGTTCGCTCTGCATTCACGACCTTGAGCAAGCCCAGGACATAACAAAGACAGTGATCTACATCAACTCCTAGCAACCAACACCGAAACTAACATTGTTCTTCTCGTAACACTATATGGACTATGTAAGGAAGTAGTTGATAGTTAAGTACACCAAACTTACCTCTTACCTGCAACAAGAGGTAACCGAACTGAAGGAAGAATTGGCAAGACACGAGAAAAGAAAGTATTTCAAGATCATAAAATATTCAATATTATTTCAAACAAAATTAATGGCTGAACTAGTAAACTTTCACCGGAATTCAGGCATTGTATATTTTTATGTTGAAGTTCATGCAAACACATCAGAAAGTATATGTAGGTCATTGCTACGGTTTTTAAATTATGCATTTTATGATGATATATAAATATAAGTACATAGTGACGTATACACAATGTCACATGTCTATTGGCCCATGCTGCTTAATTTCATTCACTGATACCTTATGCAAAGACGGAGGAGCCAATGATAACATTAAGAACCATACGAACAAAGCCAGGGGAGCTTTCTTCAGATTGAATCCAATATGGAGATTCATTATATTCTCCAGAGAAACGACACTGATGACATCAGAGTTGTGACCTGTCCATTGGGGCCTTAAACAACTTTCAACACTAAATGACTTTGAAACATAATGCAGATATTCTGGCCACAAAAGGTAACTAACAAAGAACTACCGAAAGTAACCGCACAAAATATATGTAATTAAGACTGAGATGGATTGGCCACATATTACTGTGAACGTCAGTGGATCACTCCAACATCAAAATCACAACCCGGATATTTTATTTTCCTGAATTTTTGTGATTGATGAGATATTGCTATCATAATTACCGTGCCATCTTCAGTATGCTGCCACCATGGTCGTTGTGACAGTGTACACAAGTTTAAACTGTGTCAGCAGACTGCAATCTTTGATGCACCTGAACAAGGCAGGGTATAACTTGAACCAACTGGTTATTTGTCATGCAACAGCACCCCATAAAAGGACCACTGGTGGTCACAGACAACAGGCTCAACCTGTCAAGTTGGATCAAATAATAAACACTCCAGAGTTGTTGCCTACCTAATCTACCTAATCTCACTCAGCGGGTGAACTTAATAAATGTCAACAAATCCATGCCCTGATCGCATACAAACTAGACCCATGTGCTTACTGAAATATGGTTTAAGCCATCTTGTCAGAATGTATTTACATTAATGTCATGTTTGTCTGAGTACGACAGTGGATATAAGTGGTTGCACTTCTCTGTGTCACTTAATATTTTAATGTAGCTGATATTAAAATTTGATGAATGTATAGATTTAATGTTATACTGAATAAATAAAACAAATTTTAATTAAATTGTATATACACTGTGTATATATTGCCATAAAAGTAGTGGTGCCACCTGGCTACGTAATGAAGAAAATACCACAATCCAACACAACATGCAGAGGTGTAGCAGTGATCTACCGTGACGCTCTATCAGTGACTGCAATGAAGCATCACAACTACATCTCCATGGAATACATAAACTGCCTACCCGGTAATCAAAGTCGGCTAATTTTTTTTGCCATTTTTGACAGTGTACAAACCTCCACCAAAACCCAAACCATCAAACAAGCCTGTGTTTTTCAATGTTCTTCTGCTTACATCTGGAAAGTTGCTGCTCATTCAGGACCTGAACTGCCATTTTGATAATCCCACCAGTGAACAGTCTAAACCAATGTTAGACCTGCTCTCTGGGCCTAATTACCAACAGCACGTTGCACCGCCAACTCGTGACAAGGACCACATCTCATTTCCACTGGCCCTCGGTCATGGATTATTCTAAACCTTTATGTATACATGTTTTTGAAGTGTTTGTCTCCATGATGCTTAGTAATGCTTGTCATGGGAAGTCCACTTCCTGCTCCACCAGCACCGCGTACATTTCTTCGTACACCTTCAAGTCAGGCAGCCTGTAAGCATCACTCTTACGGTGGTGTTGTTTTCTCGCAAGAAACTCACATAGGATTAACAACCACACGTCTCAATACAACTCAGCCAGTTGTTATTTTTTCCTTCAAATAAGGTTTATTCTCTGTGATGAATACTTCATCTAACTGCAATAATGTTGCAACGTTGTCTATAAATGGTCCAGGGCACATCTTAATACAAATGAGCAGGTTGTGGTTATTTATTTCATGTAATTCATTTTAAATTTCATTTTATTGCTCTTAGTTAACCGTTCAAATGAAGAGGATTTTGATCTCAATGTTCTGATGCTTACATCTGGAAAGTTGCTGCTCCTTCACTTTGATAATCCCACCAATGCAGAGACTAAACCAATGTTAGACCTGCTCTCTGCAACCAATCACAAACAAAACGCAGCCGAGCCAACTCATAAGAGTGGCTCCTATGACAGCGACCAGATTTGGCCTTAATAGGAGTCTCCCGTCCCATGTATCAAATTGAAAATGCAACGTTACACTGCATTATTTACTTTATTAATTAACACTCTTAACTGATTGTTTCAGTGATTATGATGCATTTGTTGGTTTTCTGCAACCATTCTGTTATATTTTGGGATGCCTATGTGAACATTTTCTGATTCTCTTTCTGATTCTAAGAAGGACCACACACTAGACATCATCGTAACGTCATATGACGAGCTGCCTGTGCTAGACATCACCAGCGATGATTCACTCAAATCTGACCACTCCGCTGTCATTTTCACTGTTCCAGTAACAACTTCAGTTCCACCAAAAAGAACACTGAGAGTTCTAACATTGTTGGACCACCAGGATGTCAACTATTCCAACGCTCTTCAAGATTTTTATTGCCCGGATAATGACTGTACAGTTTAAAAATGTTTAAGGCTCTGTTGTAGCATTTGTTGTTTGATTGTCACCAACCTTCGTTTTGCTGACGACATCGTCAGGTAGCAGGTAAATGAACATGCAGAACTCTTCAATGTAGTGGAGCACCAAGATGGACCAATGACTTATCACCGACGAGGGAAGTGATCTAACGTGAAGCTGGCGACAGTGAACTCACAGCGATGACGTTGAAACTCGACTTGCAAAACTGCAGAAATTAGATGTGCTCGACCAGCTGGTAGCCCAGGTGGCTAATATGAGTCATTTGAGTACTGTCATGCCAGTGTCTCTGAACTGAAGCTGGATAATGAAATGCTGCAAGCACGAATGGACACCTTCATTGGTGACAGCAGCAGAGAGCGAAAGTGCCCACAGTTCATGAAGCGTTGGTGGACCGGCAGTGGCACAGCATGCAGGACAAACTTGTCTTCTACGCGATCCCAGAGACAATCGACACAGAAGACTGCAGTGTCACATCGCAGAACTTCTTTTGGGAAGAAGTTGGCATCAGTGAAAACCCCAAGATTCACCCAGAGTGCCATCTTACAACAATCTTGCAATATATTCTACAAATAGTCCAGGGAACACTCCATTCTAATCATTACAGCTTAAACAATGTTTATTAATTAACACTGGTAAATAAGTACAAAGTGCTGAATAAATACTCATAATACTCTTGTTGCGTACAGCTTAAACAATGTCTGTTCCCTGTTGTACATACATGGCATCAGTGAAAACCCCCCAGATTGACACAGAGTGGCATCTTGCAACAATGTTCCAATATCTTCAAAAAATAGTCCAGGGCTCACCTCCATTCTAATCATTACAGCTTAAAAGCTTAAACAATGTTTATTAATTAACACTGTTAGTGAGAAGTCGGTGAAGAGGCAGGACCTCTGTACAGAAGGAACTCTCGCCTGCCATCGCAATCAAAGTGTTCTTCTGCTGGAAGCACCTTCAACTAGACACCAAGAGGTGGCTATACACATGGGACAACACCGAACAAGGCACCAGTATAAAATAAAAAATTCCTAAATATTTTATGAAACAACAGAAAACTTTCATTTAAACATATTTAATAAATTAAAATCATATGCACCTTAACATAATCCCACATCACCAAAAGCAAAAAAAGAAAAACAGTAAAACAAAATGTAATGCAACATCTTCAGGACATGGCTTCATCATTTCAGCAAGAACCACAACAGACTAGGATTCAGAGGGTGATAACTTTATCTTCAATTTACTCAAAACCAACAATACCCGACCCGGTAACTCCAGTGACATCTTGGCCTTTTCCTGTTGCATTTCTATAAATCATACATCAATTTGAAGGCATTTCAATGCAGAATGTGAAAATATTAAAACCCAATTTTTTTAGTTTGACATTGTGACTTGTTTTGCTGTGATGGTCACATATAGCAAGGTAGATACAGATAAAAAAATAAATAATTAATGTTGACATAACAATATGACCTCTATTTCTTCTTCATTTTGAATAATACATGTAAGATCCTGCCCTGGTCTGGTCAAATCACCTGGAATTATTGGAATGGTAGCCTGTTAATAATAACGGCGGTCACAGTCTGTATAACACATTGATTTTTTAAAACTTATTATTCACATAGATATGTATACATGTTATTAGCAAGTATATATTAATTTCATTGATGAATATACTTTAGTTTCAAAAGATTTACACATATGTTAAGGTGCATATGATTTTAATTTATTAAATATGTTTAAATGAAAGTTTTCTGTTGTTCCATAAAATATTTAGGAATTTTTTTATGTTAACAAGATAACTTTTTTTTTACATTTTCAATATTAATTTTTTTATCCATTCATGTAATATTTAAATGAAAGGGTTAAAAACTTTTGATAGTGCTTAATTAAAATTTTTATTGCACATATTTTTCCATAATACATTTTCCATAGCATATTTATGAATTCCTGTACTAAGCATTTTAGTTTAAATTTTTCAATGTGCAAGTGTGAATGCAAGTGTATTAGCTAAAATGTCTATTCCCTGTTGTACATACATGGCATCAATGAAAACACCCAGACTGACCCAGAGTAGCATCTTGCAACAATGTTCCAATATCTTCCAAAAATAGTCCAGAGCAGCCTCCATTCTAATCATTACAGCTTAAACAATATTTATTAATTAACACTGTTAACATTGTTGCACATCAAATGAAAACACCCAGATTGACCCAGAGTAGCATCTTGCAACAATGTTCCAATATCTTCCAAAAATAGTCCAGAGCAGCCTCCATTCTAATCATTACAGCTTAAACAATATTTATTAATTAACACTGTTAACATTGTTGCACATCAAATGAAAACACCCAGATTGACCCAGAGTAGCATCTTGCAACAATGTTCCAATATCTTCCAAAAATAGTCCAGAGCAGCCTCCATTCTAATCATTACAGCTTAAACAATATTTATTAATTAACACTGTTAACATTGTTGCACATCAAATGAAAACACCCAGATTGACCCAGAGTAGCATTCCCTGTTGTACATACATGGCATCAATGAAAACACCCAGATTGACCCAGAGTAGCATCTTGCAACAATGTTCCAATATCTTCCAAAAATAGTCCAGAGCAGCCTCCATTCTAATCATTACAGCTTAAACAATGTTTATTAATTAACACTGTTAACATTGTTGCACATCAAATGAAAACACCCAGATTGACCCAGAGTAGCATCTTGCAACAATGTTCCAATATCTTCCAAAAATAGTCCAGAGCAGCCTCCATTCTAATCATTACAGCTTAAACAATGTTTATTAATTAACACTGTTAACATTGTTGCACATCAAATGAAAACACCCAGATTGACCCAGAGTAGCATCTTGCAACAATGTTCCAATATCTTCCAAAAATAGTCCAGAGCAGCCTCCATTCTAATCATTACAGCTTAAACAATATTTATTAATTAACACTGTTAACATTGTTGCACATCAAATGAAAACACCCAGATTGACCCAGAGTAGCATCTTGCAACAATGTTCCAATATCTTCCAAAAATAGTCCAGAGCAGCCTCCATTCTAATCATTACAGCTTAAACAATATTTATTAATTAACACTGTTAACATTGTTGCACATCAAATAAGAAACACCCAGATTGACTCAGAGTGGAGTCTTGCAGGAAGCATTAAGTTCCATTCTTTTAGTGGTGCTCCCACTTATGTTAGGAATGAAAGAAAGGCCAGGCAATTAGGAAGGCACCATGACCGGAAACAGGAAGGAACCAGTGGGTAGAAAATCAGCCAAGGGGATCAGAACAGAGGAGCAGCCACCATCCCTTGACTGCCTGCTCCAAGGTGTCATGAGATGAACATGGAGACAACCCTGCAATTTCTAAGTGAGAAGGCGGTGAAGATGCAGAACCTCTGTACAGAAGGAACTTTCGTCTGCCATTGCAATGAAAGTGTTCTTCTGTTGGATGCCAAGAGGTGGCTATACACACATGGGACAACACCGAACAAGGCACCAGCATATGTGAATGTTGACTGTTCAAGATGGCTGCCTGTCGCTAAACGTGGTCGTGGCATCTCAAGTTTTCCAAAGACAATGGTGGAGAGATATTTTATGTAGTAGAACTGTGAGGGAATGCGTCAGTGACTGACGGTTTCTTCGGTGTGCATAAGTCTACTTTCAGTCATAAATTTATGTGAGCTCTGAGCCCCCCAAATGGTGTCTACTGCACCATCACCTGCTTGTGTGTGCATCACGCAACATTGGACATTCTTAACAAGTGCCAGTGAACCATGTCAGTGAACTGTGTGCCAAACAATAAATGAAATGTAAACCAGACGGTACAGACATACACTTGGTCAGACTGTATTGTGTACCGTAATTTGAGGTATAAATCTACAAATGAAATGTTGGCTAATTATACAATTAATCATTTGCTACTTCTTTTGAATGCACACGCAGTGTGGACCAATGCTGGAACAAAACTGCTGATAGACATTGTGCATACAAATATGTGTGACGACAACGATGAGAAGGTTGTTTGCCACAATGGCATGTGGCAAAGAGTGAAGGATATTATGTGCATAAATGGATATGACTTTACCACAGACCAATTAAGGGGGTGATGGGAAACTGTAGTTTCATTGTATAAGAGAGTGAAGGATTGTTATAAATCTTCTGGTCAATTATACAGAAAACATGATTTCCAAGCAGAACTTTCTTTCTTGGACAAGAGTGTGGATGTGGTACCTAATGTAGTGGTACAGTCCAGTATCACATACACACTCTCCTAGTGATAGCGATGACATAATAATCCAACATCACCAAAGCAAAAAAAAGAAAAACAGTAAAACAAAATGTAACGCAACATCTTCAGGACATGGCTTCATCATTTCAGCAAGAACAACAACAGACAAGGAATCAGAGGGAAAGGCTATTATAACAGTTTTAATAATGTACATGTAAATTTGTTGCTGTCCTTCACTCGAAATACTCTTATTAAACATGTTATGTTGAAAATGTTATATTTAACGTTGTCGTATTTATTTATACGAGCGACATTGTGTAAAGGGATACAATAATTTTGTTTATTAATTCTTTTAGTTGCAACAAGCAAAACATTTTGTGTATAACACATTTTTTTAAACTTATTATTCACATAGATATGTATACATGTTATTAGCAAGAATTTATTAATTCCATTTATGAATATACTTTAGTTTCAAAAGATTTACACCTATGTTAAGGCGTATATGATTTTAATTTATTAAATATGTTTAAATGAAAGTTTTCTGGTGTTCCATAAAATATTTAGGAATTTTTTTATGTTAACAAGATAACATTTTGTTTTTACATTTTCAGTATTAATTTTTTAACCATTCATATAATATTTAAATGAAAGGGTTAAAAACTTTTGAAAGTGCTTAATTTAGTGTGTGCTATGAATGATGGAAGGTCAACCAGGACTGACTGGTGTACGATGTCGACAAAGTGGCAATGTTTTGCATGGTTTGCACACACGCATGCTATGACCGAGAATGATCGCCTGTGCAGTTTTATCGGTGGCTGCAAAAACTTTCGGTTGGATGCGGTCATGACTCACCAGAAGTCAGAACTACATCGTAGATGCACTGCTACAGACAACGCGAAAAAGGCAAAGGTACGCATGACAGTTACCGAAAAACTTGTCAAGATGTTGAATAAGCACGTGTTCAATCACCTAACACTGCTGTTTCACAACCCTATGCTCTATAACGAAGACCAGATGCCCATTCACTGACTTCACGTGGCTGTGTGACCTGGATGAAACGAAGGGACTGGACATCGGCACGACTTACAGAAATGATAACCAAATGCAATCCTTCGCCCACTTTATCGTCCAGCAGTCGCGCAACAAAATTAGCAAACGCCTCTGCTCGACACCCTTCCTGTTGGTCATTAGTGATGGCGCCCAAGACCATGCCTTCATGGACTAAGAAACCGCGTTTCTCAGAAGTGCAAGTGTCGGGAAAGTGTTGGTGGATTTCACCAGTGTCGAGAACGTTGAGAAGGCAGATGCTACTGGCATCCACAATGCACTGCATGTGTCCATGACAAGTGTGGGGTTTGAGGAGGTGGACAAAGAAGCTGTTTGGCTTTGGATCGGATAGGGCATTGGTGACGACGGGAAAGAATGGTGGCGTCATTGCAAAGCTGAAGAACGCCCAACCATTGGTGCAGGGAATCCACTGCCATGCATACCGACAGGAGCTTGCCTTCAAGGACGCTCTCAAGAAACAGCCGCTCCGTAACAAAGTGTAATCTCTTCTGTTGGTCCTGTACGACTTCTACTGGAAGAGTTCGCTCAACAGAAACATGCTGAAATGGACATTCGATGGTCTCGACGTGAAGCTGATAATGCCAACACGAGTGAGTTGAACGCATTGGGTGCCGCATACATTTTGAGTGCTGGAGAGCCTGTGGAAGGCGTATCCATTAATTGTCATGCACTTGCAGCAGGCAATTATAAGCCGCTTATCTTAAATAACAAATAACCTGTGATCTATATACCTACTTTGTCTTGGAATAAGTGTATGTTGTAAGAGAGCTATGTAAATTTATTAATGTTTACTGCAGAAAACAAATAATAAATTACATTTCTGTAAGCATGACTTAATATGTATTTTCTTCTTAAATAGTTGCCAACCCAAGAAAGGCTGGTTTAAAAAACTGTTGGGAAGTCCTGAGGCTACCTCAAGTTGCTGCTCAGTCAAGACGTGATGATGTATGCCCTCAAGACAGATGTCATCAGCATCCTGGCAAAACTGTCCATGTTTATGCAATGACACAAGTGCATGGTGTCGGACATCATAATGACAGTGCACACCACGGCTGAAGTTCTACACAAGTACAAAACACGGTATGCCCAATTGAAGTTGATTATGACAATATTACTAACAAGTAGTAAATGTATTTATTTTGAAGGAAATACCAGTGCGTAGTCGACTACTATAACACCTAGTGGAAGGTGTCTCGAGGAACAATGTAATTTTGTTGCAGGTACTGTTCTCCAATTGAATTATCCATGTATGTAATCTACTGAGTTGAGCTAATGTAGCTGAATGTACATATATTTTTGCTACAGAGATGTTCTAACACTTAGGAAATTCATGCCAGGTACTACTCTGCATGACCACAACTTGACCACTGTGGCCAAACCTGCCTTCTCCTCAGCTCGAGTTAGCACCATTGTAAGCTGAGTGACTGCCTAAAACATCAGTTTGATGATGTCCTGACTGATATCCTGGAGGCAACCCAGATGGCAAACTTCACCCTTTGGCCAGAAACAAATGTAGAAGGTGCACGCTGCTACATCATAAGTGTATATATTGTTATAAAAATTATGATGCTACCTATTTACATTAATTTTACCACGGCTAATTGCAGACTTAACCCTATTGCCTTAACCCTATTGTGCCAATGTTTTTGAATAAAACATGCTGCCTTGAAAAAAAAAAATTTTTATTGAAGTTTTCGAGACGAGCATGTTTTGACATTGGTGATACACTTCTCTCCCATCACGGAACTGGCTGGGTTCTGCCCAAGTGAGGTGGAACAAGAATGGGATTTGCTGAAAGCAGTGATCTACAGAAGGTATTGACAAATTTTTGATGTATTTCCAGGCAGCTTCTTCACAGTCTGATGTCTTGTCATGTATTTCCAGGCAGCTTCTTCACAGTCTGATGTCTTGTCATGTATTTCCAGGCAGCTTCTTCACAGTCTGATGTCTTGTCATGTATTTCCAGGCAGCCGCAGCAGATAGATCCCCGTTTTCTACTATCCTTAACTACATACCCCTTCTGCTACATATTTTTGCTATAACTAGATACAGCAGCTATCCGCAGCATAAATAAAATTGTCTGACATTATTAGTGGCATAAAAAAGTTTGGAATCTATTTGTTTACAGTGACAAAGATGTTGCTGAGCTGACATGGGAGGGAGTCAACAGACGGCACCTCGCTGACCACAGAAACATGGGAGGGTGTAAACAGACGGCACCTTGCTGACCACAGAAACATGAGAGGGATTCAACAGACGGCACCTCGCTGACCACAGAAACATGGGAGGGTGTCAACAGACAGCACCTCGCTGACCACAGAAACATGGGAGGGAGTCAACACACAGCACCTCGCTACCACAGAAACATAGGAGGGTATCAACAGATGGCACCTCGCTGACCACAGAAACAGGGGAGGGTGTCAACAGACAGTGCCTCGCTAACCACAGAAACATGGGAGGGTGTCAACAGACAGCACCTCGCTACCACAGAAACATGGGAGGGTGTCAACAGACAGCACCTCGCTACCACAGAAACATAGGAGGGTATCAACAGACAGCACCTCGCTACCACAGAAACATGGGAGGGTGTCAACAGACAGTGCCTCGCTAACCACAGAAACATGGGAGGGTGTCAACAGACAGCACCTCGCTACCACAGAAACATGGGAGGGTGTCAACAGACAGCACCTCGCTGACCACAGAAACATGGGAGGGAGTCAACAGACAGTGCCTCGCTAACCACAGAAACATGGGAGTGTATCAACAGACAGCACCTCGCTACCACAGACACATGGGAGGGAGCCAACAGACAGTGCCTCGCTAACCACAGAAACATGGGAGGGTGTCAACAGACAGCACCTCGCTGACCACAGAAACATGGGAGGGAGTCAAGAGACGGCACCTCGCTGACCACAGAAACATGGGAGGGAGTCAACAGACGGCACCTCGCTGACCACAGAAACATGGGAGGGTGTCAACAGACAGCACCTCGCTACCACAGAAACATGGGAGGGTATCAACAGACGGCACCTCGCTGACCACAGAAACATGGGAGGGAGCCAACAGACAGTGCCTCGCTAACCACAGAAACATGGGAGGGAGTCAACAGACAGCATAAACATCCTGGCACTGGAAGACATCATCCTGACCTTGCCAGCTCATTCTGTTGACGCAAAGCGTAGTTTCTCCGAGATGAAACTTTGCTGTAGCACTGGATGAGATCATCTTCCTCCTTTACAGACATCCATGTAAAGGCACTGAGGCAAAAGTCCTTGTTGGGGAGTATAATGCTCATAACACAGATTGGCTGGAAAGCAGAAAGTAAACCAATTAGCCCTGCATAGAAATCCTCCCTCTATTCACCATGTTAAACCTTAGTTTCGTCCACGAAGCCAAGTGATGTGAGGTAACTCATCAGACAATTTTCACAGCCCAATGAAAGCTGAAAGGAAAGACACAGGTCATCTTGAAAAACTTGATGAGAATGAAGATACAATCTACTCAACAGAGGCCGCATGCACTCGACAAAGCTGCCGGGCAAAAAGTTGCCATCACAATGAACAGACTCCATGGACATCAGACAGTAAGCCATCCATAGTTGTATTGTTCCTCTAGTATTTCAGGATAGCTAATGCCAATAATGATTTGTTTTAAACTGTGTAATGCAGCTCAATATACGTCCATCAGACTACATGCTACAAATGACATATGTTGACGATGTTCATATATCAATTCAAAATATGAATATGATGATGATTGGCCGATGGGCAGGTCACGAGAAAACATGCAGAAGTGGAGATACACTAACAATCCTGAAACCTGTGACAGGATCCAGACAATGAGCTGTCGCCATCTGCATCCAACACAGCTATGCTTGTGTCTTCCACTGCGCACGGCATTGGAATGACACAATATGATGATGATCTGTAGCACGGAGATGGTATATACTAGATATATAAGCACAAGTCATGATAAAGCATTCGACTACCAACTTCCAGCTACACACAGCGAAATTCTGTAGAGAGAGGAACATATCAGATGCCAAAGTATAACAATGTTGCTTCTGGTGCTTTTTAGTTGAAATCATATGCCAAATCAGCTTATTGTTAGACAGCATAACCTTGTGTTCCAGACACCATTGGCCACCTTTGTTATCTGTTTTGGAAGTTACACGAGCCTGTGACGTACAGATCGCATTCACAAATAATATTTCCAGAACAGGTCACACGACTGCAAATGGATGTCGAATGTCAATATTAAGGCTGGTTAAAATGGAATCATAGTAAATCAATAAAATGTACACAAACCATATTCTCACACATAACAATACTCACCACATCCTGACCAAACACAATGTTTCACATATACAAGATAAAAACAGTTGCTATACAAGAGTTTCACAAATCTGATTGCTAAAACGAGAACCTTTTAAGGAAACACCTGTTGATTTCTTTCAGAAATCACGTAATGCAACAAAAACTACCCTGGAAGTTTGTTCATGTTGGCATACACGTACAACTATATCAGGTCAATACACTGTGGTCAAAGAGGTCTACGGTCAAGCAAGGCACCTTGACATTTACAACTGGCAGGCGAAATATATTTTAACTTTTTTGTCCCCTTCTAACTAGAAGAGGGAAAGTTGAAACACCCCTCAAAATGCACTATTTTGCTGCTACTGTTAAAAACAATAAGGGTGCTTGCCCTGTCCAGCTGTGGCATGTCATTCTACCCAGGGGAAACACTATAATGTTGATTAACCTCAAGGGTTCAAAGGGTAATTATTGGCAGAATGGAGGCGATACGAGGGAGTGGAAGAAACGCCTGGCACAGCAGGTTAAGGTCCTTGTCTAAATAACTGACACAACTCATGATGGGTATTGGAAGAACGCTTCAATCTGTGCTGTACACTTTTGTTGCTGTAAGTAAATATAAAACAATATTGCTCAAGACCAGGGCTGGGTCCAATTACACAAAATTATATCAATTACAATTACATTAATTTTTTATTTAAATTACAATTACAGTCATAATTTTTCAAATCAATTACAATTACACTGTTTCAATTTCAATTACAATTACATTATGCGGAACCAAATATATTTTGCATTTGTTAATTATGTATTTTTGCGTGTTTTTCTGAATTTCAATATTTTGTACACACTTGATAAACAAATATAACGGTAATGTTTGTACATTTTGTTGAATTGTGACTTTGAATTATACTAAATAAAAAGATAGCCATTTAGCCATTTAAAACATATTTTTATTATATAAAAATACAATGCAATATCCAGACATAATCCTACAGGACATATTACAATGCAGACATTTATCCGCGCGCATTTCTTAAATTTTTCTTTGGAAAATACTAATAATAGGGCATGATGTGTTTACTTTGAGGTTGTAGCTCCTGCTATAAGCTGATATTCTTAATTGGTCTGCCCTTTGCTTTGTGTTGGGAATGAGGGGAGAGGCCATATAAACGGTCCTTGCCACCTGACCTGTCTCCAACCCACCACAACACAAGGGGTGTAATTGGCTTGCTAACTCTGCAATGTTTCACCGAGCTGATATTTTCTGAAGCAATATCAGGCTACATGTCTTTCCATGTTGTTTGAATACCAGCTTAGCCTTTGTCTGACAATGTCTGTGCATTGTTTATTGCTTCCTGGCTGTTACCAACTTACTGAAAAGGCTAACTGCTAAGGCTACCTACCACTAGCACCACTGACCAGTACCCACCAGACTGTGAATACTGAGACTTAAATATAAATATATAATATGTTATTATTAGTTTTGACTTTCAACTCATGTGAGACTTAAATTATATTTTTATTGACAATTTGTTCTGGTAGTTTGTGATATGAAATGTACTGTAATTGATTGTAATTGAAATAAATTTTCAATTATACAAAATATAACAATTACAGCAACATTTTGAAACCATAATCAATTACAATTAAAAATTTTTGCTATAATCAATTACAATTACATAATTGGACCCAGCCCTGCTCAAGACTACCACATAGAGAAGGGAATGGGAAAGAGAGTAGATTGGGAGAGAAGAGTTGTACTTACAGCGTTGTGAAGTAGGAGTTTCTTAAGCATCTTCACTTCATCACTAAGTGTAGCAGACATAAGGAAGGCCTGATAGATCTTTGGCAGGTGTCTACAACATCAACAATGACATCACTAAGTGTAGCCTACATAAGGAAGGCCTGATAGATCTTTGGCAGGTGTCTACAACATCAACAATGACATCACTAAGTGTAGCCGACATAAGGAAGGCCTGATAGATCTTTGGCAGGTGTCTACAACATCAACAATGACATCACTGAGTGTAGCCGACATAAGGAAGGCCTGATAGATCTTTGGCAGGTGTCTACAACATCAACAATGACATCACTGAGTGTAGCCGACATAAGGAAGGCCTGATAGATCTTTGGCAGGTGTCTACAACATCAACAATGACATCACTGAGTGTAGCCGACATAAGGAAGGCCTGATAGATCTTTGGCAGGTGTCTACAACATCAACAATGACATCACTGAGTGTAGCCGACATAAGGAAGGCCTGATAGATCTTTGGCAGGTGTCTACAACATCAACAATGACATCACTGAGTGTAGCCGACATAAGGAAGGCCTGATAGATCTTTGGCAGGTGTCTACAACATCAACAATGACATCACTGAGTGTAGCAGACATAAGGAAGGCCTGATAGATCTTTGGCAGGTGTCTACAACATCAACAATGACATCACTGAGTATAGCCGACATAAGGAAGGCCTGATAGATCTTTGGCAGGTGTCTACAACATCAACAATGACATCATTGAGTATAGCCAACATAAGGAAGGCCTGATAGATCTTTGGCAGGTGTCTACAACATCAACAATGACATCACTAAGTGTAGCCGACATAAGGAAGGCCTGATAGATCTTTGGCATGTGGCTACAACATCAACAATGCACCAAATAAATGTTGTGCCACTCATAGAAAATAGCCTACAAAAACGTTAATTCATAGCAAGACCACACAATGAAAATGTCTTAAGATTTCACTGTCACTTGGTACAAAAAATGAAAATGGTAACCGAAGAACTATTGTGGAACCAAAAAGCCAACAATAGTAAAACGACCAACTCTGAAAAAAGTTATATGCATTGAGATTCACTCACAACTGTACTTATATTTTCAGACCACTACCATTACGACAGACCACTACCATTACAACAGCATGGAATACACTAGACTTACGCGAGCAAAGCTTTGACGTCCGTCTCATAACCGAAGGAGAAGATAAGGTCGGCTTCGTCAATTACGACCATCTCGAGGGAGTCCTTCACACAGAGGTTGTGGGCTTGCAGGTGGCCAAGGACACGACTCGGCGTACCAATGACAATATCTGGCTTCTCCATCAGCAGGGGCCTGTGAGGAAAAACAAACATCATGTCAGTCTCCTTCAGGCCTGGTCTCCTTATGCAGAGCTCAACAGCAAACTGCACAAATTAACATGAATGACTCGCTGACCACAAGAAAACGAAAATAAGGCCAACCAAAAACAATATGGAGGGGGGTTACGAGAAAGAGAGAGACAGAAGTGGAGAAGTCTTGTCTCTGCCTTATGCCCCAGTAAACACGAAGAGGATTAAGTAAGTCCTATAGTAAATTTCACAAAGTTTCAACAGCAGCAGAATAGACAAAATAAAACCAATGAAACATGAACCGTTTCTAGTGATTAAGAGCAATAATATTGACATAGTTTGATCTTATTTGTACACGTAGCATACTGAGAAGTAATAACTTATTCCAGGTTCATAATCTTACTTTTTACATGATATTTCTGTAGAAGACAATACTACATATACAATTGTGCAATCATATATATATACACAATATATTCATGGTCAATATTATATTCCATCCTAAAAATGGTGTGGAAATGAATTATGTGATTGTTAGGATATTATGTATTTGTAGTCCGACCAACATGTCTAATACACCAAATAGAACAAAAAACTTTAAAGATTTACTTTTGTGCATCAAGCGCCACCTGGCCAGAGATGTCGACACAACGCACTTCCCTCAAGCAGCTGCTGCACAACATCTACAAAAAGCGAACTTCAAAGAGGTGCAACCAATGCTTGTCAACTAGTTGTGATATTGTTATAAAACATGTTGGATCTGCCCAAAACAAATGCGGACTTGAACTTCATCCTACTTGCAGCATCAACCAATGAGATCGTTCTGAAATCTGTTGGTCATGTCCGGGCAAGTTGCATTGGAGAAATGTTGCTCATATAATATGTTGAATCGTAAATGTTCAAAATAACTTTTATTTTATAGTCACATAGAATTTCATATCCTTGAGACCTTGAAATGATCAATCGTAAATGTTCAAAATAACTTTTATTTTATAGTAATATAGAATTTCATATCCTTGAGACCTTGAAAATCCCATACAAAGTCATGCATTATACTCATACATGTAGTTCACTTCACGAAAAGTAACATCTACTTTTAGCACTCTCAGTGGAGTAACTATGCTAGATATTGACATAAAATATTTTATCTATCAACAATTGTGTCCCAACATAGTAATTTCAGGTTGGCTACCAAATTATTTGCCACGAAAAACAGTGCTCGAAATACGTCAAAACAAACAATTAAAAAACCAAAGCAACACAGAATTATTTAGTTACATATATTTGAGATTACATTTCTGTAAATGTGGCAAAGTTCAGCATTGTTTCACCAAAATAGCTGTAAGGTCGCATTTTAATTGCACATAACATGTTTATTAATTCACATATAATTTTGTAGCAGACACTGGGCTTTTACATAATAAATTATATTTGTTGCAGAGGGTTGTTGAGGCGATACTTTTCATGAACGATTTGCTAAAAATGAGACTAGCTTCAGAGGTGCCTGTCTTGACTCACTACGAGATAACAAGAACAGCAAAATGAACAGAACTAGTGTGTTTACATGACAGGAAGAACAAACAAGTTTCACCATGATGTTCTTGTAGGCTTGGTTACACAACTCCTTCGTTGGCGTGAGAACCAGGGCCTTGATGCACTGCTCTTTGCAAGTCTGCAAACGAACAACTATAAATACTGACAATGCAAATTCTGGAATACTACACATAAAACACCATTATTTATGTTTTACATTAGGTAAAAGAGGCTGTGGGATTTCACTAACAATTGATAGGTTAGAATAACACCTGCACATATATGTGACCTGTCACAGCAAAATGAATTGGTATGCGCAGTCTAATTAAAGGCTGTAACCTAAAAACAACAGAAATGTGCCACCAGGTCAAAATTGAGATTCTCACAAAAATGGCTTCATAAAGACACAATCGATTAATACAATAAACTGAAATGGCAACAAAAGATTTAAAATAGACTTAATTACGACTCTTTACAAGGGGTCAAGTCTTCAGAAGGCAGGCCTTACAATACCGAAAATTTTTTTGCAACTTGCCATGTGATGAATACCCTGCCCATAAATTTTGGTATCAAAATAAAGCATGTAATTTCCAGTTTCTAAATATAACTTTGGATTTCCCTTGTGATATCATTCATCCATTTGTTTGCCTTAGATATAGTAGAAAGCATTCAGAATGAACAGAGAGACGTCACATCGGTTGTAGTGGTGAAATATACGCTTGAGAACATAAATCAATTCAAAAAAAGTTTTCCCTGCAGTTGATGATGCCAGCCAAGGTCTTGCAAATGCAGATTACTTTGTGCGTGATGGTGTAGATGATAACTAGACCATTTGCATATCATTCACTTAAAAATAACCCATACATTTAATGTTTTTTTTTAAATGCCAAAAATATAGAAATTGGTAACATTTTCTTATAGATATATGTGTTGGCTTGATGTGTGCCAAATCTTGTGATGATCGAATAAAATTTAGAGTATGGTTGCCAAGTATCTTTGCCTTGGTATATTCTGGAACTCCGGTGATAACTTTATCTTCAATTTACTCAAAACCAACAATACTCGATCAGGTAACTCCAAAGTGACATCTTGGCCTTTTCCTGTTGCATTTCTATAAATCATACATCAATTTGAAGGCATTTCAATGCAGAATGTGAAAATATTAAAACCCAATTTTTTTAGTTTGACATTTGTGACTTGTTTTGCTGTGATGGTCACATATAGCAAGGTAGATACAGATAAAAAATAAATAATTAACGTTGACATAACAATATGACCTCTATTTCTTCTTCATTTTGAATAATACATGTAAGATCCTGCCCTGGTCTGGTCAAAGCACCTGGAATTATTGGAATGATAGCCTGTTAATAATAATGGCGGTCACAGTCTGTGAAACATTAGTGCTGAGCAGAACCAGAATGTTTGAAAGCCTAACAATTTCTTCTTTTATGTGTACACTATTTTGGATCTTGCATATGCAGCAAGATAAAATCACAGTAGACCATCCCTAAAATAGATATATTGATGTCAAAATTAATCACGCTGTTTAGAATGCTAGATGTGCAGTCACCTCCTTGGAGAGAAGAATCTTCTGAATAAGTGGAATGGCAAAGGCTGCAGTCTTTCCAGAACCTGTTCGGGCTCGGGCTAGTACATCCTTTCCTGCAAGGGCTAGTGGGATAGCCTTCTCCTGTATCAGTGTGGGCTTTTCCCAGCCTTGATGGGCTATTGCCTGCAACATACAATGTGAGCAAGTTCATTCAAAGCCACTGTGCAATAAAATTATTTTCCCAGTAAACCACTAGCATGATATTCTCAATTGTAGTTGCAAATGGTTATGTGTTAATAACTCTTATAGAGGCACAGGCCTAAAACCATGACTTTTACAAAGATAGTGATTACACCACAAACTGATTACAATTATGTTTTATTCACAGCTCAAACTGCTGAACATAGTGCCATAAAACTTGGCAGATTGTATACTAATTATATACATATTGCATTTGTTTTATTTCATAATCAATTAATTAATGTTAATGAATTAACTAATTAATATATAAATGAACAAGATTATGATGCAGTGATTACATTGTAAAACTATTTTATTTTATTTATTATAAGTAACAATATTAATAGTATGTTATATACTAATTACATTAGTTAAATCTGAAGTTTGTATTTTACATAATTAATTTCTGATTTGTTGAAAAAAAATTGCTAATTCAATTTACGCTTAATATTCTTTTTGTATACAATTTTTATAGCAGGAGTAACACAATGAAACTGTTGACAAAATAAAATAAATGGAAAAACACTGCCACAGCGATCATAAAGCATGAATGGGACCCCGCGGACAGCAAAGCGGCAGGCGATGCCATGTGCTATGTCTGCATTGACAAATTGTGCTTTATAGCAGAGGGTGCACGACATTGACAATAAATACGAGCGCGTTTACAAATAGAATGTTATTAAATAAATGCATGTGTAATGATACAATATCACATAAAACTAAATTTGTAACTACCTGTATGTCTTTCATCCGTGTTTAACGTTTTTTAATAAATTTATTTTGAAAACAATCGCTTGATCCACAGTTCACACGTTATCATACTTTATATAGTTCATGATTGATCTCATAACTGAGCATGTCAATGGAAATTAACGAGTAGGTAGAATCAAGTGCTTTGTCCGAAAAAAAAATAAAAATTTGCATTTTGTAAGTTGTATTACTTCAAAAACTGGTTCAACTTGGACTAAAGTTACAACTTTGCTTAGGTTGCACAAATCATTCGAAAGAAACATTTAACTGTGTAAGCCGTTACTAGCCAACGTAAAACCACAGCACTACCAGCCTCTGTGGATGGAGGATCCTTCATTTTGGCTGTGCATGTCGCTAGTTTGTTTCGCTCAACTACGCGCCATCGCTGTTCGTGCAAATCGAAATAAGCATCTTTTGCACAAAAAGTTATACCTATCACACCTGTATTTCGTTTGATGTACAGTCATAAACTCTCACAAATAGTTTGAGACCTCAGGTGCTCTGAAAAAATATTTTGTCATCAGTCTTTGCCTGAATTTCATAATGCGTTCCACAACCATGTCCACGGCACTTGTGTTTTCATCTCACTTGCCATATGTTCATTGTTAGGTCTTCTTGTGTTTGCTGCAGTTTGAAGTAAGACAATTACATCACCACACTTAATAATTGTTTTAAGAAACATTAAAATTAGTGTAGTATCTATTACTCTGTTTGTGCGTCGAGTGTGGGCGATAACAGGGAGGTTGAATGTTTTGAATTACATTACAAACCAGCATCGCCACACATCATGATATATAACTTGATATATAACTAATATTGCGTGATTTTGTGAACATACACTTTATATTTGCTGTGAGAGTAGTTAGACACAACTGCTGGTGTCCAACAGTGGGAACAGCCTTGGTAATGGAACAGGTTTCCATAAGCGCGATAATCCAGCATTTTTTGTAAATTGCCTCTGAATTCTACCAAATTAGAGTTCTTACTAGAGTCTGTCGGCTAGGTTATGCAAGTAATTGTATAACGGTGTGACTGAAACTTCTATTACACATAAATCAGAACTTCAGAAGAAATAGTACATGGTCCGTTTGATGCTAATAACATATTGTGATTCAGCTATCAACTGGGAAATACTTCCCATGGTGTTTGGCACATTCCAAACTCTAAAGCTATGAATGAATTAAAAAAGTGATAAAGAAGGTCAATACATTATACACATACACACAAATATGTACATAATATTTATTATACATTACGCACATACGTACTAGGAATATACACATTATGTTGTTGCTCTCCTCCTTACTCCAGAAGTCCGGAGTGAGGCTGGTATCAATACTGATCATTGATTTTGTTGTCCTTCTGTCACTGTTCCCATTTCACTGCAGTAACCACCACCCATCTCCACTCCCCCATCCCTCGCTGTCATTCCACGTGTTCAGCCCACTTTAACTAGCTCCTCACCAACTTCTTCCTGAAACTCTTCTCAACCAGTTAATTTTCAGCAAATTTGGACTTTCTCTTGTTTCTCACATCATTCCTCATCTCTTGTTTCTCACCTCATTGCCAAGTACGCACCTTAGTATTTGGTAATTAATAGATGAAACCAGCTATTCCAGCCAATTGGCTCAAAAATTTCATTGTTGGCCCCTAATTTTGAAAATTCATCCGTCCCCAAAAATTTTCAGGCAAATTTTAAGCCCTGCAATAGAATGGCCTTCCTCCAGCAGTGGTTAATGCTGGAGCAGCCTGCGATATCATGGTATAAACAAAAAAGTGCCCTAAATTCCCATAAACTTAAAAAGTTAAAGGGCTAAAATATAATATTTCATACTTCCTTTTGTGTACCTCAAATAATGTGGTGTGGTGGAATTAACATTTTGGGAAAATAAAATCATGTAAGAATTGCCTACAATAATAAGTGCCCTGTACTAGTGAAAGCAAAAGATCGCCGCCATTTTATCGCTCATATTTACTCCCGACGTGAAGAAAATTGTTTGCATACTTTCAGAATTCTGTCATCGAGGCCCATTTCATGAAAACCGGTATAACTGTCTTCGTTGTCTTCTGCCATCATTATTGGACATATACAACAGCTTCAGCGTACAACAATGTTCACAGTATTAAATGCATCCTACGTATTACGCCTTAGCTTTCCATCACTTGCTCGCCGCGCACGTTGCGTGTCAATTGCCCCCTACCGGACAACTCCAATCGATAGACGGCGCTGCTAACCTTACCTTATGATACCTTATGACGATTCTGATCGCAGGATCCAGTTGATTCCTCCATGATCAGATCTTCAGAATCAAATATTTTTATATCATAATTTCCGGTTCCATTAGTTATTGTTAAAGGAGATTCATAATCGTATATTATTGCCTGGGTAGACCAGTATTTGTCTAGTTTGTTTTTAAATGAGTTATTTGATCTAGCTTGTATTACAGAGTTTGGGAGACTATTCTATGGTTCAGCCACCCTAAGAGGGAGTGCATTTTGTTATAAATTTATTTTTGCTCTTTGGGTAAATATTTTAAGGGAGTGTCCTCTATTTCCTGATCTTAGTGTCACATCCTCCCATTTGAGGAGGATTGGTGCAGATTCATTATCGTATAGTTCGTGCATTTATTTTATAGACTTCTGTCATGCCTCCTCTTAGCCTTCGGTATGCTAATGTGAGTAGCTTCGGTAAGTTTAGTCTTTCTATATATGATAAATCCCTCATACCAGGAAGTTGTTTTGTGGCCCTTCTCTGGACGTTTCCTATTGCTATTTTATGTTTTATCTTATATGGATACTATACTGCTACGGCATATTCTAGGCGAGGTCTAACCATTGTCTTTTATAGTGGCAAGAAAGTGTGTGTGTGTGTCTAGGAATTGGAAGGTTCTTCGGATTATTTTTGTCATTCTGGTTGCTTTATTTACCACTTGGTTTATGTGATCATCAAATGACAATTTTTGAATCGATAATTACACCTAAGTCAGTTTGCTTATCTGTGGTGGCTAGTGAATGTTTAACATTATTACTTGTCATGAAATATTCATTTTCACCTATATTATTTTCACTATATAACTCCCCACCACTGGCGCCACATAGTGAATGTAATGTTAGTCACGAATTTACCACTGCCACAACTCACAAGTCATTTGATGTGTAGATTCTGCACATCGTCATTTCATTTGGTAAGCTCCTATTTTTAAAAAATAAATCTCTTAATTTCAATTGCATCTAATTGTGGAGAATGTTAACATTAAAAAATGTGTCATCGGCGGTCTTCTAGGTTTCGAATATGACAGTAACATCGCAAAGCGTTCAACGTTTCCTCGCACAAGCTCTTTCATGGGATAATTGACCAACACGAGCCGCCAATTTCCTTCCGCAGTATCGGCATGCGAACTCTGGCTGCTGATTTGTTCAATGTAAAAGCGCGAGCGCACGTTCATGGCGGCGTTGTCGTTTGATTTCGGCATCGGTTGCTCTTTTGGTGTCGGCTTTTGCGGCTCCTTTTTTGAAGGCCGTACACCATGCACTGCGATCGTGCGTGCGCCATCTCCTCCCAGTGCCACTTGTTCGTATCGGCGGCGCATGTAGCGTAAGTGTGGTCTTCCAACATTTCGCTTTGTCTGCCATAGCTCGCCTTAGGCAGTCGGTCGTCATTCATTCGTACAACGTGACCTGTCCAGGTAAGTTACCGGCTTAGAAGCATTGCCTCGATGCTTGGCATATCGGCACGTCCTGCCGATCTCCTTTATGTTTATAGATGTTCACAATCAGCCCACCTGCAGTAGTTCACAAGATTCCCAGTAGCGTCTGTATCTATCGAGCAGATTGGCAATGAGTGTGTCATCTCCGTCTTTGTACATCTCACCGGGATCCCGTCTAATCCGGCTGCCTTATTGTTTACGGTGGACGCGATTGCTTGTATGATTGGAAATTCATCCAACTTATCTCGGACGAGACACTGTTGGATTGACTCTGTGATTTGATCATTGATTTAGGTGGGTCGATTTAGCAGCGTCCCGTAGTAGTCCTTCCAGCGGCTCGGTATGTCCGGTTTACTGGTCAACATAGTATTTCCATCAGCGGTCAGCATCGGATTGCTGGTACGTCGACGAGGCCCGTAAATACTGTTCAGCGACCGAAAGACTCCCCCGGAGTCTCCTCGATCAGAAAGTACTTCGTCAGCTTTCGCGTCCAGCTGTCTTCCATGTGTCGTAGTTCGTGTTGAAGCTTCGAGTTTGTTTGTGCACGATGTTGTATCGCAACTTGCGAATGAGGGTTGCAAAGACGTTTCTGAAGTGCAGCGCGGTTATCACGAAGAAGTGTTTCTATCGCTGGATCGTTGTAATCAAACCAATCTGCGTTTACAAGTCGCGGGTAGCCGACAGCGATGTAGACGGCAGAGCGGAAGGACTCCCCGTCGTCGTTTATCGAATTTTCGGCAGTAGTCGACGACGACGCAAAAGTACGTTGCATGGAGTTGTATACATCAGATCTACCGGTGGTCGTATGCAGGTTTGGGACATTCAGCCTTCGCTTTGGTTTTGCCGCTAGTCGTCTTCGCGTTAAGTGCACGTCCATCTTCAAGATGTATCGGATAAGATGGTGGTCCGTTGAACAATAAGCGCCACTCATTGCTCGTGTAATGCAGGAGTGTTTGCATTGAAATGTGTATAGAACCACAATAACGTTCGTTTTAGTTTGATACTGTGTTACGCCGTCAAGTGCACAGTTGCAATGACGTAGCAAGTTGTAAACAACAATCGCTTTGCTCAGCCAACCGTTTGTTCATGTTACTATGTAACTGTCCATCTTGAATTTATAATTAAGTTGTGGCAGTGGTGATATGCTGGGTGGCGCCACTACTGGGGAGAGTATTTTTTCGATACCCTCGAATATCCAGGCTCCGTGATGTGGCGCCACCAGTACTTTTCATTGTGATAAATATGATTGGCTACCAGGAGTCTTGGTATCCAATGAAATTGACTCTCAAGCTAACTCATCAAATAAGAGTATTGTATCTCAGTTGACACGAAACATTCGAACTAACTTAAAACATAGATCTTAGAGGGGGTGTGACAGCTAGGGGTCTCAACTTCCCACCTCCCACCTGTTTTGGGGCCCAACCTCCTAACTCCCACCTGTTTGCGGGGCCGACCTCGCATCTCCCACCATTTTTGAGATTCCACCTCCCACCTCCTACCATTTTTAAAACCAGCCGAGCTCACACAGAAATTAAATTAGTAAATGCTTATTCGAGCATTAACTGAAGTTAAAATCGAAATGCTGAAAAATCACAATTTTCTTCCTTGGTGAAATTTCGTAACTTTGTCATATGATCGGAGAGAGGATGGAAGGACCATTTTGGATATCCACTATTTTTATTATATTCTTATATCCTAGTTTTTCTTCTGACGTTTTTGTCATCGAGAGTCTAATGTACAACTGTCTTCCTCATCAGTCATGTCTTGTAGTGCCTGGTATCGGTTGGATAGTGCCAGTTGAAATTCCTTAGTTGTTTTTTTTTGTCGCTTTATAGTTCTACATGATGATATGACGCTGCATCTGCCCCTCGCTTTGTAATGTTGTAATGGTCTTCTAAATCTTCTTCCAATACATGCATGGTCTATTTCGTTCTCCGTAACATGGTTCGTTGATACTCATATAGCTTTGTATACAGGTTTGTGTGGCTTTTATGATCCTCCCGTTGATTGGCTCCCAGCTAATTAGTGCACTTTGTGCCTCATTTGCTAGCCTTATTTGCTAAATGTGTGGGGCATTGTCTTCTTCTTGTCATGAGAAAAGTACCATATATATATATATATATATATATATATATATATATATATATATATATATATATATATATATATATATATATATATATATATATATATATATATATATATATATATATATATATATATAGTGTAAATATATATATATATATATATATATATATTTACACACACACACATATATATATATATATATATATATATATATATATATATATATATATATATATATATATATATATATATATATATATATATATATATATATATATATATATATATATATATATATATATATATATATATATATATATATATATATATATATATATATATATATATATATGATTGTTTTGTCTGTCCTGACTTTGTCCATCTCACATCCCTAATGAAGCTAACATTATTATGTTATCATCTCATCTCGTCGATGAATCACTTCCGTCGTACTAACCTCAAAGCACCATTTAACCCGGGTTAAAATGACCCGGGCTATCTGCATGTTTGCGACTTTCTCAAGGTTCAAGGCGTGTTTATGTGACTTAAACATGTTCGTTTACCTTAGACGATCCATACATCTGGTTGTGCTCTGTCTTGATTTATTGTTGCTTATGCTTATGCCTGTTACTGGCTTGTGCGAGGCATAATCATTGTATTATACACTGACACGAAGTTACTGCTATTTTGCCAGCGTTGAAACATAACCGTTCTGGCAATGATTAAGAAAATGCTCAGATTATTATTATTTAGTGTAGAGTGGGTTGGGACATAGCACCCATAGCAGCAAATGTACCCACACCGACTGATTCTGTTGAACGCAGTGTATGTACAAATACACACTTTGTGTCGGCCACTGTACTGGGCATATGCCGTGCGACACTGAGTTAATTTTGTTCATAAAATTAAAGAGTTAATTAATTCATTGTAGGTACCCAATTTGGGCGTTTTGCCCCAGAGGTGGGGCAAAGCTCGAGTTTGCAGCATTGTGATTTCATTAATTGAATATTATTCGCATTTCTCGGCCGCAACAAATACATTTATCTCACTACTTTTGTTGTATTAACCTATTGCATGGATTCGCTTCTTTTGTGTCAGTTTCCCGTGGCTATTGCGCATAGTCCCACTTTGATAAGACCGATTTATACGATTTTAAGCTCAAATTTTAACGGGAACACCTTACTGTGTGTTCTGCTTCTGCTGCGAGCGAACCTGCAACAGTAGTGTAATCTGATGTACTTGGTGTTGTGCAGCTCCATCTGGCTACATTCTTTTATGAAACACGAGACAACCTCCAAAATAGCCAACACGTTTCACTTCAGACGCCTCAAAAGTGTCGCCAGGTTCAGATTAGTATTCCAGTTCATTGTGTCCGACTTACACGCGTGCCATTTTGGCAGTTATTATTCATTAGCTGTCTATACTAAAAATACAGTAGTTGATACAGTCATATACTCCACACCCAGTAAGAAAGATTTAGTCGCGTGGATCTGTAGGCAAACATGAGATACAATCGAGTGAGCCTACGAACGCTGTTTGTGGCAGTTGTTACATTAGCGATCGTCTCTTTTGTGACCGTAACCAACAGGATAAAGGGACACGCTTCATACGTTCAATCGTCGTACGACAGAATGTCTACCTCTCTGCACAGCGAACAAAGAAGTGTCGCAAAACCAGAGACAGAAACCTCTACGGCAGACCTTCGGCGGTTCGACCAGCATGGGACACACCAACGTCGCCTTCCACAGTGCATCATTATCGGAGAAATGAAATGTGGCACCAGGGCGCTTCTTGCATATCTCGAGCTCCACCCGGACATCATCACGGTAATACAAGAACTCGATTATTTCAATTTCCATTACAAAAATGGGCAGGAATGGTATCGGAATCAAATGCCGCTGTCGAAGCCCGGTCAAGTCACTATAGAGAAGACTCCTCAATATTACGAAACAGCCGAAGTTCCAGATCGTGTATACGCGATGAACGCTAGCATCAAGATAATATTAGTAGTTCGTAATCCCGTCGATAGGTCGGTGTCCCACTGGCTACATGTCTGTTTTAAAGCCCGCGTGGCCAAAGAAGCATTGAACAGTTGTCGGACAATCGAAAGCGCTGGTATATTGACGAGAGAAGGAGACATCAACCCAAACAGTAAGTTCATTCGTCGGTCGTCCTACGTCCGAAACATCGAAAACTGGACGCAACTGTTCCCTGTCGGCACTCAGTTACATATCGTCGATGGTGACAAACTGGTGACTGACCCCGTCTCCGAACTCGAAAAGGTCGAAACATTCCTCGGGTTGAGCCATCATATCACACAGAGGAACATTGTGTTTAATGAAGAAAAAGGTTTTTACTGCATGGTTTCCGACAAGGGACAGGAACAATGCTTGGGAAAAGACAAAGGCTCCAAACACCCGATTCTGAAACCAGAAGTAGAAGCAAAGTTGAGGCGTTATTTCAAACCGCTGAATGAGCGTTTCTACCGGATTGTTCGACGTGATTTCGGATGGACTTAGAAGTTCTGAAGGACATGAATAACACTTTTCTAGCAATATCATAATTATGGTACATTGGCAACTCTAAAGGTGTGTGCCTGATTTACAAAAAAACTATTATATTTGGAATTCCAGTATAATTACAAAACCGAGGATTGCGTTGCAGCGATGTTAGTAGATATTCTAGTGCAAATTTAGATTGTCTACATCGACAATAAGTGTGCATCCTGTTTTAAATGTATTGATCCCACAAATGGCATGTTACAGAAGTTGGCAATAAATATTATTTATCTTTAAAATGCGTTAATTTTTCGTTGCAGATTTTTATGTATCTGTACTAAAGGTGACCAAAAAGTCATAGTACTATTTTGAGTCTTCAGTGTATCAATATGTCGCCACAGACAAAGATTTACCAGACCTAGTGAATGTTCTTTGTCCAGAAATTCAAATGTGTTTGAAAATATCCCGTCAAAGTCCGTGTTCAGTATTTTCGTGTATGTCCAGTTTTGTTCATTCATTGTTACACGGTGTATGTCCAGTTTTGTTTGTTCAGTGGTTTTTATGTTGTCCATTTGACTTTCTGTGTGTCCATATGCCCTTGTTTATTGTTGAGCATGGTACCGGATATTGTAGAAATTAGATACATCCTTTTGAACTTGATACGTGCAATGTTAACACGCCTAGTGTGAATTTTCAGAGAAACAAAGGAAAGACATGTGCCGGAAAACATATGAATAGACCAGATAGTGTTACTGGATACACACAATAATTAGCTGAACCTTACGAATGTGTGAAATCGACCCGAACACCTGGGAATCTGAGGAATGATTACGTACTAACTGGCGATCGATCACACAAAAGTGATTTGAAACCAGCATACTAGCAACCGTAGCAAAACAGCGAGAGACCAGGATTGGTTGATTGTTGTGCTTTAATTTGACGCATACCAAAGCAGTAACATAAATTACAGTCATATAAATATATGTATCGATATAATCGATACATACGTACAATACCATAAAAATTTCAATTTAAAAAACTAACAAAGAATCAACAATATTAAAAAAAATATTCGTATGTAATATAACGTAGGTAACATGACCAAAACAATTATTATTATGGATCAGATAGACTCTATTTAATAGAAGAGGTAGACTACTGTGTCTAACGCATCTTTTAGCAAATTCATGATTTATTCTATTTACATGTATGTCTGCTTTGATCCGGGTAATATAACTGGGTATGCTGGTAGGCTTTCTCCAGACTATGTATTTAATAGGGCGAGGACTTTTCATGAATACATTAAACTCTATGTCAAGGAATCCAATATAACATACATAAATATAACCATACCTGTTACCACAAACCTTATGTATTAACAACAGAATTGTGATCGACATTGACTAGCCAATAAAAAAGTATAGTAGAAAAAATACACGAGAAAGAATGTGTATCCCCGGAGCAAACAATGCTCACAAAAATCACACACACACACACACACACACACACACACACACACACACACACACACACACACACACACACACACACACACACACACACACACACACACACACACACACACACACACACACACACACACACACACACACACACACACACACACACACACACACACACACACACACACACACACACACACACACACACACACACACACACACACACACACAAATTTCAAAAATGTTTGTTAAAAAAATCAGCGGGAAGACGGAGTAAGATTGCGGAACGAGGACAGCGTGATCTCGGCGCTGTCGTCTCTCGTCAATGTCTGTTCCCTGTCGCCGTGATTAACTCGTCGTTGCGTGGTAAGTGGCTTTATTATATTCATGGAATGCCAGGTTGGTGAAATACTGACCCGTTTGCCAGTGTAGACTTGGGTATAGATGCAGCCATTTTGATATCAAATGAACTACTGACTTAGACACCGCTAGGCGACCGCGATCTATCAGAACGCGTCTCTGTTTCGTCACTAGATACCGGCCATGCGGTTACCGAGCATGTGCGACATGGTACCTTGTACCTACGGTTTTTCAGTCATCATAGACGATAAACTAGAGTAGGACGTGTGCAGAGTGTAGCCTCGTGTGTAACCTCGTTCCATTTGTGACCGTGTCAACCACAGTCTATTTAGTTCACCACAATTGAATGTTTTTTATTTATGTGTGTGAAATAATGTTCACTAGCAGTCACCAGGAAATCATTTCCCATTCGTAAGGGGTGGAGAGTGTGGGCCGACGAGTAACATAGGTCCATCACATGGACATGACAGCGGCGATCAAGGTCCATCTAGGTCACTAAGAGTGCGAATCTCTCGAATGTTGTTTGTAAGGTCTTTTATAATGATTTTGCCGTTGAATGTCCAGCAATCATTGATTCTCTTGGACGAGGTTTCTGGACTCAAAGGCTAGACGGGCTCGCTGTGCTGTGAGGTATTCGTTAATGAAAATCTTGTCGGCCTGGTTGTTGGTGTTTATGGATTTCTTTGTTCTGAACACTTTGTCCCTGATGCTGTCCCGATGAAATATAACTGTGATGGGTCGTTTTGTTCCGTGCTTTGGTCGCCCAACTCTGCGGCATCTCTCAACTTGGACCATCTCGAGTGGGGGAGATGTCGTCATTTGTCATTGATTACTTCTAAAACGAGTTTGAGTGGATCATCTCCGTCTTTATTTCTCAGGGAATCTCATGAATCTGAGGTTAGATCGTCATGAGTATTACTCGAGCTTATCAACCTCTTCCTCCAGGGAACTCACCTTGTCTTCTAGTTTGGCTATTTTCTCTTTCGCTATTTCGGATTCTGTAGCGTGATTGTCGAATCTTTGTAACAGTTCATCAAACTTCTCCATCAACGTTGTTTGGAACAGCATGTCTTTGATTCTGTTTAAGTATTGTTCATCACATAATATGTCCACGATTTTACTAGAAATTGGATCTTCAGCTGCATTATCTACGGCTGCATTAGGCTTGGATCTCATTTTAGTGGAAATAATCGTTCGTTTTACGCTTGGCCGCTCAGGTATAGCCGCACCCTTTGGCCGACTAGACAAACATGTGCTAGGCGGCTTACCGCTCCAGTAGTCAGCCGCTTGAGCGACAATGACATTGACCAGGAAATCAGTTGCCATTTCCCATTTTTAGTTATATACTTCCTCACCCTTTATATGCACCAACTACATCATACCAATCAGAAATCATGCTCCATCACTCTGAACCCACAGAACTTGCGCTCTCTGTTCTTATCAATCCGTGCAGAACAGAGCCAAAAAACACGCATGGTCAACCAATTGATAATGTCCCCAGCCAGGAAGATGAGAGGCATTAATAGCCTACAAAATCCCCCTTCGGCACATTCTGATTATAAGTGTCCACGTTATGGATTATATATATATATATATATATATATATAGGACGGATTGACTAGCCATGTATATGAACTCACAAATAATGAAACTGTCCATGGAAAGATGATACTCGCTTCGAGGGATCGCTGATGATGACATTGATACACTCTACTCATAGATAGCCCCGTTTATACGGGGCGATGTCGGCGCTGCGATGGTGTGGGATGAAATCACAATAATAATTATTAGCTTATTCATCGTAGGCCACTTCGGCCCCTTTGAAAACGATATTCTGTAAATAATCAGTGCACATTAATCATACACTAGCTTTAACCCGATATTTTCCGGCAAAGAAGCAACAGTGACTCCCTCTTGTGAATGACTAACTACTCAATTTGCCAACTGTGGCCATTTTTCTCCGACAGGTAAAAACACATATTGGGTGAACAAACACGCAAGTAAATGACTGTAAATAACTGCCTTTGTGTTTTTTCAAGTGCATCGCCAGTTGGTAGATCAGAGGCCACTGGTGCAAGGAGGCGAAGGAACACAAAAATAAGCGCGTGGACGTCGGCGATTGGGAACAGATACTGCCAGACTGCCCCCAAAGTTAGCGTATTAATATAAAGATTAATGTACCAACTGTATGAACTAATTATGACGCTGATGACGACACAGCATCCATATTCAGCAGATGCGATCACATTATGCGATGGATCCGGATTGTTACTCATTAAAGTCAATTTATATTCCCGTTAAAGTAACTTTGCCGCATGCGAACTTTTAAAACTCTTTCTTAACTGATTTAGCCTATTGCGAATCTGGTTCGTCGATGTCCAACTACGTAGTGTATGAATAGTTTAAGTAATATCCGCAGTCGATTTAATAAACAATGCGTAGTTTTGTTCAAATCATCAACCAAGTTTAGTCTTTAGGTCTGGCAAAGCTCAAAATACTGGATATCCAATATTTGCATTATTGCATTTGTTTTTACTGTTTTGACATTTTTACTATAACATTTCGTTTAGTGTACAGCACCGTAGAATACCATTGTATATATATATATATATGGTGCTATAGAAATTAATAAACATTTACATTTTACAGTTTATGGTCTATCTAAGGCTTTGGATACCATCAATCATAACATTTTGTTAGGTAGCTGTTGATTAGTTTCAGTGTGGGGCCGTCCAACCTACAGTATTTTAGTATGTCCAGTAATATGTTATGATTGACGGTATCCAAAGCCTTAGGTAGATCGAGAAAGATGTTTATAGGTATTTTACTCTTGTCCATTTGAGTAGTGATTCTATCTACCAACTCTAAGGTTGCATATTCTGTTGAGTGATCAGATCGAAAACCTTATTAATTTTCTGAAAATAATTTAGATTCTTCGAAATATGAAATATTCATACAGTTGACTGCTAATTACTTTTCTAACTTTAGATATTGTTGGCAAAAGAGAGATTGGCCTGTAATTAGCTAACAAGGCTGGGTCTTCTTTTTTAAACGTGGGAATGACTTTGGCAAGCTTTATTTTTTTTCCGGGAAAACGCCGGTGTGCATGATTTGATTTGTTATTAGCGCTAAGGATTTGATGAATGATGGCGCAATTTGTATTAATAAATTTATGATTATGAAAGCAATATGTACAATTTGGCGATATTAATTCTAAAAACATTGAAAATAAGTACTGGTGTCACACAGGGGTCTATTATTGGGCCGCTGTTGTTTATACGCTACATAAATGATATTTCACAGTCTAGTGAAACGTTTAATTTTATAACTTACGCAGACGAAACTATCATTTTAGTACGCTAAATAATGTTTTAAACACGGAGAACATTGATGCTGGTTCCTTAATTAATGACGAACTTAAAAAAATAAATGAATGGCTTGAAATTAACAAGCTGTCACTAAAAATAAACAAATCTAGATATATGCTTTTCCGCATGCCAGATAAACAAGTAAATGCACCTGCGCTCCAAACCAGTAACACAAACATTGAACAAGTAAATGAATTCAACTTCCTAGGTCTAATTCTGGACATACATTTAAAATGGAGGAAACATTATAAAATCACTTCTAATAACTGTTCCAAAACAACTGGAGTGTTAAATAAACTTAAACATGTATTACCCAATAAAAGTTATATGTAATAGACTAGTCCTACCACATATGAAATATTGCATCATGGCATGGGGCTCTCAAAGTGAAAGAATGTACAAAGTACAAAAGAAGGCTGCTAGAATACTAACAACGAGTAGATACAACTCACAAGGATCCGCATTTCAAAAGATTAAATTTATTACAAATCACAGATTTACAAAGATTACAAGAACTTCAGTTCTATTATAAATTTATGCACAATCTAATACCATCGTACCTGCAAAAGTGGCAGCTGACACTAAATACAAACATCCACACTCACAACACACGAAGACAGCATGAATTACATACATTTAGAACACAAAATGAATTTGCTAAGCGATGCCTGAGACACAGTCTACCTAATACTTTAAAAAATACACCAGTTCTGGTAAAAGAAAAAATCATCACACAGTCTAAGCGGGTTTGCGAACTACACCAGATATCAGTATATACAAAACTATCAAACCTCTTGCACTATAACACATTGTTATACATGTAGGCAGAACCAACAATGACAAAACATGCAACTAAACATACGCACGCACTCAACGAACACACATATTCACAACTACACAATGTAAACACACACTTGTAGATTTACACGCACGCACGCACGCACGCACGTACGCACGCACGCACGCAGGACATTTTGTTTTCCTACTATTTGGAAGAATTACTTGTTTGACGAACACGTTTAATTTTAATTAGTCTTATTTTTCTCTCTATGAAAGATCATAACTTGTTAGGCCAACTAATGTTCTAACTTATATATATTCTAATTTATAAGGTGGCTCCTCGATAGCGACTAGTTAGTCTTAGAGGAGTCTCCTGACCCTACTACCATTACTCCATCTTAATACACAACACATTCATTGTAAAATTACAAACGTATACATGTAATATTGTTTTGTTAACATGGACGTTCGAAACGTTACATTGGTCAAATAAAAAATTCTTCTTCTCCACGTCGTGTCTGGAGCACAGTCAGGGATTTGTACGCATGTAGTATGGCTGCTTAGTCGTGTTTGCTTGGAACTGAGTGGGTTAGAGCTTGCTTAAATTGTTGAGGTTTTGTGATGCTGGTTATTGTTTCTGGAATCTGGTAGGTCTGGTGTTCCATTATATTATTGTCCTTGGAAAGGATACAATGAAAAAGGCAACATATAATCACTGTTGGTCGTGCGTAAATAGTTAATTATATTACAATAAGCTAAATGAATATAATAATAGTTCATATATCTGCCTCTAGATCCGACTACGCGGTCCAATCAGGTAGGAGCATTGAAAGCGCGTCTGGAACCACAGTGACGTTCGTTTTTGTTTGAAACTGTTACTCCAGTGCATTGTTGCAGTGACGTAGCAATTTCGTTGGCTTGCTTACCTACCATTGGAACGACTCCGCCACTTTAATATAAAGTAGTTTGTGTACGTGCGTGCGTGCGTGCGTGCGTGCGTGCGTGCGTGCGTGCGTGCGTGCGTGCGTGCGTGCTTTCATATTCTCTCATATTTGCGTCAGTTTCGGATGAATGGAGCTGAATTTTGTAGGCGTGCCCGGGGGTGGCCTATGGTGGTGGTTCGTACATTAAAAAATATTCGAAATTCCTCCAGGTTCGGGGTATTACGTCAAAGTAACCACTATGGACGTTTGACGTAAATGACGTAACTCAGAACAACAGTTACGCACAATTGTTAGCACCACTATGCGTGTTTCTGCCACTGTTACGTGATCTACGTCAAAAGTCCACTGAACGCTTTGTGAAACCGGCAGTTGTACGTGATCTGTGAGCGTGCAGTTGTCATTGGCATTGTCATTGCACTACCCAAACTCGACTGGGTAGTGCAAGGAGTCAGTGGTTGCCTTTTTATCCCGTGCAACGCCGGACAACTCACCTAGTTAATTTATAGTCAAGTTGTGGCAGTGGTGATATGCTGTGTGTGATCAGTGCTGTTTGAGAATACACCAGGTACCCACAAGCCACAATCAGACAAAAATTGACGACTGCGTGTGGTGTGCGATTTATTTTCGGGCTTTTTTTGCATTGAATAAGTGATTAAAGTTCATGCGTTCTACTACTGCATTAGATCTTTCAATTGATGGCTACGAATGTGCGCTGACAATATTTGTATGTATAGGCCTACATTTTATTATCGGGCAGCGGTTCGTTCATATATGCGAGAAACATGAGGGGTATGGACCGTGTTGTTCCAGACAGGGTGCCGTCTTGTCCCATCCCCTTGATACGAACAACAGGTGGATCATTAAAGGTTCCTCTTCAATTCGATTTTTTCGCTAGTCTCATTTTAAATTAATTTTGCCAACAAATCAAACTTACCTAGTATCCACTGGTTTATGTAACTTTTGTAAGTAGTTTTTGTGAAATCATCAGACAAACAATTACATTAGTTAATGTTTGGTCAAGCATTAATTGAAGTGAAAATGGAAAATATATTATAAATTTCGTAAATGTTCGGCGAGAAGGTGGAAGTCACGCCCATGACCGGCATTGACCCGCACAGTGTTTGTATTTTGGATATCCACTGTTTTTAGCCTTACCCTATCTAACAATTAAAGTCAGTTCTTTCGATTGTTTAAGCACAAGTACCGTGTTGTTGTTTAAGCACAAGTACCGCAGTGCGCGATTGAGAAGCCTTGGGTGCGCGTCTATTAGTTCTCAAATGTGGCTCGAATCATGATCTTCCGCCGTGTGTGAAATCAACTTCTAAATCAGACTGGTAGCTAATCCGCAGTGTGGCGCCACTGTGAACTATGCGAAGATTGCGGGGCGCTTCTAGGAATGACCCGGAAACCATGTCATTGATCACCTATCTATTTCATAACTAGCGCTTGTTTTACGTGATGTATTTTGTCCAATCTACATGCGCTTCGAATGGTTTTCATGGTGCTAAATAAACTGAATGTATGCATACAATGAGGTGTTGCGCCACGTGTTTGACCTTTGCAAGAGGATTTTCGACGCACACCTGTCACATGCTGTAGAATGTGTCATTGACATATTTCGTTGGGTAGACTATTTGGCTAACGAGGGATGTCGCACCTCAATTCCGGTAATATTGTCACGTGACCGTATTCGTGTGTCGATGCTTTATGTGCGTACATTCATTAACATACCTCTTTTCATAAGAAATCCATATATGTTTTTAATGACAAGTAGGTATGGTGAAAGTATGTGTATGGTCGTGGAATGCATCGCAACGCCCAGATACGGATGATGAAAGGTGAGTAGGGGTCATTCCTAGTTGCATACCGTTATATATTATATTAGTTACAGGGGCTCGAGCTGATTCAGTTGCCCGTGGTGTTAACAATGTGGTGCCAAGTTAAAAATACACACTATGAATTATTTCTAAAGATTCAGCAAGGTGACGTCAGTCGCAGCAGTACTGCCGTCATTTGCGTTTAGTGGTTTAGCGTGCCATCACTCCTAAAAATCCGATTTTGCGCATGGTTTCCCTTCTCAAAAAGGGGGATGTGCGTCTATAGGGAACAACACGGTAGGCATTTTTTATTAATTCGACTGCGGATGTTACATAAACTATTCACATACTACATATTTGGATATTAACGAACCGGATTTGCGATAGGCTAAATCAGTTGAGGATGCAGTTTTAATAGTAGTCCATCAAACAGATCAAGTGATTCGAACCTGTCGAAATAAATTACTACGTGACCGGTCTAACTGTTGGTGATCAGACACCTTAGTGAATGCAGTAGACAGGGCGAGTTGTAGATTGCGACGGATGTGCAGGTGTTGATGAAGATAGATGTGGCATATCTCCTACGCGTTTCTTATGCGTTCCCGATATGTTGTAGGCGTGCAACAGTATCGGGTCACTGCAATGTGATCACGACTTGGGCTGGACTGTGGAAATTTACCAACAAAACAAATCAAACAAAGAGTCTTATGCTCAAGGGGAACTGAAGCAATTTTGTGTTATGCCGTATATTTAAATATATATTATCTAACTATGCATTAAAGGGGAACTGAAGCAATTTTGTGTTGTGCCGTATATTTAAATATATATTATCTAACTATGCATTAATGGTGACAGATACCTGCTAATTTATGAGATAAGCTGAAAAACAGATTTTGTTCGAGACAAAAATCGACAAAATGCATCACTGCGTATCGCCATTTTGTTGTCGAAACGAGTGGTTTGAGTCGCGTATATCTAATCAATGTAAATTTTCGATTTTTTGCGATTTATTTCGTAAATAGGCATTCTGGAGCGAAAAAAAGATATGGGTCTCTGTTATATATACAAGTGTTTACACACGTCAACAAAATAGCGTTTTTGTTCGTTCCAAATAAAAAAGTTAAAGAAATTACAACAAAACACGCAAAAAATCGTGGAAAACGCCACACTTCTCGAACACACGAGACGCTAACCAACGAGAATATGCGATAACGGAATACCGGAACTATTTTTTACTTGTTGACAAGATGGATGCCTCGCTAGTGACAGTTTTACCAGATCTGCTACTAGCGATTAGTGGTTTACTGAACTTCCGTAATAGTTGTCTATCTTTGGAGAAATAGAAACCACAGACGAAGAGTCTAGTTCGACAGGCCACACGGAAACAACGGTTGACAGTCGTAAAGTGTCACCGAGTGTGCGAGTCACGCTCCAGACTCCAGGTCGGCTTCGCCTTTGTTGACGTTGGATTCAGGAAAAATTACAACAGCGCTTTGACTGTCAACGATTCCTGACTAGGCAATGTGATGTGGTGAACCTGTGGAAATTACGCCCCGATGTCTGCGCACGTTTACGTTGAGTCATCATGCTGCGCCGAGGAAGCTACCATGCCTAGGGCTAGGCTATGGCTATGCAGCACCGTGTGCCCGACCGCGTTGGTGCTTCCATCACCGTACGAAGGCGAAGACGATGATTTTGTAGTGATATGCACAAACAGAGCGGTGCTAGATGTTGGTCTGCTGTCATTGCATGATTTGCGTGCCGACTCATTGATTCGCCCTATAGCTAGCAGGTCAGTAATTCAATTGTTATCGAATCATTGCCATTTTAATAATCATATTTTTTCTGCATATTTCTTTTACCTAGCCCGAGGGCGAGGTCCGAACTACAATGGCAATGCAAGCAGGCTCTTCTCTTTATTTTGTATCTAATCTAATGAAGTGTACCGTGACTGTATTTTAATATTGTGTTTGATTTTGTGTTGAATAACATTGATGACAATAATAACATGAGGGTTTATTTAATTCATTATGTGAATATATATATATTCTTAAATGTTACCGTAATTGTGATTGTAATAATGATTGTGATCATGACTACATTAGTAATTGTGATTGCAATAATTACTGTAATCATGATTACATTAATATTCGTACTTGTAATCACCCCTCTCTGTAGCACACCACAACACCTTGTTGTTTGGTACAATGTATTCATTGAAATAACAATAATTAACTACTGACAGTATGTAATGTTCACAGTTTTGCAACTATTATGGTAATTATGGAATTAGTGCTATCAACTAACCCTGACAAATTATATTTCAGGCTCAGGAAAGGCAAGACAAGTAATCCCATCCTGCGATGTGGGAAGGATCTGTGATGTCTATTCTGAACTGAATTGAATTGATGGAAAGTTTAGCTATGGAGATTGACCTGACACAGGTGAGTGTACTGATAGTCTGATATAAACAAATTGTGAGGCACCCACAGTATGCAGCAGGTCGAAAAACAACCTGGAAAACTACAAAAAGTCCCACTAACTGAATGATGTGAATGCCTTCTTATCCATATCCCACTTCTGTCAACAAAAATGTTACTTGCAGCATCTTGCATGTCACCACACACAATTTCATTTATATTGAGACCAACATAAAATATACCAACAGTTTATTCACATAGAAAAACAATTACCAAAGAAATAAGGCTAACTAGAACGACTGAAACCATTGACTAAAAACAGTGACTTCTACCACAGGGAAATACAACCTGGAACATGGATATCACAGTTACACACTTCATTATTATGCCACAACATATCAAATATACTGGTAGTTTATCTTAGGAAATAATTAATCTTTATAAATCCAAGGCATTTAACTGTTTCACCATCATCATCTGTACCAATGGCAATAGACTACTTGTTTTGATTGGACAGTAAATGTACACCAATCATGTGTAACAATATTACTTGTTCTGACTGACAGTAAACGTACACCAATCATGCATACCAATACATTACTTGTTCCTACCAACAGTAAATGTACACCAATGATTCTGGAATCTGCACCATTTCACTACTTCTTCTGACAGTAAATTTACACCAATCATGTGTATCCAATATACTACTTGTTCTGACTGAATCTACTACTTGTTCCTACCGACAGCAAATGTAAACCAAGCGTCTCATTCTCTACCAAATACACTACTTGTACTGACAGTAAATGTACACCAATCATATGTATCAATACACTACTTGTTCTGACTGATATTCCTTGCACACCAACCATCTGTTTCAATAAACTACTGGTACTAAATATACACCAATACACTACTTATTCTGACTGATAGTACACATACACCTAACATATTCAATTCACCTTTCACTTATCCAGGGGTAGAAATCAGCACCCTTTCCTCTGACAGACACCCCAGTATCCGAAAGACCTTGGCTGATAGATCAGACATGAGTACAACCTGTGTCACAGTTTATGGCTGTTTGATGTGTGGCAGGTGCAGAAAAGTGACATAAGTTTTTCTCACGAATGACAAACTTCTTCTCTTTCTCATAGGTGTCGGAGCTGCTTGAGTCACCCTCGGTTATGTCGCTGTTATCACATAGTGTGCATCATCTGCACCAATGTCTTTGTTCTCACTGAATCTGATGGAAGCTTCACATAGGAGTAGTTCATTGGTGCAATGATGTCATCAGTGACTACAGCAGTATTCGCGAAGTGTCGCACTTGAAATATCATTACCGGATCAATTTGCATTTCAGCATCAGTTGTATGTGGTGCCACAGCAGTAGTAGCAGTGATGGCACCAGGGCTGGGTCCAATTACACAAAATTATATCAATTACAATTACAATTACATTAATTTTTTTATTTCAATTACAATTACAATTACAGTCATAATTTTCTAAATCAATTACAATTACACTGTTTCAATTTCAGTTACAATTACAATTACATTATGCAGAACCAAATATATTCAGCATTTGTTAATATGTATTTTTGTGCGTTTTGCTGAATTTAAATATTTTGTACACAATTGATAAACAAATATAACGGTAATGTTTGTACATTTTGTTGAATTGTGACTTTGAATTATACTAAATAAAAAGATAGCCGTTTAAAACATATTTTTATTATATAAAAATACAATGCAATATCCAGACATAATCCTACAGGATATATTCCAATGCAGACATTTATCCGTGCGCATTTCTTAAATTTTTCTTTGGAAACTACTAATAATAAGGTTTGATGTGTTTACTTTGAGGTTGTAGCTCCTGCTCTAAGCTGGCATTCTTAATTGGTCTGCCCTTTGCTTTGTGTGACTTGGGAATGGGAAGAGAGGCCATATAAATGGTCCTTGCCACCTGACCTGTCTCCAACCCACCACAACACAAGGGGTGTAATTGGCTTGCTAACTCTGCAATGTTTCACTGAATGTCTGTGCATTGTTTATTGCTTCCTGGCTGTTACCAACTTACTGAAAAGGCTAATTGCTAAGGCTACCCACCACTAGCACCACTGACCAGTACCCACCAGGCAGTGAATACTGAGACTTAAATGTAAATATATAAGCAGGTGTTATTATTAGTCTTGATTTTCAACTCATGTGAGACTTAAATTATATTTTTATTGACAATTCGTTCAGGTAGTTTTTGATATGAAACGTACTGTAATTGATTGTAATTGATTGTAATTGAAATAAAATTTCAATTATACAAAATATAACAATTACAATTACAATTACAGCAACATTTTGAAACCATAATCAATTACAATTACACGATTTTGCTGTAATCAATTACAATTACAATTACATAATTGGACCCAGCCCTGGATGGCACTAAAGGTGACATCCGTAATGTAAAGATTGACGGCATCACCCGTAGCGCTGGATGCTTCAAAACTAGTACCTGTACTTGTACGAACCAATGGTGAATCCTTCATCTGAAAAGATTACACATACAGTGACTTGAAAATTTTACAAAATTCATCTTTTGCATAATAAAAGTGAATCACAATGTGAGAAACTTTCTCTTGTATATATTATTTTTAGAATATAAGAGTGCCAGTGTCATATAGAATGTATAAAGTAATCAACCACAGGGAAAAGCATTTTCCCTATGGAGCCATGTTAATTCAACCAATGGGTCTTTCACTGATCTCTTAATGTTTTTAATGAATCTGTTTGGTCAGTTTGATGAATGCCACTGGTAACATAACCAAACGCATGTAACCAAAATTGTAGCATCTTAGCTTCAATGTGCATTATATTATCTAATCAACATTGCACTGTTTTCAATGGGCCAGGGAGGTCAAAATTCTATAAGGGGTCCAAATTCCATAACAAAATATGGACCCCAGGTTCACTTTCTATGGGGTTCCTTATTTTATATCTGACACTCGATTTAGATAACAGAATGCATGAATATTGTTATTGGACCAAATGCAGATCTATGTTTGTGACATCTTTATCTTATAAATGCTGCACGCACACACACATACCTGCCCACACGTATATATATATATATATATATATATATATATATATATATATATATATATATATATATATATATATATATATATATATATATATATATATATATATATATATATATATATATATATATATATATATATGTATATATGTATATATGTAAATATATAATTATTAGGTATTATACTGAAAGCATCTGCTAGATAGTATGGTGCATGGACAAAAGCCCCACAGACATAAGCTTGTTTCAATTCAATTATACTGTTCATGACTGTTGCTGTAGTACACAGAGACAAGGCATTGTCATGAATATACTTCAGGCATGTGGTCAATTCCATTCCGGAATTGGAACTGACCCTCAATTCCAGTTCCGGAATTGGAATTGACTTCAATTTTTTTTTTATTGGAATTTTTTTTTCAAAAATTTATTTTTTGGGAATTGGAATTGATTTTGTTGGAATTATTGACTTGATACTGTTAATATTTACCCTTATATTTATTTATATTACTTTTAAAATCATATTTGTCTGCTATTAGCATGTCACCCTGAATCTGGTAACAGCCAGGAAGTTGTCAACATTACAGCATAGATACTGTCTACTCTGGTATTGAAACATTGTGACCAAGAACAATATAATCAAGCATTTGCATCAAAAAGAGATACGCCCTTATCAGATATCTGTCAATTCTATTTTTAAACATATTCACACTACTAGCATTAACACAATCATTTGGCAGTTTGTTCCATTCATTTATCACCCTCTGTTAGAAAGAGTAGTTTCTCATGTCCAACCTACACTGCTCCTTAACTAATGCTGCTTTGTGTCCTCTGATTCTACTGCCTTCTTTAAGTTTGAAGAACATATTCCTATCAACATCCTCATAACCGTTCACTATCTTAAACACTTCTATTTGGTCTCCTCTTAGTCTCCTGGTCTCTAGTGTTGTCAAACCACATTGTAATAAGCAACTTTCGTAACTAAGGTCTCTTAATTCTGGAATCATTTTAGTTGCTCTTTGTTGTATTCTTTCTAGCTTATCTATGTCTTTTTTTACGATATGGCCTTCATGCTTGAATACAATATTCCAAATGTGGTCTAACTATTGCTTTGTACAGGGGTACAATTAGATGTTTCTCCTTATACGTGATAGTTCTCCTAATTAGCCCTAGAAATTGATTTCCTTTCGAAGCAGCAATCCCACATTGCTCTGAAACTTTCATGTCAGCATTAAATGTTACTCCTAAATCCTTTTCTTGTGTGGTTCTACCTAGTACAGCATCCCCCATTTTATATTCCTCGTCCATATTTCCATGTCCTATGTGTATACATTTACACTTCCCAAAATTGAATAACATTTGCCATTGTTCTGACCATTTAACAAATTTTTCTAGATCATCCTGTAAACTTTGTTTATCTGTATCATTAGTAACCTTTCTGAATACTTTTGTGTCATCTGCAAATTTGAGTACTTTGCTAGATATGTCATCCTCCAAACCATTTATATATATATTAAAAACAGTATAGGGCCTAATACTGATCCCTGTGGTACCCCACTCAAAACAGATTTCCAGTTCGAAATCTCACCATCTACTATTACTCTCTGTCTTCTGTGTGTAAGCCACTTTTCTATCCAGTTGATTACATCATTGCCTATACCATGGGCTTTTAGTTTAAGTAACAATCTTTGATGTGGCACTTTATCGAAAGCTTTCTGAAAATCTAAGTAGACAACTGGTGACCTGTCATCTACCCACTTTGTAATTTCTTCTAAAAAACATAAGAAATTGGTTAGACGTGACCTTGCTTTTAGGAAGCCTACCCCACTTGAATGCAGCCCCTTGTTTATCCAAGCCTAATGTTTAGCCCAAAAGTTTCCCATAATAAACATGTCACTGGTCATGTATACAATGCTGTTACATGTGACTGTAGGGTTTGCCCTTTGTAGTAATTAAAAATGTCCCCGTGGAGAATACATGTTGGAGATTAGGATGTTGAAGACTCAAACTTTCCAGTAAATTTATGATACCACCACTGATAGCGATATAAATCTGACTCCTAGCATATTTGCTCCCCCCCGGACATCTGCCCCTTTTTTCTATGATAGTTGACAAGTGAAAATCAGTTTTATCATTATTGCAACAATAACATAACATTCAATGACAAGTCAAAGTCACTTTAGCCTAATGCAATGGCCTATCCCCTGGAGTGTGTATGAGATGTTCTTGTCACCAGTTGTCTTCCAGGTATCATTGATAGTCAGATCAGTGGTGGAAGATGGGTTCTTGGGGTGATGCTTCCACAAACAGTGGTGGACAGTAACGAGTCAGAGATCAGCTGGTTTGGAGTGCCCCTGGTATTAGCTGCCTTAGTTTTCAGGTCCTCACCGACCTTGGCAGCTTCTGTCTGTGCCGTGTCACCATCATGGTTGCAGGCAGTCTTGTTGATCGCATTCTGGATCTGGAGATCAGATCAGTGACCACAGCACCCTTGCATGATCAGGATCGACGCTGGCTTCACTCCCATTGAAGAGTAATCTTGTTGGTCCCCCTTCTTGGTGTAGGAGTGACACTCAAAACATAGCTTCTGACCTCCTCACATGCTAGTAGTAATTTCCATGGTGAAGTTATAAATGAATTCTGACAACTCTGGCTTGTGCATCCAGTTTTATAGGAAAATGGAGTCACTCCAACTCTCCATGGTAAATGCAATTCAAAAGAATCCTTGTTGAGATGGCTTCTTTCAAATATCCTCAATTGTCCTTACATGTCCAGGTCCTAATGTCACTGGCTTCTTCCACAATTGCAATAAAGATAATCCTTTGATTACAGGATCATCTCCAACTATATAAAGTAATTTACTTGGCTGATCTGGCACAAAGAACATTAATTGCAATTAGGGTAATATATATCTTGAATTCATGTTCAGAAATAAAAAAATAAGTTAAAAAACATTTCTTAAAAAACTTACAAATAATCCAGAGGCTATGGACAGGGGGCAAATGTCCAGATTTTGAATAAGGCAAGGGGCTAATGTCTGGGGGGCAAGTGACAAAGGGGCAAATGTCCGGGAGGGGGGCAAATGACCTGTACCCGATATAAACAGGGGAAACTGTTCAAAACTCAGATTAATGACCCAACTGTCCAGGGCTGTCCAAAATGTCTGGTTTTGTTAGCAAAAATCCACGAGAAGTGTCGCAACAGAAAGTACATATGAAATGGCTGGAAGCCATTTTAAAGTTTATGGCAAACCTGATGTGTGTGTGTGTGTGTGTGTGTGTGTGTGTGTGTGTGTGTGTGTGTGTGTGTGTGTGTGTGTGTGTGTGTGTGTGTGTGTGTGTGTGTGTGTGTGTGTGTGTGTGTGTGTGTGTGTGTGTGTGTGTGTGTGTGTGTGTGTGTGTGTGTGTGTGTGTGTGTGTGTGTGTGTGTGTGTGTGTGTGTGTGTGTGTGTGTGTGTGTGTGTGTGTGTGTGTGTGTGTGTGTGTGTGTGTGTGTGTGTGTGTGTGTGTGTGTGTGTGTGTGTGTGTGTGTGTGTGTGTGTGTGTGTGTGTGTGTGTGTGTGTGTGTGTGTGTGTGTGTGTGTGTGTGTGTGTGTGTGTGTGTGTGTGTGTGTGTGTGTGTGTGTGTGTGTGTGTGTGTGTGTGTGTGTGTGTGTGTGTGTGTGTGTGTGTGTGTGTGTGTGTGTGTGTGTGTGTGTGTGTGTGTGTGTGTGTGTGTGTGTGTGTGTGTGTGTGTGTGTGTGTGTGTGTGTGTGTGTGTGTGTGTGTGTGTGTGTGTGTGTGTGTGTGTGTGTGTGTGTGTGTGTGTGTGTGTGTGTGTGTGTGTGTGTGTGTGTGTGTGTGTGTGTGTGTGTGTGTGTGTGTGTGTGTGTGTGTGTGTGTGTGTGTGTGTGTGTGTGTGTGTGTGTGTGTGTGTGTGTGTGTGTGTGTGTGTGTGTGTGTGTGTGTGTGTGTGTGTGTGTGTGTGTGTGTGTGTGTGTGTGTGTGTGTGTGTGTGTGTGTGTGTGTGTGTGTGTGTGTGTGTGTGTGTGTGTGTGTGTGTGTGTGTGTGTGTGTGTGTGTGTGTGTGTGTGTGTGTGTGTGTGTGTGTGTGTGTGTGTGTGTGTGTGTGTGTGTGTGTGTGTGTGTGTGTGTGTGTGTGTGTGTGTGTGTGTGTGTGTGTGTGTGTGTGTGTGTGTGTGTGTGTGTGTGTGTGTGTGTGTGTGTGTGTGTGTGTGTGTGTGTGTGTGTGTGTGTGTGTGTGTGTGTGTGTGTGTGTGTGTGTGTGTGTGTGTGTGTGTGTGTGTGTGTGTGTGTGTGTGTGTGTGTGTGTGTGTGTGTGTGTGTGTGTGTGTGTGTGTGTGTGTGTGTGTGTGTGTGTGTGTGTGTGTGTGTGTGTGTGTGTGTGTGTGTGTGTGTGTGTGTGTGTGTGTGTGTGTGTGTGTGTGTGTGTGTGTGTGTGTGTGTGTGTGTGTGTGTGTGTGTGTGTGTGTGTGTGTGTGTGTGTGTGTGTGTGTGTGTGTGTGTGTGTGTGTGTGTGTGTGTGTGTGTGTGTGTGTGTGTGTGTGTGTGTGTGTGTGTGTGTGTGTGTGTGTGTGTGTGTGTGTGTGTGTGTGTGTGTGTGTGTGTGTGTGTGTGTGTGTGTGTGTGTGTGTGTGTGTGTGTGTGTGTGTGTGTGTGTGTGTGTGTGTGTGTGTGTGTGTGTGTGTGTGTGTGTGTGTGTGTGTGTGTGTGTGTGTGTGTGTGTGTGTGTGTGTGTGTGTGTGTGTGTGTGTGTGTGTGTGTGTGTGTGTGTGTGTGTGTGTGTGTGTGTGTGTGTGTGTGTGTGTGTGTGTGTGTGTGTGTGTGTGTGTGTGTGTGTGTGTGTGTGTGTGTGTGTGTGTGTGTGTGTGTGTGTGTGTGTGTGTGTGTGTGTGTGTGTGTGTGTGTGTGTGTGTGTGTGTGTGTGTGTGTGTGTGAGTGTGTGTGTGTGTGTGTGTGTGTGTGTGTGTGTGTGTGTGTGTGTGTGTGTGACGAACAATAATTTTGTAATCATATCTAATTAAATATGATTGTGCACACTTGACAAATAAAACTGTGTTAAAACGAGCTGGATTTGAATTTTTCTTTAGCCTAGGATTTTAACAGTTGGAATTGATTTTTTGCAAGGCGGAATTAGAAATTATTTTTTGGAATTGACAAAACAGAATTGACCCCCATGCCTGATAGACTTCCTTCATATGTATAGCTTGTACTAATACTATTGTGGGTTGCCGACAGCTGCCCCCCCCCACGATATTCATTACAGTGTTATCAGTCGACTCAGAATAAAATGTAATTAATACATCTCTTTATGAACTTCCGGTTATTACATGTGGGGTTTAATCTGATAAATAAAGCAAATTAATTTTATATAATTTTGCCTTATTGTTGAGTCACAAGAATTCAGACAGAAATTGTAAAGTGTCATTATAGAAAGCAGACATGTAATCTGACAGTGTTCAACTGGGTAGATGACAATGCCATAGTTAGTTTCCTCTCCAGCTAGACATTGCATGGGTGAAATATATTTTAGTTTGTGTAACTGCATTTGCGCTTAATCACTATGAATGTATTTGTATATTTAAATATTTCCATAAAGAATTTGAAATGTAAACAGCAACAGCAGGCTTCTGTTGCGCTATAGTCTATACTGTCTTTTGGTGTGTTTCTCCCATGCATCTACCCCCTTAGGCTTAGCCTTACGCTTGCCGCTTGGTCTCTATGCATTTAGAACACTGGAGTATGATACTTATTATGACTGTCAATAAATAATATCAAATTATTTTCTTGAATAATTTTGCCTAGTACATACGCCATGGCCCATGTTATAAGGCTGCAGTATATCCTGTAGCACTTACTGAGTTATTGTTATTGTTTTGAGTACGGCCACGTATTGACGGTACGTCTGATCACTTCGAAAATAAATCGGCGGATTGGAAAACACTCGTAATTATATCAAACTATTAACACTTACTCGCACTTTATTGTATTCATACATTTCGATTTACTGTGGGTCATATATATGCTGACGTTGAAGCACAGCTGTGCTTATTGGGGTGGAACTATATTATAATCGTAGTGATAAGTCACAATGGTAACTGTAATCCTCTTTTTTCTAACCTGGTTTCGGCTCGTCGCTTCCTGCGCATCGCTCTGCCCTCTGATATATGACGTTTCCTTGTCGCAGAATAGTCTGTAGATGCATGGTCACATGCGGAAAAAAAGATCTACGATGGAACTGTGTCTTTGACCAAGAATGACATCTTGATGCTCACCGTCTGTCCATGCTCATCACACAGTCTTTTGTCTTGTAATCTGCATCGGAAAAGTGGTCACTCGCAGAGCCTGCGGCTGGCGGACACGGCAATTTCCGCATTTGCAACCACCTTTTCCGCTGCAAATTCTTCCTCGGAAGTCGATCAAAAGTTTTTTCCTTGCATTTGTAGTACTAGTTGATATATACAAGAGCCATCCAGTGCACACCAGTTTTCTTTTTATTCGATTTTCCAAGCGTTTCGGCCGTTTTTCCGAGAGGTTTTTACTGTGTGAACGCCGTGCCAGGAGCTCGTACTAAAACCACTCTGCCGCTGAGCCCCCCGCAGAGCAATATGGCGCCGCCCAGCGAAGATAATGGCAAAGTTAAAAAGGATATTACAAAATTACCGTGGCGTTGCGCCCATCATATAAGGGTGATATATACTGTAAATGGTATGTTATTATGTTTGGGCCATAGTTGTTCAAGTGCTTCACCCCCCCCTTAACATATAATGAGGCACGTTGACATGTGGAACAGAAAAAGGACACGCACGCACGCACGCACGCACGCACGCACGCACGCACGCACGCACGCACGCTCGCTCGCTCGCTCGCACGCTCTTAAGTACAGTCACCTATACCAATGTGAGCTATGATGTCGATTTAAGGTCTGGACTAACGTGACTGAGATGGACCAGAGTATGCGTGTGCACGTCTGTCTTTGCTTTATTTATGTGCGCGTTTTGTTCTTCTTCATGATATAGTTCATATACACATGATACATAGCATATATCAACGAAGGCAATGGAAAAGAAGCAACATAGCTTATCATTCCTTGTTTAAATAATTCAGTTAAATAAAAGTGGCTTACACACAGAATACAGAGAGTAATAGTAGATGTTGAGATTTCAAATTGGAAATCTGTTTTGAGTGGGGTACCACAGGGATCAGTATTAGGCCCCATACTGTTTATATATATATATATATATATATATATATATATATATATATATATATATATATATATATATATATATATATATATATATATATATATATATATATATATATATATATATATATATATGTATATAAATGATTTGGAAGATGACATATCTACTCAAATTTGCAGATGGCACAAAAGTATTCAGAAAGGTTACCAATGATACAGATAAACAAAGTTTACAGGATGATCTAGATAAATTAGTTAAATGGTCAGAAAAATGACAAATGTTTGGAAAATTGTGGGAAGTGTAAATGCATACACATAGGACATGAAAACGTGGACGAAGAATATAAAATGGAGGGTGCTGTAATAGGCAGAACCACACAAGAAAATGACTTAAGGAGTAACATTTAGTGGTGACATGAAAGTTTCGGAGCAATGTGGGATTGCTGCTTCGAAAGGAAATCAAACAACAAGCAGAACAACAAGAACAACAACAACAAGAACGAGAACAAAACAACAACAAGCATTAAAATTTTTGCACCACCAAATATGTTTATATATTGCACCACTAACACGCAAATGCGTAACAACCTAACAACAGGTTTACATTGTTCGGACAACAGTGTCATGTATCTGAATTATTGTTCATTGTTAGGTCACTATACGTTAAACAGCGTATCTGAATCATTGTTTCATGGTTACAAAGTCCTGTCCAAACGCTATCAAAATAAGTAAGAATTTACAAATCTACGTAGAAGATTCACGTCTGGGGGCAGTGAGTCGTGTGTCCGCATTTCACTATATATATATATATATATATATATATATATATATATATATATATATATATATATATATATATATATATATATATATATATATATATATATAGCTATATACATACACGTTGTATTACAATATATTGTATGCGCGCTTAGGTTTTTAGCAATCTAGGGTTAGTCTGGGTACTGGACCAAACACTTTTGCTTTGAGCGAGTCTGGGGCTAGAACATAACATGTAGTTCAATTTAGTTGATCACAACAACCACTGCCCACGATCCAGAATATATCGAGGAAATGTGTACGCGAATCTGTCTTTGCAAAATTTCAGCTCCACATGAAAATCTCCTAGTCCAGTCCGATTGATATCATTCGGGGATATATCGCTGTTGTTTCTGAATCGGTCTGGCTGTGACGCCACCAGGTCACAAACCTCTGGCAACTGCTTCACGGTCAGCGCATACTTGTAGGGTGTGCTCTTTATCAACATCAGGACACAGTCTAGGCCCGTCACCGAGAAAGGTTCGTCAAATTCCGTACGTTCGAAGTGTATCTGTGAGTCGAGGTATTTCTGCATTGCTTTGTCGTCAAATCGGTTCTGCTTCAGCGTGGCACGCAATCCATTGCAGAAGGTCATCGTACGATTGCGTACGCGTCGGAATATTTCCACTTCTTTGTCCATGTTGTCTTCTGCAGTCAATTCTGCCTGCGAACAGCACAAACGCACTTGAGTTTTCTCGTTTCGACATATACTGGTTTCGTATTCAAAACAACACCGTTTCGAAAGTCAGTGTTAATGTTATAATAACCAATCAAGAATACTAAAAAATTAACAAAAGATAATTATAAATGTCAACATCTTAATTACTGCAGTATGTTAGAAATGATACAATACGAACACTTTATTTATGTCAAAATCTAAAGGGAACCCGAAATCAGGGTCGCGTCAATACACAAATGTTAGGCAATTTCTAATCAATATACAATTTTAAAGTTGTCAAAAACGGATGAACATGCAAATGAGCAAAGAAGGATGCGCATGGTTAACACCATAGGTCTTCAGGTGATGACGAAATGTTTTTATATTTCCTTCAAACCTAACGCTACGCGACAGCCGAGAAAGCCTTAGTTCCAACGGTTGTCTCAACGTGGTAGATGATAAAGACTGCCTTAGTTTTTTTGAAGGAGAGAGCATTGAGTGTGTTATATATATATATATATATATATATATATATATATATATATATATATATATATATATATATATATATATATATATATATATATATATATATATATATTCCTAGTATATAAAGAAATCGTTGTCCATGTTGAACAAGTAAAACATGTATGTTGTTAATATCACTTTGTAGCTAGGGGCTGAAATACGTCTAGTTCACACAGGGACACTAAGTTAGGGTGTCAATTAGAAAACTAAAACACCACATAGAGGTCGATAATTCGCCATACACACCTCTAATTTCCGTTTGAAATGTTCGCACATGGCGTAATCGATGGTGCTCCATCTGCGGTGCTTGACGATCAGTTCGTCGAGTTGATGAGTGTTTTTGCCAGTATATTGGAGGACAGCTATTGGAACGTATAGTATGTCTTTCATCGTCCAACAAAGTCGTCGCTTCAACAACACGAGACCTTCGTCTAAACGTTCCAAAATCATTACGAGATCAAACTTTCTATCGACGAGCCGGATCAACGCATCTCCAGCTTTCCGGTCGTTGACTTTCCGCGGAAGACCGAAGTATCTGGACATCACGTTGCGAGTGGCATTTCCCTTGTCCAAACTAGCCGAATCCTGCAGGAAATTGGCGAGGAAGTTTTCCGAACGTTGAATGCCCAGCTTGTCGTACAGGTTCACGTAGTTGATGTAAGACTTGATGTGTGCGATTGGGTGTCGAAGGCTGGCTAAGTAGAAAGTATCCTTCGGCATGAGTGCCTTTATTTCAGAGTCGTTGTAGATAATGTGATCACAGACGATGTTGTAGCGACCAGTGAAACCGGTCGACCGGTTCGGCTCCGGTAGCAGCAGTTGGCGAAAATTTGGCAAAATTATTCTATTTGACGCGAACAACATGAACGACAAGTTGCGCTCGATGCCGAACCGAAGAAATAGATGCCGAATTGTCGTGCTGCCTGTTTTGGGAACCCTGAGGAAGAAGATGTTTCTCCGCTCGCTGCATCGACCTGCTCTGTCCGACATATGAAGTTGAAGCAAGGGGGCATTACCCACATGTGCGTACATGTACAAGACGCCTAAGATAAACAGCCCTGTACACAAGACCAGCTTGAAGAAGAATCCTTTACTCATCTGAAAGAAAAACTCATGTAATTACACACTGTTCAAAACTAATTGTGCCTCTGAATAAAGCAATAGTTAGGCCTCATTTAGAATGTTATATACAAGCTTGGATACCATACCATAAGAAGGGTATAGATACGCTAGGACGAGAGCCCTTAGAGAAAAATAGGATAAGGTGAAATCAAATTGTTTAACATAGCGAATGGATATGGAAATGTTGATAGAAAGTGTATTCTCATCTAAGAAAAATAGTGCAACCAGAGGACACGAACTAACATTTATGAAGGATCAGTGTAGAATAGATATTAGAAAATACTCATTCTCACAGAGGACAATAAATAAAACAAATTATCTGCAGATTGTGTAAATGCCTGCAGCGTGAATGTGCTCAAACACAAAATTGACAAACATCTCAGAAGAGAGGGTTTCACATAGATGAACAATTGTTGGCCTCTCGATTAGCCAATGGCTTCCTGTCCACTTGCCATCTGGGCCTTTGCATTTGGTGGTAATCTTGTTAAATCCTCTTAACTTAGCAGAGAATACATTTATGAAACACTTGCACGATCCCTTTACGCTTAATATGTAAACTATTTACAACAGTCACAAACACGTATATGCACGATCCCGTTACGCTTAATATGTAAACTATTTACAACAGTCACAAACACGTATATGTAAGACTTACCATTACTGCTGAATGGGGTGGACAGAACATATCATCTTTCTGGAGCGAATGCAGCGCAACCACAAGTGTGCCTATAGATCAGGTGGTCCGAACGAGTCGAAATTAATGATCATGTGATCGACCTAGTTGTCCTCCCACACATGAGTGGATCCAGTAAGTAATTGACTTTAGTCGGTAAATCTGGTACGGTTCGAAATAGTGGTTATCCAATACGGTAAACACAAGACTGATCATGGGCGTGACTTCCATCCTCTCGCCGATCAGAAAAGTATATATATATATATATATATATATATATATATATATATATATATCTATCTATATATATATCTATATATATATATATATATATAAATATATACACACATACATATTTACAGTCAATCTGCATAATCAGTCATTTCACGTAATGACTTACATGTTACAGAAAATATTTATAAAAGACGACAAATCAAATCATGTCTGGTCTTAAAAGAAAAATTTACTTTACTGACAATTGGATCATTAGCATGTCACACGGTTCGTTCTCACTTGTTAGGGCAGCTCAGACTGTTGTGACATCGGCTGTTACACATTCGTTTTGCTTTGTAGCACTTGCACCTGTTGCTAGTATATTTTTAAAGAAGACTGCAACAGTCACACCTAACAAAACCTTGTCCTCCAGTTGCTGAAATGTTTAATGCATGGCGGAGAGATATGTGTTAGTCTTAGTTGGTGTCAGACTGGGATAGAAGGCGTTGTGGGCATAAGTCAAATTGGTTGCGTGAATATTTATTTATCAGGATCCCAGTCTTCACCGCAGTAGTCTATAAGTTGATGACCCCCATGATGTTACGTGGATCCCCCCTTCCTCTATCCACCATTGGGATGGGAACTGGGTATTGCAGGGGCTTCGAACAGGAGAAATATATCCAACAGCTGGATAGCCACTTCTGCTGCTCGCTTCGAGACCGTATGATACAGAACTTTGCGAGATGGCACTGATAAACAATGATCCACTTGAAATATGACTGGGGATGATTGCATGTCGATAAGGATGACATCATAGGTGTTCTCAATGCACACATAATATATTGGCTCTTCTTGGTGTGTTTTTCATTTCTTTATCAACTTCTTGATCACCACATTGAATAATTTGTTACCTGCGAAACATATTCGCAAATTATTATCCAATTTTAAGTATAAATTACCTAAACCAAAATGGTGAGAAGAAAATATATATATATATATATATATATATATATATATATATATATATATTGTAATATACTCATAATCATGATGTTTATCAATGTGTCAACAATTGGTTTAACTTCCATTTTAAATTAATTTGTTTGTATGGCTTAATGTGACAAATCATGAACGAATTTTGTGAGACAGTATTGACGGCTTCATTTGTGCTCACTCGTGCATTTCATGACTAACTGAAGAAAGGCCCTTTCATTGTGGATTTCCTGTTTTACACAAAGAAAGGAAGAATTTAACAGAGAAATGAGTAAGGCTTGAATTGGTATCCAATACAACTGTTGTGGATATTAACTTGGGGCTTCTGACTGAAAAATCTTTGAAAGGAATTACCTGTGGCTTCAATGTGCAGATCAATGAATGAAGGTGCGAAATTTCACCACTGCCAAATCAAAATGAAACCACATCATGTTATACAAGCCATAAAAATTGCACATGTCTGATATTAAGCTTCTTTAAAAAGGTTGTGGCAAAAATTCCCTAGATGGAGGTTTTCACCCGTCTGGCCTGGGGCTGTGGAATAATTTCTATGACATAATTCTGATATGATGTCATTACTGCATAATTACTTGTTAGCTATGGCACGTTTGGAAGAGTATTCAACTATATTTCCACCCATACCTCATTTATTATAGGTTAGAATATTTGCATCGATTAAATGGACTACTATTTATCCCTCAAATTATGAAATGTCTGGTACATTTCTCACACTTAAAATCAAGAAACAATGTTCAGCATAAGAAACCACAACTAAAATTGGCTCTTGCTGAGTATGTAGTAGCATTGGCGTGTCTTCGAAGGTTCATCAGTTGCCGCAAGCTTGAGTTGTTCTATAGTATTGAAATATTCTGCTTTGGGAATTAAATGTTTTTGACATATTTGAAACCTTTTGTAGAGTACTTCCTTAAATTGTACTTCATAATTATCCTGTATCAAGGTGATATTATGCCAAGAGGCAAGTGATTAAAACCTACTGATTGTGTTATTTTTATAGGGAGAGGCAATGCACAATAGCCAATTGAGACAGTCACCATTGTTAGGCAATTAGCATTCCCAGCTGGAGAATGGTTGGGTCATCCATTACCTGTTCTTCAAATCAGAGAACACTAGTGAGGTAGCTCTCAATCAAACTGTCAGGAGGAGGGTTAGAGTCTTGTACCCAGAGATGGATAAATTATTAGCAAAATGTTGCCATTTGCAAATATATAGCAAATATTTATTCGTTTTGTTTATCTACTTGAGTAATGTGAATGTCTGACGAATTATGAAAACTGACATTAATGCATAATTAACATTGGAACAATATATAATGACAAAAGTACACAAATTGTTATTACACAGTATGACTGAAATGGTAACCAGTCAAACTGTGTAATAAGAGTGCTTTAATTCCATTCATTTCGCGTAATGACTGAAATTTTCAGTCATTTCGCGAAATGCCCGAGTGAAACAGTCATTTCGCGTAATGCCTGATTACACAGATTGACTGTAACATATACATGCATATATACATACATATTGTGATATATGTGATGTATTTCTTATGAGTCCCTGATACGTTCCTGATACGTTGGCCTACAACAGTTTCAGGTCATTGCAACGTTATCAGGACTTGACAGTGAAAATCGACCAACAAAACAAATAAATCATTGTTGATTGTGATGTATTTCTGATGAATTCCTGGTGCATTCTTGATAAGTTGGCATACAGAGTGTCTGGTGTCGGTGTACATGTTGAGTTGGCCCTACATGTGCTGGATAGTGAACATTGACCAACGAAAAATGGAGCCTGTGCTTGCTGGACATCTTCACGATAGTTTCATAAGCATCTTGAAGCAAGAAATCCACAGTATGACGCTATATATTAATGTAGATATAACTGAGACACGCACTTGTTTGTGACGGAGAAACGGCTACAGTGCCCAGATTCATGTTTAGGGTCCATACAGCAATCCTGAACCATGCATCATTGGTTGTGTTTGAAATATATGAATTGTGATTACTATGCCCGTTACGTAGGCAAATGTGTTTGTTTCGCGATAGCATCTGTTCATATAAGTGGTTCAACGTTTCGCGGATGTGTGAAAACCACCTATATATTGGAGCAGCTTTCAGGTAAACAGCTAGCACTGGATCAAATAGTTAGATGACATCCTGGTTTCACCCTTCGCACAGATATATCAACACGAACGAATCACAAGACAATACCGCATTTAGGTTTAACAAGTTTGCCATCCGAAACTACACATTTTAAACATATTCACACTACTATCATTAACACAATCAGTTGACGGTTTGTTCCATTCATTTATCACCCTCTGTGAGAATTGTTACTTTCTCATGTCCAACCTGCACTGTTCCTTAGCTAATGCTGCTTTGTACCCTCTGGTTATATTGCCTTTTTAAGTTTGAAGAACATATTCCTTTCAATATCCAATAACCATTCACTATGTTAAACACTTCTGTTTGGTCTCCTCTGTCTCTCCTGTATCTAATGTTGTGCAATGAATGCATATTAATGTAGAATTAATGGAATCGCACACTGCAAAGAATGGCAGTGTGCGATTCCTAGTTTCAAAGTATAAAGTTGGTAAATGCTAGAAACACATTTCGCTGAGATGCGCAAAGTTGCCAGTGGGGAATTTCCACATAAATGGAAGACTGCACTTGTAGTGTCGGTGCTTAAAAAAGCAGGAGATGTCTTATTCCGAAAAACTATCGCCCTGTGTCAAATCTCCAATATGTGTCCAAACTCATGTTGTCTTCAATCAGAATGTGGATTTCCATCGCCACCTTGTCAGTCTGCTTACAGAGCAGGGCATTCTACCGAAACTGCTCTTGTTAAGGTTCAGTCTGACATTTTTGCACTTTTGGAGTATCAGGCACCGCACTAAATTGGTTCTCCTCCTATTTGTAGTCAAGATTTTTATATTCAATGGTACGGTGCCTGACACAGTTTGACGTTGACCAGGGAGTACCGCAAGGATCATGCCTACGTCCTGTTGAATTCACGGAGTACTCTAGCCCCGTTTTCTATGTCATTAATCAGCACGTGAAAATGGGACACGCCTACACCGATGACCATCAAGTATACTGTAGATTCCACCCTGATTCTATGAATAGTGACTGTGAGTCTATAGAACGGTGCATCAGCGATATCAGCAGCTGGATGCAGAGCATGAAACTGAAAAAGCACGATTACAAGACTGAGTGCATCCTAATTGGTACTCCACAACAACTCGCAAAAATACACAAACACGTCTGTTAACATCAGAGGCAATGTAATACATACATCAGATTGTATGCGAAATGTGGGTGCTTATTTCGATAAGCACATGTCCATGGAACAACATATCAAATCCAAATGTCGGGCAGCTTACGTACAACTGTATAATATCGGAAAGATCAGAAAGTATTTTGGTCATCAAAGTGCAGAAAAACTCATTCATGCTTTGGTCCAATGCCACATTGACTACTGCAATGCGTTGCTGATCGGTTTGCCAAAATACCTCATAAAGAAATATAGATGTTGCAAAACACCGCGGCCAGAGTGTTGTGTACAGTTGGTAAATATGACCACACAACTCCTACACTCAAACGACTTCATTAGTTGCCAGTTGAGTTTCGCATTAAATACAAGATATGCTTGCTGACTTTTAATGCACTAAATGGTCGTGGTCCACAGTATATGTCGAAAATGTTGAAAACTAGAAACGTCCATTATGGACCGAGATGTCATGCGCAGTGTTCTTAAGAGTAAATTGGAGACTCACTATTTTAGCGTAGCATATAACTTAAGTTATTAATTTTAGTCATTTAAATAGCTTTACTTTTTAAATTATTTGTATTATTGCATTTGTTTTTACTGTTTTGGCATTTTTACTATATCATTTCTTTTTCCCTACAGCACCATAGAATACCATTGTATATATATGGGGCTATATAAATGTATAAACATTTACATTTACAATATGCATCAGGTCCAAGCAGAAGACCTCTAAGAGCACGAGCATAGATCAACAGCACCAAACTTCGTCCTCCTTGTGGGTCGGCAGGAATCTATCTTTTTGCAGCGGGCTACATGAAGAAGAATGAATGATTATATGTTTTGCTAAATGATATGTTTCATCATGCTATTGCAAGAGAGGTCATGTCCAAGTATTGTTGACAGTTGATATGACATGGGTCAATGAGCTTCATGCAGTGAAACGGCAGTGTTGGGGTGAGCATTGTTATGGTGGATTGTGTAATTATTGCATTCATTAGATGCAAAGACATATTGTGTTTTCACACCATCTTGTTTCCATGTTTGTACTGTCGAGTGGTATTGTATAACAGACACACTCTGTTGTTGTGTGTTTCAGGTTTTTCTATTATATATTTTTGTAGGCTTAACAAACAAGACCACAATAAAGAACTATAGATGACTGGAGCCAACATGTCGTTGATAGTGTGATATATATATATATATTTATATATATTCACCTTCAACTAATCAACAGATGTTGTGTATATTTCAGGCTGAGCTAGACGAGGATGCACTAGCTGGTGTGAACAACAGAACTAATCTGCAATCGCTCTGCAAGATAAAATGGTCCAGTCGTGTGAACGTTCTGCATACATTCAAGTTTATAGTAACTGTCCTGTAATATTTGGAAGAAGATGAGGACGGCAAAGCCAGACGCTACTTGTTGTCCGTCAACACTAGTGAACATGTCCTCCAAAGTCGGCTTCCGTCTTCCACAGAGATAAGACGTTGGACGCATCGTCCACCAGTTCAGTCGTTTAGCGCTTACACAAAGGAGAGGGCAGTAACTGAAGCCTTTCTGTAAATATGATACACTGTTAAACACGTATTGCCGAAGCATTATCATAGCCTACATGGCTTATGATTAAATGGCTTGTATTTTTGCAAAGGACTTGCGTTCATCTATTAATATAACTATCAGGATTGATTCTTAGCACATGTGGTCACCATAGTACAAGTTTTCCACTTATTTGGAATGATACTGTAGAACAAGTACATGTATTGCGATAATGCTTCACTAGTTGTTATAATTGTTTGTACTATTACATAGTAAACTGGTCATTGGGGCATGTAAACAATCTTAATAAACTGCAAAATCCTAACACATTAAAATAAAAAAATTAACAGTCTTTGTTAAACATGTATGATATACCAAAGGTTCACATCCACCTTTTACCAGAAATGGGTGTTGAGTAGGTGGGTTATGTTTTTCTCCATGGCTGGAGGGGCATTCTTTTAAAGTTTTCTATATTTTTATTTACTTCAAAATGCATCAGATGCATATTAGTTCACTTTAAAGAAATGAACACCTAGCCTATTTTTTAGTAATTATTTACTGAAACGGCCAATATGCTTGAGACTTACAGAGAGATGTGTGAGGGTGTGGGATGGAAGCCTAATGCATGAGTCATCCACCATTTGGTGACACTTAAAACATACGTTCTTATATAGCGCTGTATCCAGTCCTGGGGCTAATGAAGGTGCTTTACACTTCATCCCCTAGCAGAATTATCCATTCCAATGCCATCACGACTTCTCTGGGAAGCATTCAGCCATATTGCAATTACTGCATAAAGACTATTCATTCACATATCCACCTACGTTTGTAGCCAGGTACTCATTTATACAGCTGAATGAACTGTGGCAATGCGGGATGAACGAAATGGGTAGTTTCAAAATGGCTGCAAGAGGAATAGAACCCAGGTTCTCTCGATTGAGAGTTCTAACCACCCCACCACTTCACCCCACTTCCACCCATGTCTGCCACTAGGTACAACAGTGTAAAACAAATGTGTGTGAAACATGTTTTATTCTCATACACCCCACTCGTTATCTGAATAATGTCATCGTCACATATTAATATAGTGGAGTACAATATTAATTATTATTAATATTAACAAATGTACAATTATCCCTGTCTGTGGGACATATTAAGACTGATTTAAAATGACGGCACCATGGTTACAATAACAACAAAGCCCATAAAGAGGATAAAAAGAAAGACAGGGGTAAGTAAGTTCCACACTGGCCACAGACCCACGGTAACACTGAAACAGAAACAAAAAATACTATTACGATTTATTTTCATGATTTTGGCTTTTTATTCTCATTTTTTTATGTGAAGCAATCACTGTACATACTGTCTATGAACTGGTACAAATCAACATCTTTACAGCTACTCTACAAGGCAATGATGGCAAATATATAATAATACTACTACTTATTATAAGGCTTAAAGTTCTCTCCTTAATTTGATTTTTTTGCACATCTAATTTCAGAATCATTTCACCAAAAACCACACCTATCTAGTATCCACTAAGATTCGCTTATACAAATGTGTTTAGCTTTGATTATACCATCGGACAAACTGCAAAATTTACTTTTGACTGGGTCCAGTCGAAATTTGGCATAAAGTATGACATAATCTTTTCACACTTTTGCAAGTTATTCGATCTAATGATAAAATTAAATTTTATTGATGGTCGTAACCACTCTTCCATTAAACCTACTGAACGTATTATTTTAAAACATATGCACAACATATGAATATCAGTCAACCCGATTCGGGATGGGCAAAATCAAATATTCAGGATGGAACTTTAAATTATTGAAATACACCAAATAAAGTTAATGCTTGTAGGTGGAATTTTCATTATATATTTCACCATATGGAGAAACACATTAATTAGTAATTAAACAACCAACTTACTGTAGCAAAGTAACCAGAAACACAGAGATATTGAACTACTTGGCATGATTATACACATCGAACATCAGGGAAAGTTTGCTGCTCAAAAAGTTTGCGATTTTATGCAACATTTTTTGCAGATTTGCTATACCAAGAATTAACATGAACTGGGATAATACTATATATCACAAATAGGGAAACGTTTTTGTGACTAAAAATGCTTGTAAATTTGTGGAATACACAAAAACGTTTTCCAGAAAGAGACAGTATAGACAATCTTCTGTCAACTTAGGGTGTGGTTTCCTGCAATGCAAATGTACACTGAAAGCTTCATTGCTGACTCACCAGAGGGCGCCAAAACAGAAGCAGCCAGTGGCAATAGGAATAGCAGCTGGATATCTGGTTTCCCACTCTTCTGAATCTATCTTCTTTATAAAGCTCAAGTATATGATGAGAAAGAGAGCTATTGTGATGTTTATGCTGATCAAAATCACGCCAACGTTGAACCAAACCCTGAAATTAAAAACAGCCCACATTAGAATGAGGTATAAAACTATACAGTATATAAACAACACCAATATTTGACCTTATAAGATGCATTTTTCAGTCCTTTTACTTTTCAAAGTTATTCATAATTAACTTTCCACCAGATTACCCATATACACCATGGTCAGAAATTGATGTGAAAAATTACAAGTAGAACAATAAAATTAATTCTAATTCCCTTAAATCAGAACTTATCAATACATTCCTAGGTCGAATGCTGGGAGTGACAAACTCCAGGTAGAAAGATAAAATCCCACTCTGTTAAATATAAACTTACCGATGCACTCTTGGGTCAGAAAATGCCGTAGTGACAAATTCCAGGTAGTACAGTGTAGCGGCTGCAGCCACCAACCAGAGAATGTTTGTCAATGTGAATGGACTCTGCGGTTTGCCTTTCTTCACTTTATCATCGTCATCATCTGTAAAAAACAATTGTTCATAGTAAAATCGAACCAATTCAGCATTTTGCCAGTTATTGGCAAGACAGACAACATATGAAGTTGTGAAAGTTAAATAATCATGATGTAGGCGTTTTTAAACCAACTTTTGCAATTCAATATTATGGACAATTTAGCCAGTTATTGGCATGACAGGCAAAATATGAAGTTGTGAAAGTTAAATAATCATGATGTAGGTGTTTTTAAATCAACTTTTGAATAGTCTAAGTCATGCTTGCTTAGAAAAAGAATTCAATATATGGAAAATTGTAGCAGGCCATGGCACTGTTATGCAGTGTTTTAGTCAGGACAGCCCATTATTTTATTTTGAAAAAATACCCTTTGTTAGTGCATGATTTATTTGTGTTTTTTTGTGAACAGCAGTGTAATGGACTCAATATTCACAACAATGATGGGGTGCTGCAGGAAGTGGGAGGAGGATGATGGCACTACTAAAACAGGTGGAAGGTTGGCCTCAAAAACAGGTGGTAGGTAGGATTGGTGCGAGGTGAACTTTAAAAAATGATGGGGTATACCAATGATGGGAGGTTGGAAATTGGCCCCAAAACAGGTTGGAGATGGGAGGTTGAGACCCTTGCCACAATCTCGTCAAAGACACTAATGACAAGTTGGAATTTTTTTAATGACTATCAAACCTGAGGAAAGCAGAGGACACATATAAATGTCTCAGCATCCAACATGATCTAACAAAAAAGAGAGGAAGGAAAGAAACTCCTGGAGCAGGCCATATCAAAGAGATAAATGATGAGGGAAATGGTTGTACAGGGTGAGAGGCCCACCACGAGCCAAGAAAATTATAAAATTCAAGTCCTGAAGGGATGAGGTCATCTAACCAAAAAAAAACAATGCAAATACAAATTATGCACATAAACAGTTAAAACTTTACACCAACACTGATAGTCTAAATAATAAATTTACTGAGTTCGAAGCTAGGGTTGTGTCACATAACTGAAGTTTATCACATAACTGAAGTGTATGGTGATAGGGATCACTGAGGTTAAATTAAAAAACCAGAAATTTCTACTAAACACAGCTCAACTGGGTTTAAGTGACTGATTTATTCCACAACATTGATAAACAAGAAATAGGGATTTGTATATCTACTCACAAAACACTTAATGCAAGACCTTTCCTATCTTTGGAGTCACACTTCAAGAATCAGTATGGGTTGAGATAAAATAAAAGAAATACTCTTCTGATAGGATGTGTACATAGAAGCCCAGGGAACTCTGGCACCAACAATGATCATCTAAATAAATCGATTAGCAAGGCAACACAGTATAAACACTCACATCAGTTCTTGGTTATCTCAATATAGACTGGCAAGACTAGTGTACACCCTCAGATAATACTGATAGCCCAGACTATTTAAAGAGGGTATAAGAGAAGATTTTCTCTTCCAACATGTTGCACTCCCCTGAAGGGGGTGATTAGGAAATAAATCGAATGCTCTTGATTTATGGCGGTATGGTGGATGATATAGTGTATAAAAGCCCACTTGGTGAGAGTGATCATTCTGTCCTTATTGCTACATTTCGGTGCTATGTAGAAATAGCAAATCATGCATGGCTTAAATATTATTACGACCAATGGGATTACAAAGGTATGAAGGCTAAATTGGACCATGTAGGTTGGGACAAGATACTTGGCACTAGCACTATAAATGACCAATGGTAAGGTTTTGAACATAAAAAAAAGATACAGGATGAATTCATCCCTCATTGACTCATAAGTAATATTAACAGACATAAAAGGAAAGTACCTATAAAACAAGGAATCAGTAAAGAAAATTAAGAAGAAACACACTTTATGGAAGCGTTTCATGGAGACAAAAAAAGGAAAAAACTTCCAAAAGAATAAAAACAGGGAAGGATCTCTCAGCCATGAGCCATCTCTGCTATATTTAAGAAGGGTAGTCGGAAAAAAGGCAGGAAATTATACACCAGTCAGTTTGACAAGTATATTATGCAAATGTATGGAACACTGTGTCATGACCATATTGTTAGTTATATGATGAGAAATGAACTTTTTAGTATACAGCAGTTTGGGTTTATTAAAGGTCGTTCTATGGTACTCCAACTGTTAAATGTTATGGACTCATGGACCAGAGCTTTAGACAGAGGAGAATCTACAGACGTAGTGTATCTAGACTTCATGAAAGCGTTCAATACCATCGCTCATAAAAGATTGATAGCCAAACTTAAATCATATGGTACAGATTACTACACAGTAGTGCATAGTAAGAAAGATCCAGGCATTCTTGTCTCACAGTGTGGTAAAGAGGAGATCAAATTTAAGTTTTTTAAGATATTGAATGGGTATGTAAATATTGATAGAAATATTTTTTCTCACTCAAGAAAGATAATAGAACAAGAGGACATAAGGTAACATTAGTAAAAGATCAGTGCAGATTGGATATCGGCTAAGAAGTAATCGTTCTCACAGAGGACAATCAATTAATGGAACAAATTATCTACAGGATTATCTACCTATCTACAGGTTGTGTAACTGCTAGAAGAGTGAATATATGTAAAAACATGGTTGACACATATCTCAGGAGGGCAGATTACACATAGATTAAAAATGTTGGACTCTCGATAAGCCAATGGCGTCCTTGTCCACATGCCATATGGGCCTTTGTCTTGGGTGGCAATCATGTTAAATCTTGTTAAACAGGTCAGTGTAAATGGTAAAAACTCTGAGTGGACAGTGGAATTCTGCAGGGCAATGTCATAGGACTGATCCTATTTGTTTTATATATAAATGATCTTCTCAAGAGTACAGTTTCACAAATATATATGTTTGTGGATAAAACCAAGGTGTTTAAAATTACCAGTAGTACAGATGACCAGCATACACTACAGGATGATTTGGATTACCTAACATCTTGGTCTAGTTAATGGTTACTAAGATTTCACCCAGACAAATGAAGGTTGGTGCACTTAGGGAAAACAGTAGAGCAGGAGTGTGCTTATAATCTGAACGTGGATAATACTGCCCATGAATTAGGAAAAACAGAGAAGAAAAAGAAATTGGGGTTATTATTGATTCAAAGCTAGAATTTGTAAAACACATCAACCAAAAAATAAACAAAGCAAACAGTATCATAGCAGTTATTAGAACATCTTTCACAATCCTAAATCAAAATAAGTTTGTGCCATTATATAAAACTTTAGTTAGGAGTCATTTAGGTTATGCAACACCTATATGGTCCCCTTATAAAAAATACACTGTATGTAGATGCCACAGAAAATGTGCAGATACATACAACAAAGCAGCTTCCTGGGATGAAGGATATCCTTTACCAGGAGAGGCTTCAGAGATTAAAACTTCCCACACTTGAATAATAATAATAATAATAACAGTTCTTTGATGCGCCACTTTCTAGCTTATGCTAATCACAATCGTTATAGACCATAAAAAAATGTATGAATAAATTAATTAAAATGTCATCACAAAAAGCATATAAAGTCTTCCACAACAATTGTCATAGTCCATAAAAACAGTATTTTTCACACATTGCCATATGCACACTGGAAGAAGTGTGACACCAATGCCAATGATGATGTATCTAACACTCTCAAGTCACACAAAAATAGTGATACAAAGGAAGGAACAAGTGGTCAGTTTGAAACTGTTTCTAGAACGTGCTCGTATAAACGTTAGAAAAGAAAGCTAGCAAAATTATGGAATTATTTACCGGAAGTAGTTGTAATTGTCCGAAGTGTCAACTCGTTAAAAAACCGTCCGGATAAACATGTCATTACATTGTATTCAACAGTATTGGAGTACTGAATAATTTCTCTAGACTCTACAACTACAAAGCCGCCTTGCCAGGAAGTCGTACAACATTTCAAGGGAAAGTAAAAGTCTGACCACCGATGCCACCGCCTACGGTCAGGAAAAACCTAAGAAAGTAAATAAACCTACGTAAGTAAGTAAATAACGTTAAACAGGAACCATTCGTGAGCGATAATAAGGGATTTCAATGTTGGCCTTTAGGTTTTGATTCACTTGCACACGTTGAACATGTACAAAATGTTTCGGTCGCGTGTTTGTTCACCTTTGGTCGATTTAAGTTGTTGGAACACTTGTTCGGCCACTCTCTTTCTGACGCGAACATCTAAATCAGTTTTGCCACCGAGCGCCGCCATGTTCCTAGTTACGTTGGAAGATTATAGTCTATGTTACGAAGGCCCGCAGAGTCACTGGAAGGAACTGAAAACGCGGAAAGACCACAATTCATTTTCCGTTGATGAACACGTTGACATTTTGCATGATTATAGAAATAAATATTTATATTCTGATCATGTTTGGCCTAATTGATCAAAGATCGTGTGAAATTGGGATCGGCGTGGAGCATTTTGAAGAGAATCGTGTGACATATAAATGACCGTGACGTAAAGGACCGCGAATTATTGTCACCTTTGGAGCTAAGTGTTAATGCCATGTTTGTTGAAGTGGCAGCATTCCCGGTTGAAACATGCGTACAAGAAGAAATATATATTAATACACTAAATGGCGCCTTAGTTTGCGATGTGAATCTTCCGTGAATCGCACGAGACGGTGGTGGAGAAGCGCAAGTAATCATGCAGACAATTAAAAAGGCATGCGGTTCGAAAGCAAATAAATGCTTCATTAGCAATATATTAATGAAAACTGTGTTATATTGATTATTTTCAGATAATTAAATTTACTAGTAAGACACTTTATTAAAACGTCTTCTGAAGAGGGTTGTAACGTGACGTTTCAACATTACATTTTCACGTTGTGACGACGTAATTGCGACGATAAAAATATGTGTGGCATCCACGTAAAAATTCAACTTTGTCTCACCGGGCCGACACCCCCTTATGAAAGTATTCCATAGTGAATGCCATAGCATACCATGGTGTTTTGAAACAGGTAAACCATGGTAAATCACGGACCATGATATACCACGTTATGCAACAGTTTACCATGTAATGATGTCATGGTTTACCATGTAATACCATGGTATACCATATATGGTATATTTGTATTTGTATATGTGTGTGTGTGTGTGTGTGTGTGTGTGTGTGTGTGTGTGTGTGTGTGTGTGTGTGTGTGTGTGTGTGTGTGTGGTATATTTTCATAAGGGTGGTCACGTGGCACCACGTACATGTACGTACGCGGTAACTACGTAAACGTGCTAGCTGAGGAATATACGTTGTAGGCCTATATAAAATGTTTCGTTTAAAAGCTATCATCCCTTAAACTATTGAAAAACAAATTAGTGAAAAATTCAGTTATTTTCTATTTTGATTAAAAGTGTACCTTGCTTAAAAAATTACTAATATTAATGTTAATGTAATTTTTTTGACATATTGTGAAAGTACTAAATGTTCTCAACAACCTGTGTGGGGGTCATTCACACCAGTGCATCCATTATTTTGGTTGCAAGAAAACTGTATGCTATTTTTCACTTATGTTGCACATTTATACAGGGGCAGTTGGTAAAAAAAAAAACAATATATACCCTACAGAGACATTTTAAAACTTGGTGTCTAGTTCTAAGTATGATTGACATGTATAGGTCATTAGCATTATTATGTATATGAAAATATTGTTTACAAGGTTTTAACTGCGAACTATTATGCAGATTTTCACAGAAGCCTTTCCCCAGCAGTATCATCCCAGCTAGCACAGTGACAGTCAGCCAACCATATGCCAACCGTTGGCGCAACGTTGGCCCAACAGCAGCAACTATTGTTGGCGCAACGTTACTTTGCTCGTTGGGCCAACGTTGCGCCTACGTCAACAGCCAACCATCAGCCAACGTTGCCCCAACCATCAGCCAACGTTGCCCCAACCATCAGCCAACGTTGCCCCAACCATCAGCCAACGTTACCCCAACCATCCGCCAACGTTGCCCCAACCATCAGCCAACGTTGCCCCAACCATCAGCCAACGTTGCCCCAACCATCAGCCAACGTTACCCCAACTATCCGCCAACGTTGCCCCAACCATCAGCCAACGTTGCCCCAACCATCAGCCAACGGTGCCCCAACCATCTGCCAACGTTGCCCCAACCATCCGCCAACGTTACCCCAACCATCTGCTAATGTTGCTTCAACCATATTTCAGTGTGTTCCCAACCTTCAAAAACGAACATGTTTATAATAAAAATATTCATTTTATTTCAAATATGTTTCACAATGTAAAATTACAATCAGTTTTCATCCGAGTATAGTTGAACGTACAAAAATACTATTTAATATCATCATGTATACATCGATACTGTGATATACAAACATTCCAATCCATTCTTAGACACAGAGAGTGCAGTCATAATGAGACTTGTAATATCATACTAACAATCATAATAATGCATTGACAGCATAATCCTAATTCAAATACAACCTCAGTTATTGTATATTTGAAAGCTGTACTAATGTATAAACAATTTTATATGATATAGCTTATGCTATAATTACAAATGTTATGCTTTAATATTCTAAGACATACTCAGATATGGTTTCATACTGCAATAAATTTGACACAAAAGAAATACAATAACAACTAACAAATTATGGCTTCACAATTACTAACCTATCGCTAGAAGTAGAACACAACAGTTTCACAATTATTTCACAGATATAACCTAACTAATGTACATTAAGTCCCCTACATTTGTGCATTCAACATAATACCCATGCATGGCATACTATGGCATACATGTGAACGTTACACTAGTCTCAGTGTAGATAATAATGGTGATAGGTGAAGATGACACAGCACCTGGATTTACATTTGGCCCTCGACATAGCAGAAGGCATCATCCTGCAAAGGTCCTAAGTGATACTGATCTTGCTGATGATATTGTTTTACTGTCTAACACAATCAACCAAGCCTGGGGCTACTGTACATAGTTGAATCAGCATGTAATTCAGTTGCCCTCTATCTCAACTCACCCAAAAACAAAGTATGTTGCATTCAGTATTGACAGCCCCCTCATCGAAACCATATCTGATCAGAGACAATGAGATGGAGGTGAAGTGAATTTTATTTGTTTAGATGATACATACAGAGTCAAATAACAGTTTGTACATATTTTACATAGTTTTGATGATCCAGGGAGGCCTGCACTAAGACCTGAGAGATCGCTATCATACAAGCCTCCCTATGACTATGTATGGTGCAGTCAGGGCTGGGTCCAATTATGTAATTGTAATTGATTACAGCAAAATTGTGTAATTGATTATGGTTTCAAATTTTGGATGTAGTGTCTGTGTTGTACCAGTTCTTCCTCAAGCTAAATGTGTTGCAGTTGTAACTGTTCCTCCTCCTCTGTTCCCTCCTCCTATGTTGCCTCTGATGTCTTCCACCATCGTGGTGTACAGGAATCGCAGCCATTGTTTCAGGGTCCACTCAACATCTCTATTGTTTGCATCCTGAGTGCAGACCGGTGTTCCGACGCACTGCACCTGTTGAAAATGTTAACATAACATATTTGAAATATCTACCATTTTAAAGGCAAATGCAGAGTAAAATGGTGAACAAAAATATGCATCCAACAATAGTGCATTTCTGTTCAATGTGGGGTATATATTACATTTCCATAGAACAAATAAAATAAGCAAAATGCTATCAAATTAACTCCATAAATTAAATACATGCTTAAGAATATTTTAAGCACAGACTATAGAGTCAAATGTAGCTGTTGCTCTTCACCAACATCTCAAACAGAATAACTTCTACAATTCCTCCAACCTCCACAAGCCCGCCAGGACTAGATAAAACGGTTGCAAAATTGTCAACAACATCGTTATGATCCCGCCTATGTTTTGATCTGTATGAAAACAATTATTTCATAGCGTCCGTAATAACTAAAAACTACAGAAAAAAGAACAGATAAACATGTTTTGCTATGTTGAGTGACCACTTCGACGTCTCTATTATCGCTCGCCCAACAATAAACTCAATTAAAAATCAATAACCCGTTTATGCTTTATGGTACTAATCTGTTATGAAATACAACCTTTATGTGACAATCGCTATATTTTACTATAATAAAACATTACCTCAAATTGCTATCTACAAATAACGTTTTCTCTGCTGCTTGGTACATTTAACGGTTCAACGATATAAAAATTTGCCGCCCGAATGGGTGACTAAACCGCCAATTCTCTTACATACCGCATTTCTGACATTCTTCTCCCACGCTGTATCGCTACGTATACGTGGTATCCCCGGTTGGCGAGCCGCTCTTCGGATTACATGATTAATCGTATGTTGGATGTCGTTGGCAAAACGATGGCGAAACGTTACCATGCAGATCGCGACGGTGGCAACTATTTCACAACGGAACCCCAACCAATGAGCATATGCGAGATTCTTCGCTAGGTGTCGCTACGATGTTTTAATAGTTGGCGTAACGTAGGCATGACGTCGCCGCGTTGCCGTCTGCCCACTACAAGTTTCCACCGTTGGCCCAACGTTGACAGTAGGTCAACATGCAGACCGCGACCGTCGCGAGCTTATTACAATGTTGGCCCAACCAAGCTGTGCTAGCTGGGATGTAGGATGAAATGTAAGCTTTTATTGTCATACTTATTTCATTATCTGGGCGTATTAGTAGTTAAAATAAGAAACAACTACTATAAATATGTACGTCATTACAAGTATCATATCAATATGTGTGGATCTTTGAGTGAATAACCATTCTGACACAATATTGCATACCAACTGTCAGTTGTACATCATTTTTAGAGTTTCATACACCTTCACCCATAATCTAGGCCATCATCATATCCAAAATAGATAAATTTGGCATAAACAAATATTTACATTACTACTAATACTAGTCATTAGTCACTATACTAGTATACATAAGTCGTATCCACAGCACAGTTATGATAGTACTTATAATGAAAAATTAACAGTCAGAAAGCACAGTGTAAATCATCTTAACATTCCAAGTGTAAGACTGTCAGCTTTGAGCTTAATGTGAGTAATGGATGCCTTTCTTCGTCTTGTCTGCTGGGACATCGTTTGACAGGTCAGTCACGCCGTCACTTTGCAAGTTTGTTTACATATTTTATCTCCCGCCAAAATGAGCAGAACATCCTCCAGAACTTCAAACATACACAACTACACGATAACATAGTTAGATAGATCAATTACTACTTACACACGTACTTGAAGAATGGATATTTATGAACTTTCAACAACTACGACAAGAAATATGAACTTCAAACAAGAGCGGGCTAGGACATCGCATAATTTATTATTCTGACATGTGTGTGGCGCCACCTAACGTTCAAGTAACTAGATAATTCTTGGCGTCGTACAACTAAAACAACCCCCTATCACTATCCACCGACGCCAAGAATTATCTAGTTACTTGAACGTTAGGTGGCGCCACACACATGTCAGAATAATAAATTATGCGATGTCCTAGCCCGCTCTTGTTTCAAGTTCATATTTCTTGTCGTAGTTGTTGAAAGTTCATAAATATCCATTCTCCAAGTACGTGTGTAAGTAGTAATTGATCTATCTAACTATGTTATCGTGTAGTTGTGTATGTTTGAAGTTCTGGAGGATGTTCTGCTCATTTTGGCGGGAGATAAAATATGTAAACAAACTTGCGAAGTGACGGCGTGACTGACCTGTCAAACGATGTCCCAGCAGACAAGACGAAGAAAGGCATCCATTACTCACATTAAGCTCAAAGCTGACAGTCTTACACTTGGAATGTTAAGATGATTTACACTGTGCTTTCTGACTGTTTTTCATTATAAGTACTATCATAACTGTGCTGTGAATACGACTTATGTATACTAGTATAGTGACTAATGACTAGTATTAGTAGTAATGTAAATATTTGTTTATGCCAAATTTATCTATTTTGGATATGATGATGGCCTAGATGATCGGTGAAGGTGTATGAAACTCTAAAAATGATGTACAACTGACAGTTGGTATGCAATACTGTGTCAGAATGGTTATTCACTCAACGATCCACACATATTGATATGATACTTGTAATGACGTACATATTTATAGTAGTTGTTTCTTATTTTAACTACTAATACGCCCAGATAATGCAATAAGTATGACAATAAAAGCTTACATTTCATCCTACATGATAATGCTGGGGAAAGGCTTCTGTGAAAATCTGCATAATAGTTCGCAGTTAAAACCTTGTAAACAATATTTTCATATACATAATAATGCTAATGACATATACATGTCAATCATACTTAGAACTAGACACCAAGTTTTAAAATGTCTCTGTTTTACCAACTGTCCCTGTATAAATGTGCAACATAAGTGAAAAATAGCATACAGTTTTCTTGCAACCAAAATAATGGATGCACTGGTGTGAATGACCCCCACACAGGTTGAGAACATTTAGTATTTCCACAAAAATTACATTAACATTAATATTAGTAAATTTTTAAGCCAGGTACACTTTTAATCATGTTTTGGAAATGTTGACGGGGTGTCTTTAAAGTGCTCTAACATGAAAACTAATTAACCTAACTGATTCCATGATGCATCTTAATAATATATCTTTCCAATGATCATCATCCTACATGATACACATGTCAAATATTCATCTTGCATCAGCATGTCTTCAGCTGTGAACATGCTTCTGTAAAGATACATAAAAGTTTGCAGTTTAAAAAACTCTTGTAAAAACTATTGTTCACATATATAATAATGCTAATGATCTATACATGTCAAACATGCTTAGAAGTAGATACTGAGTTTTAAAGATGTATCTGTAGGGTATATACTGTGCTTGTTTTTTACTTTTTACCAACCGCCCCTGTAAAAACGTGCAAAATAAGTGAAAAATGGCACTGTTTACAGCTCTCTTGCAACACAAATAATGGATGCACTGGAATGAATGACCCCCACACAGGTTGAGAACATCGAGTACTTCAACAATATGCAAAAAAATACATTAACATTAATATTAGTACATTTTTTAGACCAGGTACACTTTTTTAATCAAAATAGAAAAAACGTGTTTTGGAAATGTTGACGGGGGGTGTCTTTAAAGTGCTCTAACATGAAAACTAATTAACCTACAGTGACACAACTGATTCCATGATGTATCATAATAATATATCTTTCCAATGATCATCATCCTACATGTTACACATGTCAAATATTCATCTTGCATCAACATGTCTTCAGCTGTGAACATTCTTCTGTAAAGATACATAAAAGTTTGCAGTTTGTAAAAATCTTGTAAAAAATATTGTTCACTTATATCATAATGCTAATGACCTATACGTGTCAAACATGCTTAGAAGTAGATACTGAGTTAAAAATATATATCTGTAGGGTATAAACTGTGGTTGTTTTTTACTTTTTACCAACCGCCCCTGTAAAAATGTACAAAATAAGTGAAAAATAACACTGTTTACAGCTTTCTTGCAACAAAAATAATGGATGTACTGGTATGAATGACCCCCACACAGGTTGAGAACATTGAGTACTTCAACAATATGTAAAAAAATACATTAACATTAATATTAGTAAATTTTTTAGACCAGGTACACTTTTTTGATCAAAATGGAAAAAAACGTTTTTTGAAAATGTTGACGGGGTGTCTTTAAAGTGCTCTAAAGTGAAAACTAATTAACATACAGCCATACAACTGACACCATGATGTACAGGGCTGGGTCCAATTATGTAATTGTAATCGTAATTGATTACAGCAAAATTGTGTAATTGTAATTGATTATGGTTTCAAAATGTTGCTGTAATTGTAATTGTTACATTTTGTATAATTGAAAATTTATTTCAATTACAATCAATTACAGTACATTTCATATCACAAACTACCTGAACGAATTGTCAATAAAAATATAATTTAAGTCTCACATGAGTTGAAAATCAAGACTAATAATAACACCTGCTTATATATTTATATTTAAGTCTCAGTTTTCACTGTCTGGTCAGTGGTGCTAGTGGTAGGTAGCCTTGGCAATTAGCCTTTTCAGTAAGTTGGTAACAGCCAGGAAGCAATAAACAATGCACAGACATTGTCAGACAAAGGCTAAGCTGGTATTCAAACAACATGGAAGGACCTGTAGCCTGATATTACTTCAGAAAATATCAGCTCAGTGAAACATGGCAGAGTTAGCAAGCCAATCTTTAGTTTTGAGTGTAGGGGATGCGCAAGGATGAAGCAACTAGAGGTGGAGTTGGAAGAGCTGAGGCTGCTCTTTGTGGCAATGGTGGGAAGGGAACAGGGGAGTTGTGCCAGTAGTTCCGGTGAGGGAACAGTAGACGATAAAGTGGGGAAAGACACAAGAGATGCTAGGGAGAGCTCACCTCAGCCTGGGAGGAAGCTGAGAGGAGGGAAGGTGACAGGTCATAGGGAGACAGGACGTAAGGAGACGGGAAGGAAAGGAAAGGGAGGGAAGACAACCGGGGTGAAGGAGAGGGGAGTAGGGGAGACAGGAGGGAAGGAGAAGGGAGTGGGGGAGACGGGAGGGAAGACAACCGGGGTGAAGGAGAGGGGAGTAGCGGAGACAGGAGGGAAGGAGAAGGGAGTGGGGGAGACGGGAGGGAAGACAACCGGAGTGAAGGAGAGGGGAGTAGCGGAGACAGGAGGGAAGGAGAAGGGAGTGGGGGAGACGGAAGGGAAGGGGTCAGGACAGAATGTGATGGAGGGGATCGAAAGGAAGAGTTATTCTGCAGCAGTGATAGAGGGGGTGAGGAAGAGAGCGAGGGTGTTTGTGGGGGATTCGATAGTTAGGAAGACCGACAGAGTCTTAAACAAGGGAGATGATGTGGTGGTCTGCTTGCCTGGAGCCAAAATAGAGGCGATAACTGAGAGGGTAAAAAACATCGTAGGCTCGGGTAATGGTGGATCTGTTTTAGTACATGTAGGGACAAATAACGTAGAGAGGGAGGGTACAACTGCCATAGTTACGAAATATAGGCAGTTGGTCAGAACACTAAAACAGACGCGGGTTGAGCAGGTAATACTGTCAGGGATTTTACCTGTAATTGGCAGGAGGGGTCATAAATATCGAAATTGTCGGGGGATGGCAATTAACATGTTAGTCCAGAGGCTGTGTAGGGAAGAGGAAGTTGGATTTGTGGATTTATGGGGAAGTTTTGTTGGGAGGGCTGATATGTACATGAAGGATGGGCTTCATTTAAATGGAAAGGGGGCGGCAGTATTCGCGGACAAACTTTCAGCAGCAGTAGATAGCGACTTGGGTACAATGACAAATATTTTTGGAAGTAAACATTCTTTAAACTAGAAGTGCAGGGGGGTTACTTAGAGGTGTCTCAAGCAGAACAAGAGGCCACTAGCACAGATAAACCAATATCAAATCATCCGAAAAAAATCTCTGAAAAAGGTTATAGATGCGTATGTTTAAATGCAAGGAGCAAAGTAAATAAGAAAAACGAATTAAACATTATGGTAGAAGATATTGACCCTCACATAATTGGTATAACTGAATCATGGGCCAACATAGATATAACAGATGCTGAATTAGGACTGACAGGATACGTAATGTTTAGGAAAGATCGAATAGGAAGAAGGGGCGGGGGAGTTATTTTATATGTTAAAGAATCTATTCAGGCTTATGAAATAAAACTAGAAAGGGAAGCAGATTGCGATGAAGCTGTTTGGTGCAAAATTGTTTCAGGAAATTCAAAATTAACTATTGGATTAGTTTACCGAAGTCCAAACATAAACGAAGAGGACAACACAAAAATAAAAAACGCTATAAAGGAAGTTAGTAAAGGGAATGTATCATAATGGGAGATTTTAACCATGGACACATACAATGGAATTCTCTAGAGAGCACAGGGATTGAGGATCAACAATTTCTATGTTTAATCCAGGATAGCTTTCTTACTCAGCACGTACTAGAACCAACCAGGGGAGAAAATGTATTAGATATAGTTTTGTCATCACGAAAAGAATTAGTGGACAATGTAAAAATATTTGAACCATTGGGTAATAGTGACCATAATCAAATACATTTTGACATCAATGTAAAATCAGAAAGTAAAAATAAGAAAACGTACAAGAGAAACTTCCACAAAGGTAACTACAAAGATATGAGAAAATACTTAGCACAGCTAGATTGGAATAACATGCTGATGAATAAGACTGCAATTGAATGTTGGAATATTCTAAAATATGAAATTGAGAGTATCATTGATAAATTTGTTCCCTTCCGAAAACAAGGAAAACGGTGTAGAAAGAAACACTTGTCAAAAGAGGCAATTAGAAAAATAATGCTAAAACAAACTATGTGGAGGGTTTATAGGCGTACCAGAAAGGAAGAAGACTATGCAAAATACAAAGAGGCACTTAATGCAGCTACAACTGAAATCAGACAATCTAAAAGAAGCTATGAGCAAAAACTGGCATGTAACATAAAAACTGACAGCAAGAGTTTTTATGCATATGTCAGGAGTAAACAAAACGTACAAGACAAGGTTGGACCTCTAGAAGACAGTGCTGGAAATATAATATCACAGGGGTTTTTAATGGCGGAAGACCTAAATGGTTACTTCAGTTCAGTGTTTACAAAAGAAGATATTAGTTCATTACCAGTTGCTGATGCTAAATTTCAGGGGGCTAAATCAGACTATTTAGGACCGTTAGTTGTAACTCCAGAATTGGTAGCTAGGAAAATAAAGGCAATGAAGGATAACAAATCACCGGGAGTGGATGGGATTCCTCCAAAATTACTAATGGAAACAGTAGATCAAATCAGTATACCACTTGCAAGAGTATTCAACTTGTCATTAAAAGAGGGAGCTGTTCCGTTTGAATGGAAAGAAGCAAACATCATACCATTATTTAAAAAGGGTTCGAGAAATAAGTCAGAGAATTACAGACCAGTGAGTTTAACGTCAGTGATTTGTAAATTATTAGAAAGGTTAATTAAAGACCATATGGTGGATTCCTCGTTAAGCATAAATTATTAAATTCATCTCAACATGGATTCCTTAAAGCGAGGTCATGCTTAACAAATATGTTATGTTTTTTGGAAGAAATCACTAAGTGGATAGACGTGGGATCGCCAGTAGATATTATCTACTTAGATTTTCAGAAAGCTTTTGACAAAGTGCCACATCAAAGATTGCTACTTAAATTAAAAGCCCATGGTATCGGGGATAGCATAACTGACTGGATAGAACAATGGCTGACTGACAGAAGACAACGAGTTGTAGTAGATGGAGAAGTTTCAAATTGGAAATCGGTTTTGAGTGGGGTACCTCAAGGATCAGTATTAGGACCTATATTATTCTTAATTTATATCAATGACTTGGACGAGAGTATAACAAGTAACGTACTGAAATTTGCGGACGACACAAAATTGTTTAGAAAGGTTAATACTGATGGTGATAAACAACATTTACAAAACGATCTAGACAGATTAGTGAAATGGTCTGAGAAATGGCAGATGCTGTTCAATTTTGGGAAATGTAAATGCCTACATATAGGACATGGGAACTTGAATGTAAACTATAAAATGGGAGCTACTGTTCTTGGTACTACTGTAAAAGAAAAGGACTTAGGAGTTACAATAAGCGCTGATATGAAAGTTTCAGAGCAGTGTGGTATTGCAGCTTCAAAGGGTAATCAAATTCTTGGATTGATTAGAAGAAACATAACATACAAGGGAAAAAAGTTAATTATACCTCTTTATAAAGCAATAGTTAGACCTCATTTAGAATACTGTATACAAGCATGGAGACCATATCGTAAGAAAGATATAGATACGCTTGAATGCATACAAAGGAGAGCAACTAAAATGATTCCAGAACTTAGAGACCTTAGTTATGAAGAACGTCTGAAAGAATGTGGTTTAACAACTCTAGAGACAAGGAGGTTAAGAGGAGATCAGATTGAAGTTTTTAAGATATTGAATGGGTATGAAAATATTGATAGAAATATGTTTTTCTCACTCAAGAAGGATAGCAGAACTAGAGGGCATGAGGTAAAATTAGTAAAGGATCAATGTAGATTGGACATCAGGAAGCACTCGTTCTCACAGAGGACAATAAATGAATGGAACAAACTGTCTACAGATTGTGTAACTGCTAGCAGCGTGAATATGTTTAAAAACAAGGTTGACACATATCAGGAGGGCGGGTTATAAGTAGGTGAACATTGTTGGACTCTCGATAAGCCAATGGCTTCCTTGTCCACTTGCCATCTGGGCCTTTGGCTTGGATGGCAAATCTTGTTAAATCTTGTTAAATCAATTACACCCCTTGTGTTGTGGTGGGTTGGAGACAGGTCAGGTGGCAAGGACCATTTATATGGCCTCTCTTCCCATTCCCAATTCACACAAAGCAAAGGGCAGACCAATTAAGAATGTTAGCTTAGAGCAGGAGCTACAACCTCAAAGTAAACACATCATACCCTATTATTAGTATTTTCCAAAGAAAAAATTAAGAAATGCGCACGGATAAATGTCTGCATTGGAATATGCCCTGTAGGATTATGTCTGGATATTGCATTGTATTTTTATATAATAAAAATATGGTTTAAACGGCTATCTTTTTATTTAGTATAATTCAGTCACAATTCAACAAAATGTACAAACATTACCCTTTTATCAATTGTGTACAAAATATTGAAATTCAGCAAAACGCGCAAAAATACATTATTAACAAATGCTGAATATATTTGGTTCCACATAATGTAATTGAAACAGTGTAACTGTAATTGATTTGGAAAATTATGACTGTAATTATAATTGAAATAAAAATAAATGTAATTGTAATTGATATAATTTTGTGTAATTGGACCCAGCCCTGATGATGTATCTTAATAATAGGCCTTTCCAACGATGTATAATACTTTGCAATAACTTAATTATCTCAAAATGGTCCAGCATAGCTAACTTAACTATGTCTAGGACATTTGGGACATCTCGCCGTCAGAAGTAGATATTGTAATGAATACGCTATCAACAAATAGCTACAAATCCGAACAAATAAACACAATGACAGAGTGTCATACAAACACAATGCTCCGCCCCAAGCGTGCATGTTTCACTTACGCGTAAGTCAGATGTGATTTCTGACCAAGACAGAATGTGAGTCACTTGTCGGTTCGAGTAGTTTAGTTACCCACCACATGATGCCAGCACCCAGGGTAATGTAATGTAATTTAGAGAATATAGTTAGTGAACTATTATTGCTATGATTATTTGTCCTGTACTTAGTTGTATTTACTGTGTAGGTAGTTGGTCTTATTACTAATAATTCAGTTGTTTAAACATACATTTTACCCTAGAGACAGGGGTCAGGTGTGGTCAGTGGAAGGGGCCCTGCCCCAGTGGGCCAGGTGTGATTCTACAGGAATCCAGGACAAAACCCCACTCGGACATAACCCCACTGGACATAACCCCACTCGGACATAACCCCACTCAGACAAAACCCCACTAAGACAAAACCCCACTTTTATTTTTTTAGAAGTAATGAAAATTAAAAAAATTAGGTAAAAATAAATTATATTTTGAAATGAAGTAACTATATTTCTGCTTGCACTTCAAAAGGAATTGTTTTCAGATGTAAATTTGGTCCTATTAGATGTTTAATATAGTCATAAATTAAGTGGATGTTTCTCTGTTGTACTTGGTGATGTACATAATTGGATCATCCCTGACAGCGGTTAAGGGAAGTCAGTAGAATTGGCTTCTTCTAACTGCTACATCAGAGCTAAATGGTTCAAGGGGGATAATAATGCTACATGACCAGCATGGTGAACCACCAGTCAAGCGAACGCGGCGCCACACAGTTCAGCTCCAGACGAAGCTTCACAATCTGTGTACTGCCCGTCGTGATGGCACCAAGTCAATTCCCGGTACACTGAGGGGCATTGGACACTGTGTGAGATGGAAGTAGTTTAATGTAGTTTTCATTATAACAATATGTGAGGTAGTAGTTTAATGTAGTTTTCATAGTTGCATATTTTCCAATGTTGTATGGTGATACATTGACATTAATAAAACAGAAAATAACAAATATTGTTGTCTTTGAATCTATATGCAGTAGGCCAAAAGGGGTTTTGTCTGAGTGGGGTTGAGTGGGGTTATGTCCGAGTGGGGTTTTGTCCGAGTGGGGTTTGGTCCGAGTGGGGTTATGTCTGAGTGGGGTTTGGTCCAGTAGGGTTATGTCCATTTACCATTCTACAGTTAATGACAACTCTCTTTTGGTAAGTCCCTAAATGATGTTTTCTACCTTATTAAGCAATGTTTTGAAATTATAATTGTATCATACTGTGTGATAGAGAATTGTCCATCTGTTTATGTCAAGGCATTTACTTTATCAGTTATAATTACTTAGTGGTGACTTAATTTGATTACTAATGTGTGGAAGATCAGGAATAAGTGGTTGTTGGACCTTAGGGAAGAATGCCCAACAGGGATTAATGAGATTTTGACCACTTGCAGTCAGTAGCTGGTAAATGTACAGATCCCTTTAGAAAGTTAAGTTTTGATCATGTTTAGTGGTGCTACTGTTATAGTTAATATGTTATAAGATGTGATAGACATGGTGCAAGCATAAATTGTGCATGTATATAGGTATTATGTAATTGTCCCTACAGTTAAGCCAGGATCAGTCTGGTACCTTCTCTCCCTTTGAAGTTACATTGATTAATTGCTCTAGGAGGTGGCTGGGAGAGGGCTGATCTTGAGTATTCCCTAGAGATCAGTTGAGCTGTGTCCAAGACTGACTTGCTTGTAAACAACAGTGGAATGACAGCTAGGCTAGTCAGGGCATGCACATGTGAAATTGACAACATTGTTGACTGTTGAATTTGGGTTGCGGTCACTTGCCCCTGCGGTCATTTGCCCCTTCCCTTAATGGAAATCTGGTCATTTGCCCCCCTTTTTTTGAAATTATGGTCATGCACTCGTACTCGTGTTCAATGTACTCATATTTTACGAGTACATTACGAGTACATCTGAGTACTTTTTCAATATATTGTGAAAATTATTTAATTTCTTATTATCAAATCATTAACAACTACAACAATTTCAAAAACCACCTTTGGTGATGATGTACAGGTCCAGGGGTGTTTCTACCACCTGACTCAGGCCACCTGGAGGAAGATCCAATCTCTGGGACTGACTACACTCTATAGAGCTGAGGAGAAGATCAGACACTTTGTCGGCATGTTAGATGGACTAGCCTTCCTGCCAGTGAGTGATGTTCCTGGGGGGATGGAGTACCTCATGGACAACACTCCAGATGGACTTGAAAATCTTGTACGATACTTTGCCTCTACCTATGTCACTGGGTCATTTCATCGAATCCAGGCACCACCCACTGATGATGGTACAGTGCCAGCGGTCAGGATGCGTCACATCGCACCATCCTACTCCCCCACCCTGTGGAACGTACATGATGCAACCATGGCTGGAGGCTCGCATACTAACAATATGTGTGAAGCCTGGAACAGGGGTTTCAGCACTCTGGTTGGACATTCTCATCCAACCATATGGACCCTGATAGATGCACTACGTAAGGATTTTGCGGCTGTGAGGGCACTATGCGACTCAACCAGCTTGGACAACCCCCCGCAAACGTGTACGTCGCACTGCCAAGCAGTTCCAAGACAGACTGGTCAACATATGCACACAGTTCAGTGCTGGGGATAAGACCATCGCAGATACTCTCCAGAGTCTTGGACACTGTATTCATTTGAAGTAATATCCTGATATTTGTTATGTTATTATGTGTGATTCAGAATTACATGACATAAAAAAACATCTCTGTGTTTGATTTATATGAATGAAAAAGGGGGCAAAAGACCTAAGGGGCAAAAGACCTAAGGGGCAAATGACTGGAGGGGCAAAAGACATAGGGGCAAAAGACCTAGGGGCAAAAGACCGGGGGGGGGCAAATGACCTACACCCGTTGAATTTATTATATTAAGGGTGTTTTACATGTAGAGTACTAATATTACATTAATACCTACAAGTATGATTATATATTAGTACTGAATAAGATAACAGGTATTTTATAGACAATATTGTGAACAACACCAATGTGTTGGAACTATATGGTACTTAACAGATGTTGATTTGTCATCTTACACTGGACACTATGATATGCTAATAGCTTATAACTTCTTTGGTTTGTATTTGTACAGGCGAACGCAAGTCCTGGCCCACTTGTGGCCAGTCGTCTTTTAAGTCTTATTTTGAGTCGTCTTTATTATTGTTTAATGTCATCTGTTCTTTCACCTTTTATTGTTGTTCTTAACGCTCTTGCTTTTGGTTGTATTTTGAACTTTCGGTTGACATTTTATACTTGATGAGGTACCGAAGTTAGATCAGTGGACAGTGACAGTGGTGCAAATTGTGCATGGACTGAGAAACTTGGTTTTGTATAATTTTAGTAGTTAAACTGTAATAAACGCAATGTTATCTTCAAATTTGCCTTACAGTGGTCTATTCTTAATTTAGGCATAAACTTACCACCCACAGCCTACAAGAAGAGCACCCGTTACGCGGGAAAATATGATAACCCGCCTTCCCATTTGCGCATCCGTTCTTGCGCACAGTTATTACCGTAAATTGGGAAATGTCAATGCAACGCCCTAAAAGCCAGATTATACCAACGACGCTACAAAGGGTTATCACTGTCAGTGTATATTCACTGCACACTGTTATGATGGAGGATAAATGTAAAAGCCTGGGCCTAATGCCAGATACATAAAAAGTCACAGGGTCACACATCACATACATAAATATAACACCCCTTAGTAAATAAGTTTATAGGGGGATGATTAATGATGTAACTGTATGCATTACATTCACTACTACTGATGGGAGTTTGCTTTGGGTCATCAACAAGGACCTGGTTAACCGAGGCTACGCAGACACGGCACGCTATTGGTCGAGTTGTCCGGGCCGACCTTGACCGAAGACCAGTTACTGGGGTCCGCACGCTGACAACCTTCCGAAACAACGTGGAGCAAAGTCCGTGTAGTGTGAAGAGGCAGCAAAGTCGAACGACGGGGAATCTGGGCAAGTTTTTGTCGTCTGCTGACAGAGTCGGGTAGGAATGTTGCATATCAGAAGTAACTAACTAATGACTCGACGTAAGCAGACGACCACGCCTACACCGGCGCAGGGACTACGTGGCTGGCTTGGGACTGGGAGGATCCAGTGCCAGCGGCCATGAATGAGATCGGAAAGAGCCGGCCCTAACCCCGTCACAGGCCAATGGGCAGTAGCAATGGCTCCGTGAAAGCCAGACAGTTCACAGCATTGTCCTCGAATCAAGTTCAACTGGTGTTTTGAAGACTTGCTGATTGTCCCGGTAGCGGTGCAGTACTACTAGTAGTGTCCCGTGAGCTCTCGTATTTGTGGCCTTTGCCTTTGGCTTTGGCTTCGTTGTTTAACTGAGAGCGAGTCAGTCTGCTCAACAGTGTCAGTGACAGTGGTGTCTTACTGGTGACTTGTGGTCACGAGACATGATTTTATAATTTATCTTATCTGGTTACCAGCCCGATAAGTTTATACTTCTCTGGTATCCATCTCATCTTTTTTGTTTTGGCATTTGCCTTATATTTGTAGCTGATGATGAGGATGAAAAAAATTTACTTACTTATCTGTTTATCAAATATCAAAGCCATATGGCATATCCATGAAGACAGGTTTAACTCAAATCTAAGATTTGAGAAAGGAATTAAAGTTTGAAAGAAAGAGGGTTGACTTCAACTTGCACCTGGTAGAGGAAGATTAGGTTAATTGGTGTACTTTTCTAGAATCCTGACCCACTTATAAATTTTTTCATTATTTATTTAATGTTCATTTGATATGTATAATATACATGCACAATGGTCAATGCATATATTTATGTACAGAACATGTAAATTATAAAAATGTGCATAAAACACATCTAATCACATTTTTCTGTGTTTGAACTTCCTTATTTATGTTGCTTTGAAATTTTAATGCTGTCTTGCGCCTTTTATTTGCAAAGTGGTGCTCAAAAATATGAATTGTGCATGATTACCACGTGCATATTAATAATAAAAAATTTAAGTGGGCCCAGATTCTAGAAAGTTGCCTTGATTGGTAATGGTACAACATTACGTCCATAAAAATTCAGAGAGATACATTCATGTCAGTGGTTGCAATGATTTTGTCAACTTTGGGCCTAACTTTTAACTAACTGTAAACTGCAGGTGCTGACGTCTTATTGTGGGACAAGTTTTAAACACTGCAACACGTTATTTGTGTGAGACCAGACTATTTACACCGTCAGGCTGAACTGTGTACTATGGCAGATGATTAAGAACTTTTAAAGATGATGCAATCGTCTGCCTTAAAAAAATCAACATACAGTTGCTGTATATATGAAGTTAGGTACATTATTGCCCGCTAACTAAATAAAATATACCTCTTCAGTCAATTAACTTGTGGGAAAGAATTTTCTTGATTTCTGTCAGATTTTGTCATTGTTGTAAATAAAATGTTAATTACAGTTTTAATAAAAAAAATTGTATGGTATTATGCTTGTTGATGCAACCATGAATGCACTACCATTTATTATTTATGCAAACAGTGGACATTTTTAAAACTGGACTGTCGTGTTGTTGCAGACAGCCATGTTTTCGAAGGTCCATGCCCAGAATATGCTGCCTGACGGGCGCATCGACATTGACAAGCCTCGTTATGACCAGAGCACGTTCTCGGGGCGGGCCAAACATTTCTTCATCATCACAAATCCACTGAACTTGTTCTCCACTAGTGGAAAACTGGAGGAAGCAAAGAAGTTGGTTCAGCTGTACAGGCAAGCAACTTTCCTGGGACTATTTCCTGCATTCAGCTGGTCAGGGATGTCACCTTATCCAATGTTTAATTTTTTTTCTGCCAAGTGTGAGGTGGGTGGGGGCTTCCGATCAATTATGATATTACTTCTACTTACGCTCATATTACCAGTGATTTCTGTCTACATCAACCCTTGGCGGATACCTAAATATAATTAGTATTTTCTATGACAAGCCAGTATAGTTGCTGACACCTCTGAGAATGGTACAACTGGATTTGAATTTTGTGTCTCCACAAATTAAATATATATTATTTTGATGTCTTGTTTATTTGTGATACAGTTGCTGATGAACTGTTGACCCTGACAATGTGTTTAACAAGATTTAACAAGATTTGCCATCCAAGCCAAAGGCCCAGATGGCAAGTGGACAAGGAAGCCATTGGCTTATCGAGAGTCCAACAATGTTCACCTACTTATAACCCGCCCTCCTGATATATGTGTCAACCTTGTTTTTAAACATATTCACGCTGCTAGCAGTTACACAATCTGTAGACAGTTTGTTCCATTCATTTACTGTCCTCTGTGAGAACGAGTGCTTCCTGATGTCCAATCTACATTGATCCTTTACTAATTTTACCTCATGTCCTCTAGTTCTGCTATCCTTCTTGAATGAGAAAAACATATTTCTATCAATATTTTCATACCTATTCAATATCTTAAAAACTTCAATCTGATCTCCTCTTAACCTCCTTGTCTCTAGAGTTGTTAAACCACATTCTTTCAGGCGTTCTTCATAACTAAGGTCTCTAAGTTCTGGAATCATTTTAGTTGCTCTCCTTTGTATGCGTTCAAGCGTATCTATATCCTTCTTACGATATGGTCTCCATGCTTGTATACAGTATTCTAAATGAGGTCTAACTATTGCTTTATAAAGAGGTATAATTAACTTTTTTCCCTTGTATGTTATGTTTCTTCTAGTCAATCCAAGAATTTGATTACCCTTTGAAGCTGCAATACCACACTGCTCTGAAACTTTCATATCAGCGCTTATTGTAACTCCTAAGTCCTTTTCTTTTACAGTAGTACCAAGAACAGTAGCTCCCATTTTATAGTTTACATTCAAGTTCCCATGTCCTGTATGTAGGCATTTACATTTCCCAAAATTGAACAGCATCTGCCATTTCTCAGACCATTTCACTAATCTGTCTAGATCGTTTTGTAAATGTTGTTTATCACCATCAGTATTAACCTTTCTAAACAGTTTTGTGTCGTCCGCAAATTTCAGTACGTTACTTGTTATACTGTCGTCCAAGTCATTGATATAAATTAAGAATAATATAGGTCCTAATACTGATCCTTGAGGTACCCCACTCAAAACCGATTTCCAATTTGAAACTTCGCCATCTACTACAACTCGTTGTCTTCTGTCAGTCAGCCATTGTTCTATCCAGTCAGTTATGCTATCCCCGATACCATGGGCTTTTAATTTAAGTAGCAATCTTTGATGTGGCACTTTGTCAAAAGCTTTCTGAAAATCTAAGTAGATAATATCTACTGGCGATCCCTCGTCTATCCACTTAGTGATTTCTTCCAAAAAACATAACACATTTGTTAAGCATGACCTCGCTTTAAGGAATCCATGTTGAGATGAATTTAATAATTTATGCTTAACGAGGAAGTCCACCATATGGTCTTTAATTAACCTTTCTAATAATTTACAAATCACTGACGTTAAACTCACTGGTCTGTAATTCTCTGACTTATTTCTCGAACCCTTTTTAAATAATGGTATGATGTTTGCTTCTTTCCATTCAAACGGAACAACTCCCTCTTTTAATGACAAGTTGAATACTCTTGCAAGTGGTATACTGATTTGATCTACTGTTTCCATTAGTAATTTTGGAGGAATCCCATCCACTCCCGGTGATTTGTTATCCTTCATTGCCTTTATTTTCCTAGCTACCAAGTCTGGAGTTACAACTAACGGTCCTAAATAGTCAGATTTAGTCCCCTGAAATTTAGCATCAGCAACTGGTAATGAACTAATATCTTCTTTTGTAAACACTGAACTGAAGTAACCATTTAGGTCTTCCGCCATTAAAAACCCCTGTGATATTATATTTCCAGCACTGTCTTCTAGAGGTCCAACCTTGTCTTGTACGTTTTGTTTACTCCTGACATATGCATAAAAACTCTTGCTGTCAGTTTTTATGTTACATGCCAGTTTTTGCTCATAGCTTCTTTTAGATTGTCTGATTTCAGTTGTAGCTGCATTAAGTGCCTCTTTGTATTTTGCATAGTCTTCTTCCTTTCTGGTACGCCTATAAACCCTCCACATAGTTTGTTTTAGCATTATTTTTCTAATTGCCTCTTCTGACACGTGTTTCTTTCTACACCGTTTTCCTTGTTTTCGGAAGGGAACAAATTTATCAATGATACTCTCAATTTCATATTTTAGAATATTCCAACATTCAATTGCAGTCTTATTCATCAGCATGTTATTCCAATCTAGCTGTGCTAAGTATTTTCTCATATCTTTGTAGTTACCTTTGTGGAAGTTTCTCTTGTACGTTTTCTTATTTTTACTTTCTGATTTTACATTGATGTCAAAATGTATTTGATTATGGTCACTATTACCCAATGGTTCAAATATTTTTACATTGTCCACTAATTCTTTTGTGATGACAAAACTATATCTAATACATTTTCTCCCTGGTTGGTTCTAGTACGTGCTGAGTAAGAAAGCTATCCTGGATTAAACATAGAAATTGTTGATCCTCAATCCCTGTGCTCTCTAGAGAATTCCATTGTATGTGTCCATGGTTAAAATCTCCCATTATGATACATTCCCCTTTACTAACTTCCTTTATAGCGTTTTTTATTTTTGTGTTGTCCTCTTCGTTTATGTTTGGACTTCGGTAAACTAATCCAACAGTTAATTTTGAATTTCCTGAAACAATTTTGCACCAAACAGCTTCATCGCAATCTGCTCCCCTTTCTAGTTTCATTTCATAAGCCTGAATAGATTCTTTAACATATAAAATAACTCCCCCGCCCCTTCTTCCTATTCGATCTTTCCTAAACATTACGTATCCTGTCAGTCCTAATTCAGCATCTGTTATATCTATGTTGGCCCATGATTCAGTTATACCAATTATGTGAGGGTCAATATCTTCTACCATAATGTTTAATTCGTTTTTCTTATTTACTATGCTCCTTGCATTTAAACATACGCATCTATAACCTTTTTCAGAGATGTTTTTCGGATGATTTGATATTGGTTTATCTGTGCTAGTGGTCTCTTGTTCTGCTTGAGACACCTCTAGGTAACCCCCCTGCACTTCTAGTTTAAAGAATGTTTACTTCCAAAAATATTTGTCATTGTACCCAAGTCGCTATCTACTTCTGCTGAAAGTTTGTCCGCGAATACTGCCGCCCCCTTTCCACTTAAATGAAGCCCATCCTTCATGTACATATCACCCCTCCCAACAAAACTTTCCCATAAATCCACAAATCCAACTTCCTCTTCCCTACACAGCCTCTGGACTAACATGTTAATTGCCATCCCCCGACAATTTCGATATTTATGACCCCTCCTGCCCATCACAGGTAAAATCCCTGACAGTATTACCTGCTCAACCCGCGTCTGTTTTAGTGTTCTGACCAACTGCCTATATTTCCTAACTATGGCAGTTGTACCCTCCCTCTCTACGTTATTTGTCCCTACATGTACTAAAACAGATCCACCCTTACCCGAGCCTACGATGTTTTTTACCCTCTCAGTTATCGCCTCTATTTTGGCTCCAGGCAAGCAGACCACCACATCATCTCCCTTGTTTAAGACTCTGTCGGTCTTCCTAACTATCGAATCCCCCACAAACACCCTCGCTCTCTTCCTCACCCCCTCTATCACTGCTGCAGAATAACTCTTCCTTTCGATCCCCTCCATCACATTCTGTCCTGACCCCTTCCCTTCCGTCTCCCCCACTCCCTTCTCCTTCCCTCCTGTCTCCCCTACTCCCCTCTCCTTCACTCCGGTTGTTTTCCCTCCCGTCTCCCCCACTCCCTTCTCCTTCCCTCCTGTCTCCGCTACTCCCCTCTCCTTCACCCCGGTTGTCTTCCCTCCCGTCTCCCCCACTCCCTTCTCCTTCCCTCCTGTCTCCCCTACTCCCCTCTCCTTCACCCCTGTTGTCTTCCCTCCCGTTCCTTTCCTTCCCGTCTCCTTACGTCCTGTCTCCCTATGACCTGTCACCTTCCCTCCTCTCAGCTTCCTCCCAGGCTGAGGTGAGCTCTCCCTAGCATCTCTTGTGTCTTTCCCCACTTTATCGTCTACTGTTCCCTCACCGGAACTACTGGCACAACTCCCCTGTTCCCTTCCCACCATTGCCACAACGAGCAGTCTCAGCTCTTTCAACTCCACCTCTATTTCCTTCATCCTTGCGCATCCCCTACACTCAAAATTAAAACTATCTGCCTGGACCTCAGCCCAGGACTTTTCGCACCCAGACTTGACGAAATCTACCCAGTTACTACAACTGCCACAAATTACGTGCCTTGTGGCCTTTAACTGTCGTTTGCACGGGGCCATCATACAATTTAGTTTTAATTAGTTTGCTACGTTAGCCTTGAATAAGGCTGTTTTTGTGATCAAAAGAACACTTTAGGCTAAAAATCCTGCCACCTAGCGAATACGGAGAACACTGTGTAACAAAACAGCGAAGTGAGTGTGTACTAATTTACGCTAAAGTCCTGCTGTTAATTCCTTTTTACCGAAAACGTTGACTACCACTATGTCAGATATTACCTTATGTATGTAATTTAAGTAAATAAATAAAAACTGTTATAACTCTTGTGTAAATATGTGGTGCTTCAGCCCGTGTCTGAGTGAAATTCGATCAATTTGTTTGGGCTGAGTTGATAATGCCAGCCTGCAATTCTGCCTGAAATTCAAATATCATTTATTTTCTGGACATTTGTGCATCCGTCTAGCATTAGGGCAGAAACCAACATTTTTAGTTTGAAAGGGATGTCTGGGTGAACATTTTAATTACCTGTACTTGGTAGTACTCTCTACTCTGCTGAAACTATTCAGATTTTGTCGTAAGGACATCAGTGTGTTCAGACACTTGATGCCTTATGACCGATAAACTGGGAGGTAGTATTTAGTTAAGATGTCTGTAGAGATCACCAGCTCTACGAGGCAGGGCAGGGGTGCACCAAATAACTAGGATAAATTAATTGTAGGTAAAGTTATATTTATTGTTGCTACCTAGCTACCATCTATAGGCCGATCGAGACGAAGTCACATGTCATGCAACCAATGGGTACCTTATTGTATTATAATTAAAAACATAATTTACATATACCATGATAATATACCAGAAGGGCGGGTTACACATAGATGACCAATGGGATTACCTGTTGAAAAGCAGTGTAAACATACGTTTGAAGGCGAGTTTTACTTTTCTTTTGGCATTCTCTGAAGTCCATGTGTTAGCAGACTTCGTGGCCCCTGGACCCTGACTGGGAAAATTTCTCTACCTAAGAACCCTCCACAGAGTAACATCCATGAGGTCAGACCTGGGGCCGAGTACTTTTTCATCAGTAAAGTACGAGTACATTGGTGATGGCTGAGTATGTGTACTTTGCTCAAAGCTGGGTACGAGTTCAAGTACATTTCCACAAGTATATCTTGTAAAGTATTTTTAAAATAAACATTGTGAATTAATTTATATAAATCAGGAAGAGTTGACTATGCAACCGCAGTGGATCAGACCAGACTTTTTTATAAGGAAAACTGTAAAAAAAACTCTGTTTGGGACCAGATTGAGGGTTACATTCCATTGAAATGTGCGATTCGCATTCAAATGCAAATGTTCAGGGTGTGCATTCAAATATGGGCTAAAATGTATTTAAATTGAAAATACTGTTCAAAATACAATTCATAGCACAACATAACAAGAGAAAAGAAACAAAGAAATATAATCATTAAATATATATGATATGTAAATCAATGTTTGTTTAATTAAGCCAGGAAGTCCAGTAAGCCTATAATGAACAGGTCATTCATCAGTTAGCCATAAAATGCCTTTGTTGCTATCACAAGTGACAGTACTGCTAGCTGAGTCTTCTTCTGAAGAAGTTTGGTTACTCAAATCAGACAGCTTGCACCAGTATTGTCTGTTGTCAGTTTGTAGTGTGGTTAAAGTACAAAGGAGATATTGAGTCCTGGACATTGGCAGGTGCTAAGCCACCCTCTGAGCAAACATTAGTTGTGGACTTGTGGTCACTGCCAGCCACAACATGCCTAACAGTGTTCACAAGGATTATGGCCTGGACTGGTAACTAGTACAATTACGGATATGAACTAGGGGTTTCTGACTGAGAAAAGAATCAAAAGATGCGGCCCCTTGAAGCAAAGCCTTTGTGACTTCAATGCATTCAATATGCAGAAAAGTTATCCACAGTGTGAATTTGTGAAAACTCATCAGTGACAAATAAAAATTAAACCACATCTACTATATTAACAATAATAATTAGTATTAACCAGGGGCTATTACATTGCAATTAATATCATGGTTATTGCAGAATTGACATAACAAAAGTGTGTTTAAGGATCCTGTATTAGGAAACATATATAATTCAGCTGAGATGCATGCAAGAACGTAACAAATTGTGTTAATTTTATGCATATGCAGGTAATACAATTTGCTACCATACTTTTTGAAATTATTGTTGTAGTTGCTAATGATTTAATAAAAGGTGACAGGTTGTTGGGAGACAGGACGTAAGGAGATGGGAAGGAAAGGAACGGGGGGAGACAACCGGAGTTAAGGAGAGGGGAGTGGGGGAGAAGGGCAGTAAAACAACCGGAGTGAAGGAGAGGGGAGTGGGGGAGACAAGAGCAAAGGAGAGGGAAGTGGGGGAGAGAGGAGGGAAGGGGTCAGGACAGAATGTGATGGAGGGGATCGAACGGAAGAGCTATTCTGCAGCAGTGATAGAGGGGGTGAGGAAGAGAGCGAAGGTGTTTGTGGGGGATTCGATAGTTAGGAAGACCGACAAAGTCTTAAACAAGGGAGATGATGTGGTGGTCTGCTTGACTGGAGCCAAAATAGAGGCGATAACTGAGAGGGTAGAAAACATCGTAGGTATGGGTGGATCTCTTTTAGTACACGTAGGGACAAATAACATAGAGAGGGAGGGTACAACTGCCATAGTTAGGAAATATAGGCAGTTGGTCAGAACACTAAAACAGATGCAGGTTGAGCAGGTAATACTGTCAGGGATTTTACCAGTAATGGGCAGGAGGGGTCACAAATATCGAAATTGTCATAGGATGGCAATTAACATGTTAGTCCACAAACTATGTAGGGAAGAAGTTGGATTTGTGGATTTATGGGGAAGTTTTGTTGGGAGGGTTGATATGTACATGAAGGATGGGCTTCATCTAAGTGGAAAGGGGGTTGCAGAATTCGCGGACGAACTTTCAGCAGCAGTAGATAGTGGCATGGGTACAATGACAAATATTTTTGGTAGTAAACATTGTTTAAACTAGAAGTGCAGGGTGGTTACCTAGATGTGTCTCAAGCAGAACAAGAGGCCACAGACAAACCAATATTAAATCATCCGAAAAACATCTCTGAAACAGGTTATAGATGCGTATGTTTAAATGCAAGGAGCATAGTAAAGAAGAAAAACGAATTAAACATTATGGTAGAAGATATTGACCCTCACATAATTGGTATAACTGAATCATGGGCCAACATAGACATAACAGATGCTGAATTAGGACTGACAGGATACGTAATGTTTAGGAAAGATCGAATAGGAAGAAGGGGCGGGGGAGTTATTTTATATGTTAAAGAATCTATTCAGGCTTATGAAATAAAACTAGAAAGGGAAGCAGATTGCGATGAAGCTGTTTGGTGCAAAATTGTTTCAGGAAATTCAGAATTAACTATTGGATTAGTTTACCGAAGTCCAAACATAAACGAAGAGGACAACACAAAAATAAAAAATGCTATAAAGGAAGTTAGTAAAGGGGAATGTATCATAATGGGAGATTTTAACCATGGACACATACAATGGAATTCTCTAGAGAGCACAGGGAGTGAGGACCAACAATTTCTATTTTTAATCCAGGATAGCTTTCTTACTCAGCACGTGCTAGAACCAACCAGGGGAGAAAATGTATTAGATATAGTTTTTTCATCACAAAAAGAATTAGTGGACAATGTAAAAATACTTGACCCATTGGGTAACAGTGACCATAACCAAATACCTTTTGACATCAGTGTAAAATTAGAAAGTAAACAACAAAACGTACAAGAGAAACTTCCACAAAGGTAACTACAAAGATATGAGAAAATACTTAGCAAAGCTATATTGGAATAACATGCTGATGAGCAAGACCTCAATTGAATGTTGGAATATTCTAAAATATGAAATTGAGAGTATCATCGATAAATTTGTTCCCTTCCAAAAACAAGGAAAACGGTGTAGAAAGAAACACTTGTCAAAAGAGGCTATTAGAAAGATAGTGTTAAAACAAACTATGTGGAGTGTTTATAGGCGTACCGGAAAGGAAGAAGACTATGCAAATTACAAAGAGGCAAGCAAGAGTTTTTATGCATATGTCAGGAGTAAACAAAACGTACAAGAAAAGGTTGGACCTCTAGAAGACAGTGCTAGAAATATAAGGGGTTTTTAATGGCGGAAAACCTAAATGGTTACTTCAGTTCAGTGTTTACCAAAGGAGATATTAGTTCATTACCAGTTGCTGATGCTAAATTTCAGGGGGCTAAATCTGACTATTTAGGACCGTTAGTTGTAACTCCAGAAATGGTAGCTAAGAAAATAAAGGCAATGAAGGATAATAAATCACCGGGAGTGGATGGGATTCCTCCAAAATTACTAATGGAAACAGTAGAACAAATCAGTATACCACTTGCAATAGTATTCAACTTGTCATTAAAAGAGGGAGTTGTTCCGTTTGAATGGAAAGAAGCAAACATCATACCATTATTTAAAAAGGGTTCGAGAAATAAGTCAGAGAATTACAGACCAGTGAGTTTAACGTCAGTGATTTGTAAATTATTAGAAAGGTTAATAAAAGACCATATGGTGGACTTCCTCATTAAGCATAAATTATTAAATTATTATTCCTTGTTAAGCATAAATTATTAAATTCATCTCAACATGGATTCCTTAAAGCGAGGTCATGCTTAACAAATATGTTATGTTTTTTGGAAGAAATCACTAAGTGGATAGACGTGGGATTGCCAGTAGATATTATCTACTTAGATTTTCAGAAAACTTTTGACAAAGTGCCACATCAAAGATTCCTACTTAAATTAAAAGCCCATGGTATCGAGGATAGCATAACTGACTGGATAGAACAATGGCTGACTGACAGAAGACAACGAGTTGTAGTGGATGGAGAAGTTTCAAATTGGAAATCGGTTTTGAGTGGGGTACCTCAAGGATCAGTATTAGGACCTATATTATTCTTAATATATATCAATGACTTGGACGACAGTATAACAACTATTAACAAGTAACGTACTGAAATTTGCGGATGACACAAAACTGTTTAGAAAGGTTAATTAATACTGATGGTGATAAACAACGTTTACAAAACGATCTAGACAGATTAGTGAAATGGTCTGAGAAATGGCAGATGTTGTTAAATTTTGGGAAATGTAAATGCCTACATACAGGACATGGGAACTTGGATGTAAACTATAAAATGGGAGATACTGTTCTGGGTACTACTGTAAAAGAAAAGGACTTAGGAGTTACAATAAGCGCTGATATGAAAGTTTCAGAGGCTGATATGAAAGTTTCAGAGCAGTGTGGTATTGCAGCTTCAAGGGGTAACCAAATTCTTGGATTGATTGGAAGAAACATAATATAAAAGGGAAAAAAGTTAATTATACCTCATTATAAAGCAATAGTTAGACCTCATTTAGAATACTGTATACAAGCATGGAGACCATATCGTAAGAAGGATATAGATACGCTTGAACGCATACAAAGGAGAGCAACTAAAATGATTCCAGAAATGAGAGACCTTAGTTATGACGAACGACTGAAAGAATGTGGTTTAACAACTCTAGAGACAAGGAGGTTAAGAGGAGATCAGATTGAAGTTTTTAATATATTGTATGGGTATGAAAATATTGATAGAAATATGTTTTTCTCACTCAAGAAGGACAGCAGAACTAGAGGACGAGGTAAAATTAGTAAAGGCTCAATGTAGATTGGACATCAGGAAGTACTCGTTCTCACAGAGGACAATAAATGAATGGAACAAATTGTCTACAGATTGTGTAACTGCTAGCAGCGTGAATATGTTTAAAAACAAGGTTGACACATATCTTAGGAGGGCGGGTTATAAGTAGATGAACATTGTTGGACTCTCAATAAGCCAATGGCTTCCTTGTCCACTTGCCATCTGGGACTTTGGCTTGGATGGCAAATCTTGTTAAATCTTGTTAAAAAGAAATTAAAATAATTTTCACAATATCGTATTGAAATAATACTCAGATGTACTCGTAAAAACCGAGTACACTGAACACAAATACAAGTACATGACCATAATTTCTACAGGTATGAGTATATAAAAAATTTCTCGAGTACCGAGTACTTCAGCCCCATATCTGCTTGAGGTTAACCATGTTATTGTGCGAGAGCCATTAACCAAACAGTTCTAGTGATCTCGTCCGTCTTTATCTGTAGACTAATGTTGATTTGTGTTCACAGTTTATTGCACAGTTGATTGTCTGTCTTGGATTTAGCCATGTGGTGTCATGTCTGCCTTTATCTACATCCCTACATATAACTAGCAAAATAATGACAGAGTTTCAGCTGTGCAACAGATAAACAATAAGGATTAGGAGGTCGATTAACTGGATGAAATCTTGTAAAAGATTAATTTGAATTTATTTTTTTAAAGTTTTATCATTGTCAAATGTTGATATAAACCACTGCTACACGTATCTCATCGTGTATACATTTATTACATGTGTTTGTTACATGTACAATGATTTAATTGTGCAATTTAATGTGGGTTTTAACTAAAGATGTCCCCTGTTGTATATGTTTTAATAAGAAGTTAAACTGTAGAATTGTAATTCTATTTCATTAAACGTTTGCCATGCAAAGGAATAACTCTTGTTCTTGTCATGGATGCTTCAGTATGTCTGACGTAGCATTCCACACTTTTGCCACATGACACATACCAACATTTGCTGTTGATGAAAAATATCATGTTTCCTTGTAATCTAAGCTGAATGTAAAAACTGTGAGGTATGCAGTTGGCAGCATTTGTCATAATTGATTTATCATAACCGACAAACTATTATGTCTAATCCAATTGATAATGTTTCCTTGTAATATGCAACTAATGGTTTAGCAATAAATGAGTACATTGTGTTGAAATTGTATTTTTACTTGTCCAAATTTGTTTTTACCTCAGTAGTAATTTTCCTTATCTATCAAGGCGACTTCATCAGTACTGACGTTGGATGACATCATTGTACACATGAGGAACTTCGTAATTGCCCTCATCTCTATCTCTGTTGATTCCTGCCTTGGTCTTGCGTATTCATATGGCCTCTTCATGTCTTTTCCTTCTGTGTGACTCCCTATCTAGCACTTTTACTCCCTCCCAGTCTATGATATGGTTTTCTGTAGTTGTGTGGTCTGTAAGGGTGGACTTGTTGGTGGTGGATTCTTTTTGTGCATTTTCTACATGTCTCTACATGTAGTTTAGTCTTAAACAATCACCCTGTCTCTCTGTGCCACAATTATAACATGGTATTTGGCAGACTAGTTCACCTTGTTCTTCTGGTTCTATGTTGTCCTTTGGGTGTAGGACAACATTAGTACTGATGAAGTCGCCTTGATAACATGCTGACAATTTCTACTAAGGTAAAAATAGGTTTGGATATGTCAAAATAACCATTTCAACATGAAAACAAACTATCCTCAGAAATGTTCACTGTTATTAGTATATTTTATTTTATGGTCACATACACAGTCTTAGTAAATTCATGGTCTTCAGGTAATAATCCAATGTCTGGGAGTGATAACTATTACCCCACCCTGTTGAATACAACACAATGTGTTCCTGGCATTTATGCAATGATGTTCGACCAGTTGCCTAATTTTTCAGTGCTGTCACAGTCAGCCTACTATCAGGGAAGACAGAAACCCTTAGCCACAAATTAATTGATCTATAAATAAATGGCATAACATTTTGAAAATGTGACTTTAATTTACTGTCTCTTTGATAGAATTTCCAATTATGTCCAATTTTATCACAATCTGTGTAAATTCTTTTCACTGAAATTTCAAATTGTGTAAATTCTTCCCACTGGAATTTTAAAATGTGCCTATTTTGTCACTGGGATTTGAAATTGTGTCAACTCTTACCATTGCCATTTCATATTTTAGAACTTTAAATTGTGTAATTTTCTTACCACTGGAATTTCAGATGTACTAGTAACTAGATATTAAGAGTGCTTTTTATTTTAGAAAAAACAAAGCCCCACCGGGTGTGAGTGAGGATGAAATCTGGAGGGCGAAACATCTGTATGACTCGGCATTCCACCCCGAGACGGGAGAGAAGATGTTCCTGATAGGACGCATGTCTGCTCAGGTCCCCATGAACATGTTTATAACAGGCTGCATGATGACGTTCTACAAGTAAGTATTAAATTCAATAGAGCCTACCCAGAATAGCCCGTGGCGCCTCTGGTGCATAATATAACACTTAACATAAAGATGAAATAACCCCTTTTGCCTCTGGTGCATAATATAACACTTAACATAAAGATGAAATAACCCCTTTTGCCTCTGGTGCATAATATAACACTTAACATAAAGATGAAATAACCCGTGGTGCCTCTGGTGTATAATATAACACTTAACATAAAGATGAAATAACCCGTGGCACCTCTGGTGCATAATATAACACTTAACATAAAGATGAAATAACCCCTGGTGCCTCTGGTGCATAATATAACACTTAACATAAAGATGAAATAACCCGTGGCGCCTCTGGTGCATAATAGAACACTTAACATAAAGGTGAAATCGTGTGATACTTTCTACGAAAGTACAACACGTAATTCATGCGAATCTGCAGTGTGCTGAAACAGTGACATGTCTATGCCAATGCATGGTCAATCGCATTCGAATTTATTGAAATGTCGGATCAGCCGATTTTTGCGTTCCTATGCTATTGTTGTGATCTGTATATAATATCAGTGCAGTAGGTCTTAGACTGTATGACAAGTAAGTATCACGCTATAAGTTAACGCTATGTCCATCACATTGAGATCTGAAAAACCACAGTTGTCACCAAAGAAACACAGGCAAAATGTACCAGTGTAGCTGGTTTCCCCAGAATCAACCAGCATTGTGAGTTTATTGTGTGTAGGTCTACTCCAGCTGTGGTGTTCTGGCAGTGGTTCAACCAGTCATTCAATGCCATTGTCAACTACACAAACCGCAGCGGAGACTCGCCTCTCAGCACAAAGTAAGACCTTCTTATCACATTTTACTTGCTGCCGGCCTTTTAAGGAAAACCCAACCTTTTCAAAATATATTTGACCCACTCACTTAGTCTGTTTCCTCCCGATTTATGTCTTAGAGACTGTCTACCAAGGAAGGCCACAATCCGTAGAAGGTGTCAAAACAGAAATAACTAACAAAATCCATTTAATCACTGCAGCCGAATGTATTAGAGTAATAAAAAATTTTGTGCGTCAACTTTAAGTGTTTCTTCAGCACCAAGTCCAACATTTGAAACATGCTGAAACAGCCAGATCAGATGCATTAAAGATATCCGTCTGAAACTATCCACATATATGATCATACTAAGCAAATGTGTACCAAAGAATGTGTCATTTGAAATAAAAAATAAGGTTGTTATATATTATATTATGTTATATTAAGTTTTAGGGGTACCATTTTTGTGTCATCACACTGCGAGTGGCGACACTGGGTTTCAAAGCTAACAATGTTAGATTAAATTACAAATTTCCTTCAATTAATCTGGGTTTTGTCCCATTTTGTTCTGATATTAAATTTGAAGACTGCCTCTATGCTAACATTTAAACCTACTGATCGCATCTGGTTGTCCTCACTCGTAGCATGTAGAAAACGTGTTCTTTTCAGAGAGTTAGTGGCGTCCTATGTGATAGCCACTGTGTCGGCCACGGGTTCTGCCCTCGCACTCAACCGCATGGTCGTTGTAAGTAAGGCACAAGTTTCATTGGACTCTTGTCATTAGCCTTTCCAGAATTTGTTTAAATCATGATTTTGTCTCCATTTTGCCTAAAATGAAAAACATTTTGTGGAGAAATTTATCATGGTGTCTAAAAATATGGAGAATTCCACCTCTGTTACGGAGTTTACCAAGATTTCTTTGGATGGTCAGACATGCAGAAACTCCATAAAAATATGTACAGTTGACTTGACATGCATGCATCTTCCCGTTGCACTCACTATTGTTCCATTGAATAATTATCTCTTGTTGCAGAAGTTGCCACCAATCGTTGGTCGATATGTTCCATTTGCCGCAGTGGCAGTTGCCAACTGCATCAATATTCCTTTCATGAGAAATCGGTAAGTGACTATGGAGCATTTTTTCCCATTGAAACAATGCTAAATGTCAGGCAAACAATTCTATGCTGTGTGCAAAGTTATGATTTGTTTACAATAAAAACTATAAACTTTGATTGTTGTCTTGTCACTGGGCTGTTGTAGTATTTTTGTAAAATCCTACAATTTTGTTTTCGAGAAAATCAAAATGGAAAATGCTGCCCGTTATTTGTGGTCCAAACACACCAGATTCTGTCTTCGTATGCAGGAGACCCTTCCAGCACTGACACGCGCATATTCTGCAACCTGCAACTAGAAATTTAATCCTGTGCACAGCAGAAATGTTATAGTCTGCAAATGTGCCATTTTAGCTGTTAGAAAAAAAATTTTCAGGGTGTAACAAATCCTTGAAAAGGTGTGCCATCTCAAAATCACTGGCACGTAATTCATATGCAACGAATACAGAATTAAAACAGTGATTCATCCCCAGGTGTGAACTGTGTCAGCCAATGTGACATCTCATATATTAACTTTGTACAGAAGAACAGAATGTATATGAATACTGCGGCATATTTCCCCAAATTGTGTTAAGATATTTTATTTTTCGTTGGTTAATGTCGATCACTGTGACCTAGAACTTGACTCTGGCCACTCCTGCGTTGATGAAAGGTCACAACGGGTTCACTGCTGTTAGCCACTGATTGGCCAATGCTTCAAAACCAGGTCTTGCAGAACTAGTTCCAAATCTCCTTGACAAAATCGTTCCATAAATCAGCCTCTGGTCGACGTTGCATGGGTGTTTAAATAACCAGTTCTTACAGTCCGATGTCATTCAACACTGTATCCAATTGAACAATTGCTTGTGCAAACTGGCTTTGTTGTGCTAATGACTAATCATGACAACTAAACCCCAACTCCTGTAGCCATTAATGGTCACAGGCATGGGCCTCCTGCGGGGGGAGGGCACTTGTTAACCAATTATATACAATGATCATTACTGTCTGTTGAACGTGGACATTTTGGTAAATGTAAAGATTTCTTGTCGCAATTACATGACGGATATTATCACAAAAATGGAGGCCCCTGCTGACAATGGTACATGAATGGATGTCTGCTTTCCCACCAGGGAGTTGGCTCATGGCATCCCTGTACTTACTGAGGATGGGGAAGTATTAGGCACATCCCAGGAAGCGGCAAAGAGGGGAATCGCACAAGTAGTTTTCTCTCGGATCATCATGGCAGTTCCGGGAATGTGTGGGTATATTTTTTTATTGGACGTGGTTCACATGCTTCTTGCATATTATTTATTATCTTTTTGTTTATCCAGGATCCCTTGGAAATTCTTGATACTTAACCTTAATGTATAACTTAGAAGTAATGATGGAGATGACTTTTTACAAACAGATGGATTAGTAAGTAGGCTCTGCCTGAACTCTCGTTATTGAAAGACTTAATTTAATGTACATATAATAGTTGAAAGGCCTCCTAGCCATACATACTGAGACATTTCTTCAGCCTCAAAGACTGAACAAAAGATGAGTTAAGTCAAAATGTTTCACCGACTGATAGAAGCACAGTTTGGTTTAACTAATATGATCATCATTAACTAAAATATGGTTTGGTTTTACTTTGGTTTGACATGTCTAATTTGATTGACATGTTTAATTTGATTGACACATCTGATTTGATTGACCTGTCTCTGTTTGCAGCCATTCCTCCACTAATGATGTTCAGACTGGAGAAACGTCCTTTCCTTATGGTAATTATCATTGATTACTTGAACGAATGCAATAGTATCTACTAATTTAGAAATTCACATTATATTGTTTGGAATTTCATTCTTTATGAATTAAAATTCAATAATACTGTGTTGCATAATAACCTTATTGTTGATATATTACACTACATAGTTGTGGTTATGTGCCGTTGTCAGCGGTCGAATTATATTAAACTAGGTAGTTATATGAACTACGTGAATATAAATATATATATATATATATATATATATACACACACACACACACACATAATAACTGATCTAGTTTTACTGTGGTAAACTTGTAGTATAACTGTCAACTTGTGAATGATGTACATCAGCAAATGTGATACATATGGAGATGTCCTAGTGTACTTCAATCTTGATTCACTGCACTTGTTCTAACAGTTCTGCACTACTGCACGATGCTCTGTGTATTAATGAATTATTTAAACAAGGAATTATATGCTATATTGCTTGTTTTCCATTGCCTTCGTTGATATATGCTATGTATCATGTGTATATTAACTATATCATGAAGACAATAAATCATTGTCATTATCATGTGATATTATCTTTAACTAAGTTTCATATTCTGATATGTAGACAAATATTGTAAACAAACATCACATAAATAACAACATGTAAATAAATCATATCAGCATGTAAGTTGATTCCGTATTCTGTTACATTCATATTGAAAATAATTTAGATACTTGTCAGAATACTGGTATTGTTCTAAGGAGGTTTTGGAACCTTCATCAGCATTCGAATGAGCTGTTGTCCCGTGTCATGTCATGTGACCTGGATGTTGATTGTCCCAATACAGCAGTTCCATAAAAAAATTACTGGGATTTTGTAGCCACTGTCTCAGTTTATCTCTGGGGGCATCTTCCTAATTTTGATAGCGTGACGACCATGAGAGGAGCCTTGTTGTTTGTGTTCTTTGAGTGTGCACTCTAGTGATCTGCTGGTTTCATTCATGTATGTTTGTTGACATTCAGGACACTACCTCATAAATCACCTCGCATGTGTTTTTTTGGTATGTCCTTGGTGTGTACCACCATGTCCTCACTCCGTGTTGTTGGAAGATGGTGGTCAGTTTCTCTGACAGGTTGTGCATGTATGGTAGAGTGTCTGTTCGATGTATTTCTGGTTGGCATCTCCTGGTCCGCACTGGTTATCTTAAACGTTTTCTTTGTGAAGTTAAACATCCACTCACAGTAGTTGTTGGCCCTGCGTGCTGCCTTGACATGTGTGACTTCGGTGGTTTTATAATCATCTTTAGTTACTAGTTGGTTTGCTCTGTTGATCAAAGTTCTGATTACTGATCGTTTATGCTCTAAATGACGGTTAGAGTTGGAAGTTCAGATATTGATCAGTGCCTCCTCGTTCTGGTTCCATAATGAACTTAATGTTCAGGTCTGTGTTATTAAGGTGTGCTGTGAATTCTTCTATGGTATTCATGGATCTGCACGAATGTGTCATCGACATATCTGTACCAGACTGATGGTGTGTAGGTGGCGGTGGTTTCCATGTACCAGTTCGCTACTATGGTTGATACCGGAGACCCCATGGCTGTGTCATGCTTCTGATTGTAGAATTATCCTTTGTATATGAAGTACGTGGCGTTGAGGCAGAAGGTCAGCAGTTCTATCATTTGGTCAATACCGAGTGAGGTTTGTTGTTTCCTGGTGTTGTCCTCTTCCAGTTTTCTCTTTGCTATTTCGATCGTGTCTGGTGGAGCTCTGCTGTTGCCATTTCTGTAATATGTTGATAAATTTCCACTTATATTCTGCTGTCAGGTCTTTTCTTAGCTGTACATAGATGTTAGTGTCAGAGATGGTAACTTCTGGTGGAGAAAGATAAGCGAGACTATCAAAATTAGGGAGAGGCACCCAGAGATAAACCGAGAAGGCGGCTACAAGATCCACGTCACATGACACCGGACAACAGCTCATTCAAACACTGATGAAGGAACCGTGAAGGTTCTGAAAGCTCTGTAGAACAATACCAGTATTCTGACAGGTATCTAACTTATTTTCAATATAGATAAATCATGTAAACAACATTATGTAAACAAATCATTTGTAAACATATGTACACAATTCAAGTGTAAACACAATGGTGCAGGTCTCCCTTATATACACCTATGCTATTATTTAATGATTACCTTGTTGCGGGATTCAAAAACACCATGTTTTCTTATATTTTGATCACTTTGATGTTGTTTGAAAACTGCCATTTGAAATCACTTTATGAGATATCGCTGAATATTCTGCCACCTTTCAGAAATACCCTATGATGACTGCACCTGTACAAGTAGGCCTTGTGGGCATGTTGTGAGTATTTCATGTTATCTATTCCTTGTACTCAAAATGTCCTTCGTGGTTGTTAGTTTGTGTTACGATTTGTGTTCTTGTAATAGCAGAAAATTGGCACATTACACATGGAAATAAAATCAGTAAGACAACAGGAAAATCTGTATTATTAACAAGGCACCATACATCGGATATATTCTAAAATCAATTTTCTGTAGTTGTTTTGTTTTGTAGTTATTTGTTTGGTGTCTCCCCTTTCTTGGGATAAATGGTTCTTGTTCATTTAGGAAGATGGCAAATTGTGATTTAATAACATAATCTGCATTGTGCATAAGACAATGCAATAATTTACATGTTTATTACACAGAGTAATAATAATAAAAAATATGGTGTAATAATATTCATTCTAGCATCCTGAAATGATATGTGATATTGACAGTGATATTTATGATGGTAAAAAAATTAACTAACAAGCATGGGTACAATAATAATAGTATGGATTATTGTACTGTAAATGATGACATGTAAATATAAAATGTATGAAGAGTAGAAGGCTTTCGCATAATATTTTATTGTATTTGCAAATTAACATATATCTGAAATATATGAATAAATATTGATGTTTTTTTAATGTTTGTCTTTCAGTCTTGTCTTTGCCACGCCACTGTGCTGTGCTCTCTTCCCACAGATAAGGTAAGTAGCCTGATTAAACATTACCTTGTGTTCACACTCTTGAGCATACGTGTTCACATTCATGAGCAGATATATTCACACCAGAGCAGATGTGTTCACATCAGCACAGATGTGTTCACCGCATTCAAGCTGGTATGTTCACATCAGAGCAGATGTGTTCACCACACTAGCAAATGTGTTTACGCTCTAGCAGATGTGTTCACATTCAAGCAGGTGTGTCCACACTCAAGCAAATGTATCGATACTTAAGTTATTCACGTTTTTTGGGGCAGTACCACTACTATCTACTATGTGGAGCCCCATGTACCCACCTGCTAACCATGACTAACTTCACACACTGGTCACGGAGGTTCTTAATTTTTTTGGAAATAGAATATCAGTAATATATATCCAAAATGTAACTTTACAGGGGATGATATTATTTTAACATGGTACAAACTTAACTAATTAGCAGACTCTGCCGACTCAACGTGAAATTTTCCCTGTTATTAATACACTTTAGTAGTTTTATCTATTCACCAATGATAATTATCCACACAGTGATGCAGTAATGTCACAAATGGTGAACTGTTTTAATGTCTTATATTATGCAAGCCTGAGGAACCTTTATCGTGGTAATTTTCCAAAATGGCCACCGTTTCTGATAAAACTACTAAGCTGATTCATGTTGATATGCCTAATATACATAATATAATGATTCGTCTTCAGAAGTCTGTCTGTTGAACTAATTGTAACATATCTTCATGTTGTTGTTTCAGTTCGATATCCGTGTCAAAATTAGAGCCAGACTTGCAGAAGAAGATTTCTTCCATGAATGAACCTATATCAGTCGTCTACTACAATAAAGGACTATGAACATAACATATCTTACAAGTCTAGTGTTTCCAAGAAGACAAATACAACATGACAGAACATTTGTTTAAGGTTTTCCTGCATGCATTTTTAATTGTATATTCACAACATGAAAATAAAATATGTACAACAATTTATTAGAGAGAACTGAAACATAGGTATTGGCTACTGTAGTGTATTGCAATTAAGTATATCAGTTAGTCTGCTGGTGCTGAATGCCAAATGCATTTAAATACACTCGCATACACATACGCTGAGTGGATTCTCAAATGATATAGGGTCTAGTTAAATTAATATTGCCATACAGAGAAAAGGCAAACTGTATTAAAGTTTTTGCTAAGCATATTAATATAGAATATGTTAAAGATTACACATCATATTTTGTGTGTAAAAATTATTTTGCATGTTATCGTTCACAAATACTCATCTACGCTCATATTATCTTAATAATTCTGCAGCAAAATAAACATTTTCAGATAAACACAAAATGCCATATTACAGTATTACCATATTTTCATGTATTTTATTATTGCTCAAATTATATCTAAGAAGCAGATTAGATTAATCCAGTTTTGTTTTACAAAACGTTAGTGTATAACACTACAGTTGTGCTTAGGATGAATTGTTAGTTATACACTGAAATGGTATACATAATATATTATCATGTATATGTTAATCATACATTACAATTGTATTGTGCTGCCTTCGTGTACTCTTCCAGTTACACATTGTTTCAACGTACTTACTTGCCTGGTGGCACATAAGGCATTGTTTCAAAGTATGTAGTTATTTGTAGATATTGTTATACGATAATTTGAAAATAAAATTTGGCATGATGGTGCAGTGATGTCAGTGTCTATAATTTTAGTGCTAAATGAAGGAAATATTTCAGACGTACATCTCTGAAGAGTCACGGCCGGATAAGATAGGTGCACCACATGTTGCGATTGTTAAACCGAGGAATTGCTATACATGACCGAGATACACAAGTATGACGAGAAAGACGCTATATGGACTCCCTGAATGAAGCCACGAAAAAATAACAGGCTCCCTACTCCAGATTATTATTTATGTAATTATCCAATGTATGTAATTACTCAACTTGACACTCATAATATATTAGATAGTTTTACAATATGCTCAGCACTGGCCACAGTTATTGGAAATGTTCAATGCATCATGTAATTGTAGACGTGTCATAATGTTTCATAGATATAGTATGACACGTGAAAATAGTCTTCATTGCCAAATATGTTTGATGGGGAGCAAAAGTTGTATTACTTCAGCTCAGTTATAAGTTGTATTACTCCCAATAGTGTATAGTATATAAAAATGTAACCATATTGGAGTGAAATAAAAAAATTATGACTAGCGGTCCCTTCTAAATGATCCCGGTGGAAGGATGCAGTTTAACTCAAACTTTTTAACCACTGTGTGGCGCCACTGTTTTGACAAGGGCCGGTATAATGTTGTTTATTGGAAAGAAAATAACACCCGAAAGCCAGTTCCACTTACCCCGTCATTCTCATCACCGCATATAAGTCCTGACCCTCCTGAGTATCACATGCTTGTAAAGGTAAATTCTTACACATCGCGGTATCCAGTCCTTTGGACTGTTCAAAGTGCTTTTCATCCCTTGGCAGACCTGTTCATTCCAACGCCATCTCGACTTCTCTAGAAAACAGTCTCTTTATGACTTATGCGAGCAAGTCCGTCCTCAGCGGCTTTCGCCAAAACCGTAGGACGACTAACATGCTCCTAGCGTTCCGTCAAATCACGGAGAGCGCATGGCAATTGTGGATGTCACCGAGGCATTCGACCTAACACATATCGTGAGCCCCGGTAAAGAGAGATGGAGAAGCTAGTTTGTCCTCCCTATAATTCGATCATGAAAATCACCAGTAGCCTACTCTATGAAATGAAAGATGTGATATCTGATATATGTAATCACTATCAAGATGGCTCGGTAACACCAACTTCTTTCTTCCTCTTAATCCCTTGCGGGATGGAGGCACATTATACATTCTTCTCCACGCAATGGACTTGTCTCCTTTTCTCTCGATCAGTTGTCTCCTTTTCTCTCGATCAGTTGTCTCCTTTTCGTCTGCTGCTCACACTTGCCCTTTGCAAGATTTCTCTTCACACTATCCTTCTATCACCTTTTTATTTATCTTTATCAACCTCTCCTCACTCATTCTCTCAACTACCTTCATTTCTAGTTTTCTTCTTTCAAAAATCTCGCCATTCCGCCATCCTCATTCTGTCACATTGTTTCGACCTACACAATACTCCGGGCCCAGTTGTGTTCTGTTATTTGTATCTTCTCCTGTCTCTTTGTCTCCCTCCAATACCTAGATCATAGGCTAAGGACTACGTAGCATAAGCAGAAATATATGAGATTCCCATCAAGTCTGGTAGAGGGCGTGGGGCGAACGGAGACAGTTCAGCTCGGGACTGGAAAATGCGCAGCACATCTCCGAAACAGTTCCAGCGGCGGTTCATCAGCACTTCGTAGCAGCTTCGTGATGTTCACACCCAGGTCGTTGCGTAGTATTGTGGCCGTAGGCTCGCATTCGGTACTGAAATATATATATGGACCTTTTGTTAAACGCATTGAACCGGACTAGTATTAACGCAGTGCAACATATATTAATTTACACTAATCTACCCCTATGTCTACAGGCAGCATTGTGAAAATATGTTTATCTCCATTGTCTGCTGTCTAGACACACTTAGTATGTAACATTCTCCAGAAGTTTGAAAGAAGCCCCCTATTTGATCAGCATCTAATTTTAACATCTTATTTTAAGGTGAGCGAACCTGTTTTTTTTTTTGGAACGAAAATCAAACCATGCAGCGGCATATCTAGGATCTCGCAAAAAGGGGGGTCCAAAGGGCTGCTACCGTGTAGCAGCGCAGCGGAAAATACGGGAACAAAAAATGTAAGCCAAAGTGGCGGCCACGGCCCAATGCCCCCCAAAAATAAACGCCACTGAAATCATATTTGAGAAAAACTGACATGCTTGAAATATATATTTTTATTTTGTCCCCATAGTGGGGATTTGGACAGTGAATTCTGCCAATATTGTCCCAGCCCTACGTCATAGTGACAAACAAGAACACGTGTCAACTAGCGACACTTGTGGACGAGACGACAACTATAAAAGAGACCGATCATAAAACTCTCTACCGCGACTTTCGGCCTTTCTGGAACGCACTGTAGCCGCTTCGAAATGTCGGAAAGGACACGGAATGACTCATGGTGGAGGTAGGAACTCATGGCATCGTTGGCCAAACATATACATATATATATATATATATATATATATATATATATATGCCGTAAAACAACAGTCACTAGCCACTCGTTTGGACCAGTCTCGACCTGCACCTGGATGGTGTACACTGCAGTGGCCCGGGCCAGTGTAGTTAGTCCCTACTACAGTATCGAGCCACTCATGACTCACGTATTCGCTCTGTCGTGACTCGACTTGTCCTGATTAACTGTGGTGCGCCTGGTGCACCCATACATTAGCTAACGTAGCTTTTTTTTATGTTATTAAGTGTTATTCGGTCCTTTTTTTCGGGGCGCCATTTAAACCAATTGGTGACCTTTTCTCCTTGTTTGGAGTACGGCTGGGTCACATACATAAATAGAACTCACAAGTAGTCTACAGGATACTAATTTATGGTTTAGTTGTGTGCAGGCTAGAATTGTATTGTGTCGGCTCTCACAACAACGCCCCCAGGTCAGACGTTGGAGTTACCCGAGCCCCGTATCCGTCTTACGTTAGTGCAACTACTTGTTCGTCTTCTCTGTCAAATAGGGTCGTTTGTTTATGCATGGGTCATGTATACCATCTTGACAAGTTTCAATTATTAAAAGCTATCGTATGACTCGTGACATTACGATTACGCGCGTGTGTGATTGTTTAGTAAACGGTGCAGCTGTTCTTTTTGATTCCTTCAGCTTAGGTGTAGGGACAAAAAACTAACGCTATGTTGCACGTCCACATATGATTTGTTTTTTTGCATCGTCGTCGACTATGATTGATTTCATTTACGATATAGGCCAACATGGGTGGAACAAAGGCTTTAATTTAGAGCGTGTTCGTGTGGACAGTTGATCGCGGATGAATGACGTCATCTACTCTCAGAGGTGCGATTGCAACATTCATATCATAAATGTTTCTGACAAGCTAAAAAGTACAGACGCGGTTTAGTTAGGCGGATCTCAAAAAGGCCAGTGGGGTTGGACAGAGATAAGGAATTAGAGAAACCCGAACCACCTCCTGATTGGCCGCTGTCGGGCAATCGCGTGTTCCCTGATACATGCGCGTGCACGATCGGAAGTTTACTTTGGTGCGTTCACTGTTTGCCTGTGGCGAGCCAAACAAACGATCCACGTCACCGGATGCTTACTTATACTTACTTACATATTACTTATTTACTTCCCACCCTGTTTGGTGCGTAAGACAACCACATGACAGAAGAAACACTTGGCAACTGCAAAATTGATAACAATTGTCAAATCCTGAAGACATATATCTTGGTATTTTTCTATATGAATTGCGAGGGTATCAATAAATAATTTATTATTAATTTCAAGGAGGCTCTAAACATTAAAATATCTACTTTCAAATGGGTCGCTGACAGGAGGTTCTTTTTTATTATCATTATTTAATGTTTGATATTGCTAATTGTTCCTTGTAGCATTTAGGCGTAGGCCTGGACGTAGGTAGGGGGCTTACGTCTCTAGCTTTGCGCTATTTACAGCCATCGACAAGTTTCAACAGATAGCGATCTGGGACCGTGTTGTTTTTCAAGAGGACGAAGTCCGCGTTATGTGTCACAGCGCTAGATTGTACGCTGCAGAGTGACACCGGACACAGCAAAACCTATGCTGTAACTGGTCATAACTATACTGGACAAACTACTGCCGTTCCATCTACTCCTCGTCGTGTTTACATTGTCCGTTAAGTTAACACATGCGGGTATAAATAATGGACGAATGATTTTTTATTTTTTTTAATTTACATAATAAACTATGTGCTCTAAACTATGCGATGTCTTTTACCTAAGCACTCTTAAATGCAATCACATATCGGGTAACATATACATCTGTTTAGGAGACGTTTGTTTTGAAACCTGTATTAACCACTCTCTATAGCATCAGCTAACGATATAACGTTCACATATGCAACGACGTTTGACTCTTTGCAATGGCAACATGTTCTTTCTGCTCAACAATGTGGTCTATCACGGCGACAGCGCGTGACGTTTCTTTTCTGCGAACGATCTTTTAGCTCAGCTGCATATATAAACACGTGTCAACACTGCAAAACTTATGCGGAGTCTACCAGTAACGGAAGCAGTATTTTCCGTATTTCTTCTAAAAAGTGGATTCGTGTGTAATGCAATGAGACTCGAAAAAATGGAGCCTATTATTTTCACAAAAGCGTCAGACTGTTTTTCATTCAATCGTACCCTCGTGCAAGTGTTATGTACGCCTTCGCTTACGTCTGACACTTTGCAGAGCGCAGTGGCTCTATGATTCGAACGTCGGACTGCTACTCAAGACGAATCCACCACACTGTTGTTTCGAAGCTTAAGCAACTTCGTCCACTCCACGTTATCTGTGTGTTTCGCAAGGGGCACTAAAGGGGAAAGTAAAGATCTTGTACGGAGGCAGGCTAAATATGTAACATGCTAAATATGCAACATCCTTCAAACACACGAATCAGGGCAAAACCAAAAGCGATCATGATGCGTCGTGAGCAGTCGATTCTGTCAACTATTTTTGCGGTGACAGTCTTTCAATAATATAAAAAGGCAGCAATCGCGAAACATTCCTTCACTGGTACTACAAACGGTCTGCATGGCGCAACAAGGGCTATATAAATAAATGACAATGCACATCGGACATACCGCGGATTGAAACCGGGACTTCCCTAGAGTAAAGCGAACGCTCTATCGCTAAGCCACGACAGCTCACAAAATTGTGTTTGGTCAAACTGCGTACAAGAAGGTCCACAGACACAGTCCTTGGAAATTTATGTCTGTGTCGCGCACACAAATAATAATTATGCCCACTACGCTGTTGATAAAAAGGTTACCGTCTCAAATGTAGGCCTAACTGTAAACAAGTGGAGGTCAGCACGCGTCGCCTTCAATCATTATCTTACGAATTGTGTAGGTAAACGTCGACAGATTTATATCACACGACAGCTACTCCAATAGATATATAAATATTAGGGATCATGGAGTAAGGTAACCCCAACAAAACTAAACGTTTCATAATGCGACATCTCGGCGGTTTCTAAATAATGATGGCGTCGTAAATTGGGCTTGGCACGTCTGCGGAACGTGTCGGTGTGACGCTTGCATTGTGAGTTCGTGGGGTTCAACAAGGGCATAAACATTAAGGAGGGGGTAGTTCGGACCGTTGCACAACATTATGATGGTGGAATAATTATGTTGCCCCTCCGATTGCTGCTACATTGATATAAACAATGCTCTGGGTTATTCCTATTTAAGCCACTGATACCTGACAAAGGTCCGTCTCAAGTCGGTTCTGTTCCAAAGGAACCGATCCGATAGGTGTTATGCTGAGCTTCAGTTCTCTCTTCAGAACGTTCCAAGCTGCATATTCCGCATATTTCAGCACTGGTCGTATCATGGAGTAGCAAATCACTCACTTTTGCGTAAAGTCGTTGGTGAACCGCCTTTTATGTGTATAATGTAGTCGCATAATATCTTTTAAAGGAGAGCATGCTGTATTGGAAATATAAGTGGAATTCTGTAGGATAAATTGTGGCAAAACGGCCCTCTGAGGTAAGATGGCCCCACACCACGTTCGCAAAACATAAACTCTGAACGTCCCCAAATCTGGTGCAAAATGATGTTTTATTGTTAACATCTACTGGATGACCACCCCGAAACCTCAGCAACACGAGACATACGTAGTTAAATCAGTGTTTTTTTTCTGTTATATGCACTATTATAACGACTGATCTGATATTCGCCAATAATAAAAAAGCTCACTAGATAAAAACTCACTATATAACGGTGTGAATCACGAACTAATTGGTGATCTGATAATATTATTATATATCTTACGCCACCGCACATGGTCATAATATATATATATATATATATATATATATATATATATATATATATATATATATATATATATATATATATATATATATATATATATATATATATATATATATATATATATATATATACACATGCACAAGTATGTGGAATACGTTTTAATATATGATCGCCTGTAGGCTGTAATTACGATGGAATATTACTAAACCTATTTTATATTATGTATGAATTGCAAGATAAAGATATGCATTATAATGTTAACGTCAATTTAAATTTAACAACTATAAAAGCCCGATATGTCACTGTCATACTATTTGTATATATACATTTTATTTTCAGGCAATGGTTCGTTCGTATAAACGAAATGTTAGGGGCATGGGGTATGGGATATGGGGTATGGGGTATGGGGTTACAGAGTTATCTTGCCTCATCCCTTTTTTGGGTACCCTTACTATTTTTCAAATGCAATTAAGCTAGGTTGTCTATTTGCTAAAAATAGTTTGACAGTGGGTAAAACATATATTTCCCTTTGCTATGAACACACTAAAGACATGATAACATAACTTAGTGGTGTAATTTTCAACATTTTCCTCAACATTGGGCGCGCTGCCCCGTGTTACCCTACACACAAACAAGAATATAAAGCACAAGCTAAATATAGGCGTACTTTAGACGCACTAATATTATTGTTGTTATTTACACGTCATATTAAAACAGAAGGTATCATTTAGATGTAATATTATTGTTATTTTGAAAAAAATTACAATGTGTCGCTTGAGAAGTAAAACATTCACCAGACGGGGGAGAAGGTTTCTATTCTGATAAGATCGTGTGGAGAGCTGATGACAATTCACACAGCTATGCAAACAAAATGCTCGTAAATATCTGACTTGAATAAACAGTTGTCAACATAATGCAATTTTAATACCAGTGACTCATCGTTGAACGTCATTTGTTATTATGTATAGATCGTTATCCGCAAATGCATGTTCTGCACCAATTTGAAGAAATTCCGCACAATCGCGTGGTGTTACGTTGATATTATATTACCAAGCACCCGTTTCCAGTAACGACAGTGAGGTTTCTGGAGCCACACAAACCTCCCCGAATTCAACGTTATCTATAAAGATTTACAGGGTTTCTGCGGAGAACTCCCCAAGGTTACGGAAACCCAAGGGGTTGCTTAAAGTGTTAAGTATCAAGTAGTCTTTCCACTTACTCTCTTACTTACCTATCTCTCATATGTAGATTTAAAAAATATTTTTTAGTTGTTTTGACTGATACTTGCAACCAGCTAAGCATTTCACAACCCCCCATTGAGAATGTTGAAATATCATCTGCTCAGTATTTAGTTCGTCGTATAGTCTCTCAAGGAGCTACTTGTCCGCCTTGGAACGAACTACGAACCGATGTTATCGGACAACAGTTATTTGTTCAATTTCAGCCAGCAGCTAATCAAATGTACCTATGGTATATGTACCTATGGTATATGCCGACATAGACATACCGGTTGAGACGTTCACGAGGTATTCACCTTTAAAGAAGTTGAATAATCCGACACGTATTAGCGAGGTAGTAATGCAATCAGGAAGTTCGTTCAAATTTCAATGTGAAAGATTCGTTACCTGTTGGAATATGTTATACAGCGCCAGCGACTCAGAGCACGCGCGTCGTTTCTTACACCCTCCGAGTAAATAACCCCATGACACGTGACTGGTCCGATTAATGAGAAAGAGAGGCCAACTTAATGATATGGGCGGCGCGATAAATATCGTGCTTTCTATGTCCTGGGGCTACCTACCGATCACTTCGATTGATCGAACGAATCATCCAATTTTGACGATTCACAAAACTGCCAAATATGGTTGGTACTGACGATTGGGCTACCAAAAATGTAATTAATATATGTTTTCAAATGACAATGTGGGCTATGTCAAAAAACCTTCACGATATCCAATGATCCAAAGCTATCCACACTACTGAGGAATTTAGCCGTTAAGAAGCTACTCCCGTCCATAATTAGCACTACGGGTGCGTATCACATGTAGTTTTCAACCGTTCTGACTGAAGCGGATCAATCTCACTTAAACGTTAACTAAACATTAAACAATGAACAATGTACTGGTCAGTAAATGGAATAGTTATATTCATTAAGAAATATTTATTTTCAAAAAGAGAGCGAAGAGGACTGAGTGAGTGGGAGCCTGTTGCTCCAGTGAGAGCGAAGAGGATTGAGTGAGTGGGAGCCTGTTGCGCCAGTTAGAGTGAAGAGGATTGAGTGAGTGGGAGCCTGTTGCTCCAGTGAGAGCGAAGAGGATTGAGTGAGTGGGAGCCTGTTGCACCAGTTAGAGTGAAGAGGATTGAGTGAGTGGGAGCTTGTTGCGCCAGTTAGAGCGAAGAGGATTGAGTGAGAGGGAGCCTCAGTGTTAGGGACACACGCCCGGTCTTTGTTCTGTAATAAATGACCATGGCATTGTATAAATGCATCAATGAATCGTCACACGGCCCCTGGATATAGTGGCATGTTGCTCTAAGTTGCAGTAAACGTTTGTTCATTGAACGGAATGAATAGCAAAATGAGAAGTGTTACAGGTTGCTCCACTTGGCATCAAAGATATGTCAGCAACTTACTCCTGCCACGCCTCCTGCCCCGTCCATACTCCGAACACTTCACATGTTCTTGACATGTTCTTTCAATTCCATTGCATGTCCCATACATCGGTCTTAAAACATGTTGCAGTTGTTTATAAAGAACACAATTTATGTCCATTTAAGGTATTTAAATTAAAGTGAGATGTTTTTTTCTCAGAACAAATATATTATTCCGCCAGGTAAGTCCAGGGTTGTGAAGATACATCAAAAAACATGATGGATCCTTCTTTAGAAATGCATGTAAATTCCGACACCCTTGCCGCCTTGACTGCGTCAAACGACTGACGGTACAGGTAAACCTTGCAGCCAAAGGATCCAGGGAGCTATATAGCAACCGGCTATATTAGTCATCTTTTTCTGATGAGATGGTGGAATGTCGCAACCCTGCTTAGCGTTGTGTTCCTCCAGATATACCACTCGCAACAACACACACGCCGTTACCGCGGCATGACACGCGTGACCTACCCAGGTCGATTACAAAGATTGTGCAGTGAAGCGTGACGTATGACACCGTGCGGGACTTCAACAGCGGTTGGTTTGACGGAATTAACTCACTCTCGCGGGAACAGAGTTTAAGGTGGACAGCTGTGAAGAGCACTGGAAGTAGAAGTAAAACTTCGCCTGATTATTCTACATTGTTCGGTAAGTAAGTTTGACTCGACCAAACAGTCATCTTGACTTAATGTTGATATACAGTCACTTGATAGTTGGACCTACATACAGCTTATCACGGCTAAACTGGGATTGGTGCGGTGCGATACGTCAACAGCCAGACAAAAATAAAATACGTGTAGAAAGGTGGTCCAAAACGAGGACCATAGAAGTAAAGGTGAATAAAAACAAAGGGTGCACTATACAACAACTTGTCAAGAGGATGTGGACGCCGTGCAAAGGATGCATTTCCCTGATGGCTGGCAGGGTGACACGCAGAAAGGCTGGTAGTGGTGAGGCGATGTGTAAAACAGGCGGTGGTCTGTTCCATGTGGATACTGCCCTGGAGATATATGTGTACAGTGATGGTCGGATCGATTGTATTGATGTATTTAAATGGATTTTCGGTTCTGTTGGAGATATGTGGCATGCTGGCAACATGCTGGCAACATGCTGGCAACATGCTGGCAACATGCTAGCAACATGCTGCAGGGCTGAAGTTAACTATGCGAAAACGGATGTTGAACGTGTATGCTTCTTTGACTAGGCGACATGTATGCTGCTCACTAATAGGGTGTTATGCGTTTTGATGTGTTTAGCTACTTTAGAAGTATATCGTCACAGTGTGCTTAGGCTGATTGATTAGGCGTTTGACTGCCCGCCTTGACCCAAGAAACATGGATGCCTGGTCGCAAATAATATTGCAGTTCTCTTCGTGGTTCGTAGCCGTTGCCTTTATAAACCATAAACGTCCATGGCTCGTGTGCCATGCGTCTTGTGCGTGTCACCAGCCAGGTCGGTTAATAGGAGAGCCCTAGAAGAAGTACAGTTCCCGCAGAAATATATTGCTGCAGATAGAATTCCCAATATGACGTCACACGAGGATTCCTGTAGTGTGGCGTCATACGACAGGAATTGTGACATTTTCGGTTGAATCACACCTTAATTTAGCAAGCTGTTAATATGTTACGGTGTTGAAGGAATACGGTCTCGAAGTGGGCAAACTTGTGAGCAACATTAAATACAGTCATGAAGTTACCTTGGCATTAGAATATCCGCACGTGTCAAAACAGATAATCAGAACCGAAGAATGCAGATGACCATAATTAGACGTGTATCGCAGAGCCACTCCTGTCACTCCCACCGAATCCATTTGAAGCTTATTTTGACATTATACGACACATCCAAGTCCGCATGCCACACTGGTGACTGTCGCCACGTGGGCCGTCTTTCAGAGGAGATTTGAGACGACCAGTCATTGTCCTTGATGCCAGGCATAATTAGACGAGGCAGGGACCGGTGTTCGTGGTGCAATGATAGTCCCATGGGGTACTCCGTATATTCACTGAAGCCTCAGGATTGTGGTCTCAAAGATAGTAACAACATATCCTATCCTTAGGCTCATACGTAGTAGATCAAACACTTTTGTGCAGTGTCTAGACATTTAAGACGCAAATGTTGGTCGCTAAATCCAGTAGAGCAAAACTTTAGGTTATTCATTATCACGACTACGTGCACATTACCAGAAACAGAAATGAAATATGTACTACTTATCACCGAAAACATCACATAGGAACTACAACTATAGTACAGTGTAGTCTTACAAGGTTCCACGTGTTGTGAGTAAACATTTGTTATCTGATTTCAAAATGTGTAACGCTACGCCTTTCGGGCGTATGGGGGAGATTATATCAGCGTGGGTGCTCAAGGAGTTGTCAATAATTATTGTTTACGATTTTCGCTTTGAACTTTGTTTTAAGTGCAAAGCAATGTGTCATACAATGGTACAGGGACTTGCTTCCATCATAACTAAAATTGGTTGCGGAGTCCAAACAAGTAACGTTTTGATCGGGTAACAAAATACGGTATAAAAACTATAGCGACAACAACCATCCAAGAACATAGTTACTCTTACCATATAGACGGAAATGGTATAAATAGCATAATTGATCTGAATTATTCTTTGGTATTTTAAATGTCTTTGTCATGGAATACCAGTTACAGCAGGTATTTGCGTTAAACCCTGGGCTGACTTGATGATAATTGCGTCTATGTTTGTTGTATGATTAAACCCTGGGCTGACTTACTTATGATGATAATTGCGCCTATGTTTGTTGTATGATTAAACCCTGGGCTGACTTACTTATGATGATAATTGCGCCTATGTTTGTTGTATGATTAAACCCTGGGCTGACAGCGATGATAATTGCTTGTTGTATGATTGAGTCATTTGCATTACACAACGAAAGACATATTGCACAATGTGTAATGCATAGTGTGTGTGTAGAGCAAGATCTCTGTCACGGCGTACGTGTCTCGCAGTCTGACGTCGTGTGAAACGTGTCGCCGGAAACACAGCGGACTAGGGGCAGTATATTTATTCACAGCAGGATTTAAGCCAGTCACGCAATAGCAACCACGAGTCACAATCGCATTCACCACAGCCACAGTAACCACAGTTATCACACCAATGAAGATCTTTATAGCCACGACCACAAAAACAGCCATCGGTACAACCACGAGCACTACAACCACGATCAATACAACCACGAGTTCAACAACCACGATAACCACAACCATGATCACCACAATTACGAGTACACCAACCACGATCACCACAGCCACGGTCACCACAACCATGATCACCACAACCACGAGTACAACCACCCTGATCAACACAACCACGATCACCACAGCCACGAGTACAACAACTACGATCACCACAGCCACGATCACCACAGCCACGAGTACAACAACCACGAACACCACAGCCACGGTCACCACAACCATGATCACCACAACCACGAGTACAACCACCCTGATCAACACAACCATGATCACCACAACCATGATCACCACAACCCTGATCAACACAACCATGATCACTACAAACACAATAATCGAAACCATGAGTACAGCAACTATCACCACAAACATTACGATCGCCCAGATAGCGTCGACATTTTGGTGTCGTGTATTCTTAGCCTAGTCTATTTTTTATTCGCGTCCTGTTGTCACACGTATCAAGGCACACTATTTTTTTAGTTTCAAATTGTGAATTATTACATGAATGTCCCTGATCGAATCGCTTGGAATACAGGTTGTCGCCATCGGGCTTGTCTGCTAAACACGTCTGAAACTACTATTTAAAATTCCACGCCTACTACATTAAGTGGGATAATGTTTGTAGTTAATCTTAGGCTTACATCTGTAAAACAAATCGAAACTTTTCTGCAATTTACGGCGCAACGAAGTCCCATTAACGGTGAATGAAACAGTGTCGGAAGGGTTGCTGACTAACACCAGGTTAACGGTAGTAAGATGACGTAAGTAGACACTAGTAACGCGTCTCTCGCACGAAAATTATGCATGCAGGATGTGTTTAAAATACAAGTGTCAAACACGATCGCACGATTCATTCATTAGTTCGCAAACACGATTCATTCACCTGCGTCACTGGTAAATCGGTATTGTCAAAAGAGACACAAGAATGGCCGGAAGACATTTTAAAGTTTTATCGGAATTCAGTCAAACCAACGCTATGTCGGAAACACGTATCAATAACGAGGGTAGCAGGTTTGGACTCCGCTTGACAAACTCGTAAATAACGGAATCATCCGTTTAGTAGAACCGAATATTTTGGCTGAGACGGAATCACACCTTATTCCCGCTGTATGTGTCGATTATGGTAATCACTCGTTTAATAGAATCACATTGATCTGGTCCGAAATGATTCTATTAAGCGGAGTCTAGTGTATGTCACATCAAACAGTATGTCTGTTGGCGTTTTGTAGCACTAATGCAATATTTTCTCATCATTGTGACATGCCGAAGGTACGCGAATAATTTGAGTCAACATGCGTTCTCAACATAATTAATGGGAAATATTTTGTAGGACTAATTTTAGCACGTGAATTATCATGACGCGTCCCGTGAAAAGGCAAGAGATTTATTCTACCAAAATAAATATTATAATATAAAAAGAAAAGCTGAATGTTTTTCTGCCAAGACAGATTGTGTAGACATTTCCCCACTCTTCATTGGTAACGACATCATTTTTATTGTGTTGTCCCGTCGTATTAATGGTGTCAGTGTGTGTGCGTGTGTATACTCAGTTGGTTTAGTTGCTTACTTTAGCTTCCCTCCGTTAGGAGGATTCACGTACACACGCCCACGCTCGAATATGCATGCACACGCACACGCAAACACGCACGCACACACGCACGCACGCACGCACGCACGCACGCACGCACACACACACACACACACACACACACACACATTGTACTATTTTTTGTCAGTTATACATATCACTTGACAGTTACTTGGTCAATTACAGTTTCATGGTTTAATAATTATTGTTGTTTTTGTTGTTATGTACTATTATTAATCACCAGGTGTCGCTACAAGAAGATGGTCAGTCTAAGGAAGACTGGTGGTGACCTGGTTGATGACCAAATGGTAACCAATAACAACAGAGACGAGAATCACGAAGAAGATCACACAGCGGCCATTCCTCACCTAAACGGCACCACAAGCGAATCGGGTACATGACATTAACTTCGTCTCGTCTGAATCACTGCACGAGTTAACATTAAACAGGAAACTTGATGGCAGTTGTAGTATCAAGTCGCACACGGAAAGGGTACCCGAGACATAAAAAACCCAAACGCTTCTGCATCTTTATGTACATCCGGTAATGTGAAACGAATTGGGTAAATGGATAACTTGTTTATTGATTCACGTAGCGAAACGTAACGGAATGGGAGTATCCACCCATAATGTGATGGGGTGGTAGCATTCACCCGTGATGTGATGGGGTGGCAGCTTTCATCCATGATGTGATGGGGTGGCAGCCTTCACCCATGATGTTACGCAATGGTAGTTACCACCCTTGGCCCGCTATGAACTTTGTTTTCGTGTATGCATTTATTTTCACATATGTTTGGTTTTTCCAAATAGGTATTTTTATTTTATTATTATCACTATTATTATTATTATTACTATGATGATAATCATCACCAGCACCATCACCATCCCCATCAACATCATCATCATCAAACCAGAACCGTAATCGCACCTTTCATGTTACATACACCTTGTTGATATATTAACGTTATCCCACAGACGAGGATGTGTTGCCGAAGCAGCAGATCATCAGTTGTCTAGCGAGCGACGGTAAGCGGAAGAAGTTCAGCGTCACGAACTACGGCGACATCGCTACACCCATTATAGAACAACAGAACGTAGATCGCAGCTACACTAACGGCAAACGCAACAAATTCAGCGCAACGAACAATGGCGGCGCACTGACGCCGACAGATCCCGGCAACATTAGTCAAGACTTTACGCATAATAAATGCTCGAAATTAGGCGCAGCAAACTATGGTGATGCAGTAACGTCGAAAGATCTTTCAAATGATTTTCGGGATAAGGACGATAGAGAAAACATTACAAATTACAGTAATGCTGGCTCGCCATCCGAACGTTCATGTGAGGATCGCTTGAGCGTCAGTCACGTGGGCGTGACGACACTTGATGACGATGTTTTCCGGCCGTCGATTCCCTGCGTGCATCGGACAGCTGACGAGTGCGCCGTCTACATCCCAGAGTTGGCACAAGGAGAGAAAAAATTACGCTTTACGATAGAAGACGACGGGACGGACAAGGTAACACAGCTATATAAATTACCCTCTGAATTTTTGTTTTTAACTTTTTTTACTACTTTTGGTTTTTTTAATTAATTTATCTAATTTGAAGAAAGTGTTTTAACAAATATATTCATAACCGTTCAGTATTTCAAAAAGTTTAAATTTGGTATCTTGGTCTCTGGCATTGTCGAGACACAACGGCATTTTAATAAATTAATTATTAATGAATTTCCCTGGCATGTTTTAACTCTGAAGGAGCAGGACAAGTCGAGCGCCTACAACCTGCTGACATCCTACTTCGGCGATGTGGCGAAACGCGGCCGGCTCTTTGCTCATAGGAAGGTGAATCGAATCATCGAGAAGAACGGAGACCTCAACGTGGCCTTCACCAACATCCACAGACGACGGCTGCGCTACCTCGCCGACCTGTTTACAACGCTCATCGACCTCCAGGTACGCGAGGGAAGATCTCAAAACATCGACGCGAAACACCGCCCGACATTTGTTTGACAGAGAAGAGGGTTATTAGTTGCTTCGCTTAATGTCGTACATCGGTGTATTTTTGGAAGAAAAAAACATCGATTGTTTTTCGGTCACTGTTCATGGGTGCTGACGAACACAACATTCTACGATACGCCTATTTGTGGGTGTAGCGTTGTTAGTACAGTAACGTTAATGTTTGGTTAGAGTAGGGAACCTCCAGAAGGTGGCACTGATCTTGAATGTTGGGTATTGAGCTCAGTGATAAAACAGATGAAACGTATACTCGAATACATACTCTCGAGCATCCCCATCCAAACGTCTGCACTCACTCACTCACTCACTCACTCACTCACTCACTCACTCACTCACTCACTCACTCACTCAATTTCTCCCTCTCCCCCACCCCCCTCTAGCTCTCTGTCACTCACTCTCTTTTTCATTCACTCATTCAGTCACCCACCCAATCAACCACCCAACCACCCACTCTCTCCCTCTCCGTCCTCCCCCCTCTCTCTCTCCCTCTCTCTCTGTCACTCACTCTCTTACTCATTCACTCACTCAATCAATCACCCACCCACCCACTCGCCCGCCCGCTTGCTCACTCTTCACTCACTCACTCACTCACTCACTCACTCACTCACTCACTCACTCACTCACTCACTCACTCACTCACTAACTCACTCACTCACTCACTCACTCACTAACTCACTCACTCACTCACTCAATCACTCACTCACTCACTCACTCATCTTTCTCCCTGCAGTGGCGCTACAACCTTCTGTTGTTCGCGCTAGCGTTCGTCTCCAGCTGGCTGCTGTTCACCGGCGTGTGGCTTGTCATCAGCATCATCCACGGCGACACAGCTCACGCGGGCGATGACGAGTGGATCCCCTGCGTCATCGGTGTCCACGACTTCACGACCGCTCTCCTCTTCTCGATCGAGACGCAGCACACGATCGGGTACGGCACGCGCGCCGTCACGCACGCGTGTCCAGCTGCCATCATCACCGTCATGATCCAATCCGTGTTTGGCGTCCTCATACAGTGTGTCATGACCGGGCTTTTTTTTGCCAAGGTAACATTTCGATACCTCCCTGCCTCCCTGCCTCCCTGCTGAGGCCGTCATTAGATGTGCGATGAATCACATTGCCATCACGCGTAGTGGAGTTGAAATTTGTCCCAGTTGCCGTATTAGCCAATGGAATGATTTCCTAGTAGGTGCCTCGCCTACAACCACTTATAATTTAATTTACCATTTGATATTATTATATTTCATTTCAAATAAGCTTTGTACATACAGTATGACATAGATGTGCAAGGAATATAACTGTGTGTACGAAACAAAGTGCACTTACCAGATAGCGCCTTTTGAAAGTCTGCGTATGTATGTGCATAGTGTATGTGTTTGTTTGCATATGTACAGTATGATTATGTATACACATAGGCATGTGTTATATCTAGTGCATAACTGTAATTACATGTAGATGGAAGAAACGCGAATATTTCAACGTAAGTTTTTGTAACGACGCAATTTACTCGCCAAACCTTTGTCAATGCAGCATGACGCAGTTAGATGTGGTGAGGATTAAGTGAATATCCTGCTCTACTTAAAACTGGTAAATGTTGCCTTGTATTGTTTTGTTTATCTCAGTGCATCAATTGTTAGCGTTATGTTATACAAAGTTACAAACCCTGTAATGTTTTCCATTTTGCTGCAGCTGTCGCGGGGAAAAAGCCGATCGGAGACGATCCTGTTCAGCAGGAACGCCGTCATCTGTCAGCACGGCGGCCGTCTCTCACTCATGCTGCGTCTCGGCGACATCCGACGCCGCTCACAGATCGTCGGAGCCAGTGTCCACATGCTGCTACTGCAGCGCCATCAGACGGACTACGGCGAAGACCTGCCGTGCCACCAGCGGTACCTGAGTGTGCAGACGGAGTACGAGGACAACTTCTTCTTCCTTGCCTGGCCCTTCAAGGTGAGTCAGCGACGTCCATCTTCTTCCTTGCCTGGCCCTTCAAGGTGAGTCAGCGACATCCATCTTCTTCCTTGCCTGGCCCTTCAAGGTGAGTCAGCGACGTCCATCTTCTTCCTTGCCTGGCCCTTCAAGGTGAGTCAGCGACGTCCATCTTCTTCCTTGCCTGACGCTTCAAGGTGAGTCAGCGACGTCCATCTTCTTCCTTGCCTGACGCTTCAAGGTGAGTCAGCGACGTCCATCTTCTTCCTTGCCTGGCCCTTCAAGATGAGTCAGCGACGTCCATCTTCTTCCTTGCCTGGCCCTTCAAGGTGAGTCAGCGACGTCCATCTTCTTCCTTGCCTGGCGCTTCAAGGTGAGTCAGCGACATCCATCTTCTTCCTTGCCTGGCCCTTCAAGATGAGTAAGCGACATCCATCTTCTTCCTTGCCTGGCCCTTCAAGGTGAGTCAGCGACGTCCATCTGATGATATATATGTATGATGATGTCCAGCAGCCGCGAGCTACAAGGTTATGCTCAGCGATTGGTTTTGAATATTATATCAAAGAAAAAAGACGGTTCGTACGATAGTCAAATGTCCTTCAGAAGTCTTGATATTCAGTTGAGCAATAAATTTATGTTAAATTAAAAGGTAAAAAATCAGTGTAATTTTGTGTCATGCCTATATGCAGGTATTAATGTAAATATTCATTTATAAGTTTTAAATACTTCAGTTAGGTAAAATTCGACTTGATTTATTATTATTTATTGCCTCAAACATTGTTTTTTTGTCTTCACAAAAGCACATACAGAAAAATAAAACGTTCCGACAAATGTTATGCATAGACATGTGTTGCGTTACAGCAGATGTGACAGTGCTAGCTGTGTGTTTATTAATAAGGCTATTATAAGTCGATGCTATGTTTGTTGTTTTAGTAAGACAAACATTGTTATCAGACCAGACCAATTGCAGGTATATGCAATCATGATCAGCACAGTTCAAATGCTAAGTCATTTTCCCAATTTATTGATTAGTGACACTGTCGAGCACAGCATGTATGTTCAAGTGAGCATAACACTAGTTTTAATTATCTAAACAGCATGTATGTTCAAGTAAGCATAACACTAGTTTTAATTATCTAAACAGCATGTATGTTCAAGTGAGCATAACACTAGTTTTAATTATCTAAACAGCATGTATGTTCAAGTAAGCATAACACTAGTTTTAATTATCTAAACAGCATGTATGTTCAAGTAAGCATAACACTAGTTTTAATTATCTAAACAGCATGTATGTTCAAGTAAGCATAACACTAGTTTTAATTATTTAAACAGCATGTATGTTCAAGTAAGCATAACACTAGTTTTAATTATTTAAACAGCATGTATGTTCAAGTAAGCATAACACTAGTTTTAATTATCTAAACAGCATGTATGTTCAAGTAAGCATAACACTAGTTTTAATTATTTAAACAGCATGTATGTTCAAGTAAGCATAACACTAGTTTTAATTATCTAAACAGCATGTATGTTCAAGTAAGCATAACACTAGTTTTAATTATCTAAACAGCATGTATGTTCAAGTAAGCATAACACTAGTTTTAATTATTTAAACAGCATGTATGTTCAAGTGAGCATAACACTAGTTTTAATTATCTAAACAGCATGTATGTTCAAGTAAGCATAACACTAGTTTTAATTATCGAAACAAAAACGCCGTCTGCGATAAACTGGTAAGACGGCGTACAGCTAGCGTGCATTCCTGAGATGGTGGCAGTAAATAGGTTTTAGCAGAAAAAGCTTTATTGAACTCTTGTGTGATGACTACCAAAGTTAGTGTCTTAGATTTTTTCCGGATAGTGCCACAATGTTGGTCTGAATAGAGAAAGCCCGTCTGTCAAAAAAAGATGTCTGGTCCAATACGGTTCCGATTCAACGCGTCGCAAGTCCTCGATAGTTGTTATAGACATGTGACACAGTAGCATCTATAACAAAGGGTTCTCTCGTCTGTAGGTTGTCCACACCATCACGGAAGACAGTCCGTTGTGGGGGGTGAGTGCTGAATCGCTGCTCACCGAGGACATTGAGATCGTTGTAATTATGGAGGGCGTTATCGAGTCGACGGGCATGACAACCCAAGTACGGACGTCTTACCTGCCGGGAGAGATTATGTGGGGCTATCGCATCGCCCCGCTCATATCATACCAGTCTGGAAGCGGCACCTACAAGATTGACTATGGGTAAGTGAGGAGATTTCTTCCAACGGTCAGATGAGGTGTGACGTAACAGTAGATCCGTTTCTGTTTAAATGCACCATTTCGCCTCCATATAAATCACGAGGAACCTGTAATAGTTCGAATAAACATGGATTATTCTCATGTTTTAAGCTATATAGATAATACTTTTTTTATTTAACACACATATACTCTATGATTATTTAGAGCCACAGAAGATCAGCAAGTAGTAATTGAGATTACCCAATTTGCTTGGTGTTTAAAACACGAATACACCATGCTATTACTATTGAAAGCATTGCACAGCACTGTAGACGTACGTGTTATAATGGAAACACAGTACTCTTAATGTAACGAATAAAATCAACAGCAATCTAATTTTCTTAGGAAAGTTGTTCTTAGTCTTGTTCTTTTTCTTCTTCGGGTACAATCAATCGATGCTCCAGTCAATGCATCCGATAGTGCACACACGTGGACTCCACATAACATAATCGCGAATAAAAAATTCAGCCGTTTAGTAGAATAAAATATGTTGGCATCATTCCCTGTTCCCGCTGTATTACAGTGCGACGCTTAAGTGAATCGACTGCTAAATAGACTCACATTGTTCTGGCCTAGTGATTCTATTAAGCGGAGTCCCCGGTAATATAAAAACTATGTAATCAGACCCCATCATCATTCACCCGTTGTTGTCCGCAGCCAATTCCACGGGACGATTCCGGTCGACATGTCTGAGTGCAGCGCAAAAGAATTACACCGGCGCCGTCTTGCGGAGACTAGAAGAGGGAATCAATGTGACGTCGCTCACCGCCGTGTGACGCTAGCTGACCGCGAACGCGAGAACGCCGCTCTGATATCATGCTACGTCTGATACCGCAGCCATTTTAGATTGGACAGCTCTTGTCGAAGACGATGTCTCGTTGTAGGCGGATTGGTTTCATATGAAACTAAGGCGTTACGAAAATGACAATGGGAAAGTATTCCGGAAGCCGTCCTCCATACAACTCAGTATATTTTGCTATTAAGATTGTCTACCACAATGTGATTATGTTCATATCATAATCAAGAGACGAACACTGTGTCATAAAGGAAACACGCCAGGGGATACGTTTAAAAGGTACAAATGTCTTGAGATTGGCAGAACGTTTGTGCTTTTATCAGACTGTTACCCAATCATTCCTGGTTTCACAGAAAACCAAAAACGTGATGCTTGAAACTAGGGGCGTGTTTTGCCAATGAGCTATTTCGATTGGTGTAATCAGTAGGAAAGCACATCACCGCCTTCGTGCAAAATACATATCAGCGTCATTGCACGATGTTTACTGGTATGTACTCATATATTGATGGGTTGCCTTACGCGACCGATTTCCTGCCGGATGGGATGAAATAACTGTCTGCACTAAACTGTGCCATTTGGCGGTATGCAAGCAAAGCAATGTTGCATTAAGCCAGGAACCTGGATTACTCTGTATCTAGGAAAAAAGTGTAGTAAGGAGGGGACATGCCCGCACACCTAACGTTGATGCATGGTGGAATCGGGAGCTTGTTTCATTTCTGAGAGTTTACGACTAATTGAAAAAGAGTAGTAGCTGAAAGCATTAAAATCATGCGTATCACAATATGATAGGATGCCATCCCTGTGCTGGCACGACTATTGTCATCCTATCACAGTATGACATGATGCCATCACTGTACTGGCACGACTGTTGTCATCATATCACAGTATGACAGGATGCCATCACTGTGCTGGCACGACTGTTGTCATCCTATCACAGTATGAAAGGATGCCATCACTGTGGTGGCATGAATGTTGTCATCCTATCACAGTATGACAGGATGCCATCACTGTGGTGGCACGACTGTTGTCATCATATCACAGCATGACAGGATGCCATCACTGTGCTGGCACGACTGTTGTCATCCTATCACAGCATGACAGGATGCCATCACTGTGGTGGCACGACTGTTGTAATCCTATCAGAGTATGACAGGATGCCATCACTGTGCTGGCACGACTGTTGTCATCCTATCACACCATGACAGGATGCCATCACTGTGGTGGCACGACTGTTGTAATCCTATCACACCATGACAGGATGGCATCACTGTGCTGGCACGACTGTTGTCATCCTATCACAGTATGACAGGATGCCATCACTGTGCTGGCACGACTGTTGTCATCCTATCACAGCATGACAGGATGCCATAACTGTGGTGGCACGACTGTTGTAATCCTATCACACCATGACAGGATGGCATCACTGTGCTGGCACGACTGTTGTCATCCTATCACAGCATGACAGGATGCCATCACTGTGCTGTGCTAGCACAACTGTTATCATCATGACTGTTACCGTTAAGATAAACAAACGCATCGTTATCAGAAACGTAGCTGTCTTATCATCATCGCAGCATTGTTAGTAAATCGCCTGTCGTCAATATGGTTATGATGACGTCAGTCATCGTCATGAGTACCATTGTCTTAATCACAATGACGGAATTTTTTAGCACGTAAACTGAAATTCAACAGTCCACATTGTATGACATAACACCTTTGTGATTAGTCGCATGTCAATCTTATTCATGTTGATGCCTTCAGGTTCACGTTACACGTGTAACTGGGTTCAAGCATCATACAATGCGTTACCCAAGTGAATAACGTCGAATGTTCATTGTTTATATGTAGCCATAAATAACTGTCAAATCACACACACGTTTGCGTAAGGCCTTGTTCACCAAAGTGCCAAAAGGTTGTATTGACTTTGTTGCGCCTAACTTTTAAACTCGTGTAAAGTTGTCGACGGTTGTGTTGTTCAGATACATGTATAGTATAATATTACGAGGTGCTCAAATTTGACGTGTTGATACTAGTCAGAATGGGACTCGATGTCCGAGCCCCGATTACATCATGGCCCATATTTGAATGATACGCTATGTTGAATTATACGTTCGTGTTAATACGTTTAACTATACTGTGATAGCGTACACTTTATATATTTATATATGCTGTAGATCGGCAATTTTCACGCACGAAAAGAGATTTGGTTATGAATGCATGAGGTTAAGGTAAAAACACTATTTTGTTACTGATTTATGAATATTTAAGACGTTGGTTATACGTATACATATAATTGTGTACAGCGGGAGTTAAATGCTATTGCATATGCTATAGATGCTATAGATGCTATAGATGCAGGGTGTTCAAACAGCCGCAGCCAATCATGGTGAATTGTGTATAGTTCATCAGGTTGAAGCCACAACTGGGCGGTTAGACACACTTACAAATGGAGTCTAGGACATTTCCGGTGATAACGCTATCCAGAGTACAATGTGTACTTATTTTCAATATGATGCCAACGTAGATAGCTATAAGACCATACGTATGGCAAATATTTTTTTATTACTGAATCTATTACGCTTTCAATATAGCGTGGATGTAATGTATAGTTGCTGTATATATGCTATTTTATTAATCAAATAAATTAAGCGCTATTTTATTATCTACATATAGAATGGGAAGTTTACCACATTGTAGAAATTGGTATTTTATACTATCTAATGTTTTATAACGGATGTTCTGTCTTCTTGTCGAATTAAAATCTCAAAATACAGATGAGATAATTATATCATTGATATAACGAGATGTTATGCTATGACTATGCAACTTTGTCATTAAGTACATATGACCATTCACAGAATGAATGTACGCCTATTTGATCGTTCACAGAACGACTATATCTAGTATGAATGTTTTATAATGTCACATTCCACAGTTTCGGGATATTTCGCGAGGCGGTAGCACAGTGATTCTCAGTGACCGGATGATAGGAATATGAACCCTGTTGCTGTCATATTGAAGCTCGGACAATTGCGTTCACTACAAGTTACCCCCGTTCACCAGTTAGCTATAGAAATGAGTGCCTGGCTGGAGCCTTCCGGCGATGATATCTGCTTGCCTTTGTCGCCTTAATTTAGCACATGCTAGCACCTTTCAAAATCGCGTATATACGTTTATTAAAAAAGGGATTTCTTTGTTAATTAATGTGACCACAAAGTAAAAGCTACCGCCATTTATTTTAATCGAAATATGGGGTATAATAATAATAAATGATGTGGGTACGTGCTTGCTTGCGTGTGTGCATGACGAGCCAATAGCGCAGCCTGTTTCCCGCGTTATTACACCACGTGATGCCTTTGCGTTGCGCATTCTAAAACTTACGTCTTGAACATACGCCATTCCTATGTAATATTTCAACACTGTGTGATCATGTAAATAAATAACTGAATGTTGGTTTTTGTTATGTCGTCTTCGTGAATTGTGTTTATCCTGACCTGATGGAACCGAATGATATTTCATTGTCTTCTGATTCTTGTTCTCCTGATTCGTTCTCTTCTTCTCATTGTTAGATGTAGGTAGAAAAAGTGTGGAGTTTGTAGTCTCGTTTACCTTTGATCAAATGTATTAGCTATATCCTTGAGGAATAAAGGTGGAGTTGCTGGAGCCATGCGTTTTTTTTAGTAAAACGAGGCCCTTCAGACGGTTTACTCACTCACTCACTCACTCACTCACTCACTCACTCAATCAATCAATCAATCAATCACTCACTTACCTGCAGACAGTTTGCCAAATGTTAAAGATGCATTTAGGGTGTGTCCTTTCCGACTAAATAAGTCATGCCTAGTTATAATCATTGTACGTTGCACGAATATATCTCTTGTGTCACTTATTATGACCTTTGATACCGTGCTTTAACATATCCTTGTATCACCACGTGTTTGACAATGTGATAAAATCTCCAAACACAAACTCATCCACCCGCCGGCTACGACATGCTCCGTTATCACGGTAGACAGAGTAAGCGTGATTGCTAAATCCTTTTGTGGGAGACGATCGGGTGATAATAATTTACATGCCCCTGGACAAGATGTCAGTGTATCGCGAGTCACCCGTATCGACAGTCAAGAAATTCTTTTATAGAACTGCACGTGTTGGGAAGTGAACGGGAAGTGAACGGGAAGTGAACGATGCTGCTCTGTTCCAAACGACAGCAAGAGAACAGCGGTGGGCAAAGTCGACAGGACGACGTTCTACTCAGTGTGCCACGTAAGCGATACACAGGTTATCTGTATGGCGATGTTGGTAATAATTATGGTATTCATATATATGAATACTGTGTTTTATTTGTAGATACACATATTTTATATGGATGTAATATGATGATGATGATGATGTTGGTGATAACGATGTTGTTGATGACGATGGTGATGATAATTATGATTATCATGATGTCGATGGCGGTGGTGGTGGTTGTGGTTGTAAGTGACGGTGGTGATGATAATTATGATTATGATGATGTCGATGACGGTGGTGGTGGTGGTGGTGGTTGTAAGTGACAGTGGTGGTGATAATGTTACTTCTGTTGAAAAAGATGGAGGTGACGCAGAATGATATTTACGTCGACAAACATGATAATGATAATAGTTAATATTCTTAAAATATTGATGATGTACGTAACAAGGACGGCGACGATGACGAGACTGATGATAAAGTAGCAGCCCAGCGACCGCCGTCTGTGTGCCGTCGTGTCAGTGCCCGTCGGCTGAGGTTGACACACTAACACACATTCAGGAGTCGTGTGCAGGCAACGTGCTTTTGTGTCAAATTTGTAGTGTCTTCTGCTCCGACAATTGATAGAGTACGTCATAATTACTAACGCCCAGTCAGCGTTACCGTAAACTTACTAATATACGACATTACTAATATATGAACAGTTTTACGTGGGCGAAAGGCGGCGCACTGCATAAAATCTACTCCCGGTTGCCACTTGAGATAACCTGTTCGCACAAGAACCTCCAAGGTTACTAATTATTTTATTTTTTATAAAACTAAGGGCATTCTTCAACCGAAATGTGCTGGTGACATCAAATTCAATGTTGTGTCAAGAAATCCCCCAGGGGTTTGCCAACGAGTCATATAATGTGTTGAGGATATACTATGTAATTCCTCTTATGTAAATACTGGTAATAAACCGATGCTATAATAAATGTAATTGCAACGTCTAGTTTTACATACACGTGAACCTCCCGTGCCTGAGGCGTCAATTCGAACAGATACGGTACTCGCTGTCGTTCGTCACGCTCTGTCCCATTTTGATAAATCATTTGGAGTAGACTTGGGGTAGCGGAGTGTTGTTCAGTGCCACTTCAGCCGAGTAGCTATTTTATTTACCCTGGTAAAGGTGATCAGCTCCGTGCTACTGTGGAGTCAACCGTGATTGTGGTTGTGCAGCCAGGTCGGGCTTCGATCGTCGAAGTGTAAATAATTACTGTAGACAAAAACTACGACAACAGCGAGGAATGCGACAATATTAAATATACCTCGCGAAGGTATGTGTGCACCTTACATTCAGAATGCATGTCAATCGTCATTAAGTTTGAATGATGAACACACACGCGCGCGTGCGTGCGTGCGTGCGTGCGTGCGTGCGTGCGTGTAACCACATTTGTGTAATCATTGTTGTAGGTTTGAAAATAAATTGCGATTATACATTGGCATATCCTGAGACATGCGACCACTGTTAGCACATTAGACCGAGGTAATGATCCGTGCCATGTATATATAATGTCTACAGTTTTCGTGTGCCAGCTTGTTGGCGTGTTCTCGTGTGTAACAGATAAACATACCCACAGCGCACGGGTTCAACCACACAAGACACTTATCCGGCGTAGCGATCTGTTGGCCTTTGACAACCTAACCGGTTGACCGATAGGAGCACTATTTTTGACAGGAGCCTGCAGTCATATTGAAATCAGGTTAATTGGAAGGGCAGTGATTTTAATCATCATAAGCATGGGTGCCATCGGTGAACCATCAGTGGTGCACACCTGTACGACTGGTCACAGAAATCCGCAAGATTGCAAACGAACTCGTATGATTATTTACGTCCGCTGATTTCCTGCCCATACTGAAAAGGAGTACGCAGTGCAAACTGGGATACAATGATTGGATGTTGCGAGACGTTTGCGCAATTGACTGTGTACAACTAAGATGTTCGCGAGGGCCGCTGTTCGGACGTATTCTGAACTGATGATGTTAGTCGCTGCCATTTGACAAATACGGGCCGTCTCTCATAATAAAAAAAACATGTTCAAACAGCACAAAACCGCACGGACTGTTTCTTACGCCCGTAAGATCGTAAATATAACACAATGGTTATTAACAACCTTAGGAAATCAAATGCAGATCTTCATGTCCGTAAACTCCACTCGCAAACTACGCGATCGGGTTTACTTAACTGTACTGACGGCACACAGGATACGTTATAATGCCCCAAGCATAGGTTCTACCGGTCCTTGCTTGCTGGTGCGTTATCGCGTAACTTGAAATAGGGTAAATACGGTGACATTGCAGAGGCGCATTCCACGAACCGCTAATTTGATGATAATTAAATCTGCATAAAACAAAATGTTAGGTACCGATACACCGTATCAACTTGTTTACTACCCCGGGGCTGTAACGCACTGGCACACCCTATCACATAAGTAACAGTTAAATCGGCTATAGCATTTGTCCCATGTGTAGTTTCTCTGATGAGCTGTGCAGCAATTACAAGCCTGTTTTCTCCTATTCAATTCAGTTTTATAATTTAGTCCTCAATGGCTGATACTAGTACATAAATTACATTTTGTTCCAACTGTAACTTACACCATACTTGTAAAGATGAATGTTTTTTACACAACACACGTGTTTGCTAAACAAAACCGTGAACTGATGCTGCTATAACACGTGGAATATATAAAACAAATAAACACTATTGAATTACAGCAACAAAACATTACTTCAACTCTTTATAAAATCATTAAATCTATACATACGTTTTCAAGTAATGTGTAGAATTTCAATGTCATATAAATGTCAAATAAATGTAATGCTTATTTGGCACTGATAAGAGTAAAGTTAGTGCGAGTGTTTGTGATGCCTGAAACTATTTCCCACGGATGTAGTTGTTATCTTTTTCAAATTCAAAATAGTGTTTGTATCTGCCTTAGTTTGCTAAAGATAAATACTGATCGAGCTAGAAGCTCCGGCACCTGCACTTTCCTTCATTCTCGATAAGCCAATAGCTTCCTTATTCACTTGCCATTTGGTGATTATGTTTTGGATGGCTATCTTGTTAAATCTTATTAAATCTTGTGAAATCTTGCTAAATATCTTTATGAATGAAATTACAAATGCATCGCCGGAATGTTGATACGGTAGCAACTATTAATTTTACCTTTTAAATCACATACGTTCCGCAGCTGGCGATAATAATAAAATATAAGATTCTCACGCACGCACGCACGCACGCACGCACGGACACACACTATGTGTTACAAAAATCTGTAATGAAAAAGTGTTTAAATATTCTATATATTTCTGGAATTGTACCTTGATATATAAAGTGTCGCGGTTGTGGGATATTTTGTTGGTGAACGACAGCAGTTTTATGAAAATGGAACAATCGGAGTAACATACGACATTTTGCTGAACTATGCGTGGCTGCAGATTAGTCATGGTTAGTCCATGACCAAAGCTACTGTCCAGGAAGTATGCGAGTATCCGTACAATCCTAGCAAAAAATTATTTCTGATGTTCATGCGGTAACCAGGAGTTCAAAGTTCAAGTCCACGTCTCTTGGTAAAGATTTTCCAGACTCGATAATAAAATATCGCTACTAGTTTACGAGGATGGTTTCATGCTGAATTCTAAGAAATCAGAAAGAGAAATCTATTCTTACTTGAAAGGATTCTTGGAAACTGAGGCCTCAGGACCTAAAATCAACGCTGACATCG